>JAHLJT010004567.1:152653944-152987170 GCA_031308135.1 Acheta domesticus
AGCCTTTGCGCTCGGACGAGGCTCCATCCATCGGAATCGGGCATTGATCTGTGTTGTTACGTTTGGTAGGGCTTCGCGTTAAGAAGAGTTGATTGGTTAGTGATTCCTGGAGCGTAAACAGCTAAGGTCATTTGTCTCGTAAGTGTGGTGCATGCTCTTATCGCGGGAGATGGCGGTGATCTTTCCCGGCCGGAGGCTGAGTTCCCGCGCCGACCTATGTCGGCTTGCGGGGTTTTCCCCAACCAGGTATCTCCCTTCAGTGGTGCATCGCCCCGGCCGGGACAAGCTCTAAGATCCCTACTGGTCTCCCGACATGTGTGGAAGTGTAGTGTATTTTAGTGTAAGTGAGAGTGTAAGGGGTAAGGATAGGACAAGGAAAAGGAAAGAAAGATCGCGGACAATCCGTGGCCCGTTTGTTGGGGTACTGCTCCTGCGTTCGCCTGGTGTTGATGGGAGAAACCAATGAAAACTACCGATCAGAGCAGCCATCCACGAGAATTCTTCTCAAGATCTCAATTCGACCTAGCTATCCAACAAGTGTTAAGAATGGAGTTCAATTGGATGCCAAGGCGACGATGAATATGAGGGTGTGAAGTTAAACCTATTTAGCTCCAGATGCATTCGAACAGATAAAATGTTTCATAACAATTCAATGGAAAAATATTGTATTCAATACATGTATTGGGGAAAAGGGCGTGATGATGGAAATCTTTTTCAAACAAACGGCTAAATAATCGAAATTAATTTGTGAGTCTATTGCTTGCTTAGATTATTTGTTAATTATTTAATTTTTAATACGCTCAATGGAAACTTTTATTATTAAAATAATAATTAATGGTTACTTTTAATAACTTTTCTATACTAGCACCATAGCAAAAATGTAGCACCTTATTAGTTTCGATGAATTTGTATCCCTTTGGCATCCCATTGAGATTCTTTTATTACGTGACAGCCCATTCATTGAATAGATAAGTAGTATGTTGTTTTGGATAGACGTTCTGGGATTCGTAAGAAGTTGACGCAATGGGGGGGGGGATTCAGAAGTCTTCTTCAAAGTGTTCAGTTCCAAGGGAAGAGGAGCGGAGATCGACCGCCTCCCCAGGTGGTCTGGCTATTAAAGACGTCTGGAGTGATAAAGTATGAATGGAAAATGTGCAAGGAAAGAGCACAAGAAAAACTAAAAGAATGGAGTCGACGAAGAAAACACGACAAGAGGAATGCCTCTGATTATCTTTTTCCATCTCAGTCTAGTGGCTAGATAATTTACTGTTCTGAATATCTAGGGTTACAACACTTTCTCTCGAAGGGAGATGATGGAAACCAAAACAAACTTCATGAAAGTTCCCATGCATATGCGGAGATATTTCAACGAATAAGCCGGTTTGGTATGATATGCATTCTTCTACCTTTTTTCACCAAAGTTTATTCGTTTCTAAATCTTAATAAATTCAGAATTTACTATTCTTCATTATCCTATCTCAATAGTCCATTTGTTCTAACACCTTCCAAAACACAATGTGGTCCCTGAGTATCTAATTCCCTGATGTTTATGTGGTTCTTGCATTTATTTAGGTAATTTGAGAGTGGGTATTATTGAGAATATTCGTGACAACAATGTCTTTCATTAACCTTTTCACATTGTTCCTTCGCACACTCGCAATTCCCTACCTTGGCGAAGGAGTCACGCCAAAGTGCATTTACCGTTCCCCGATAGTAATTTTCTTCCACTTCTTCCACCAAAGAGGCTATGATCGTGATTTAGTGATGCATCACCAAACCCTTGTCGATGAGGCTATTACATTGATTGAACCGAAAATAGATAAAAATGGAGCCTTACGAAGAAGAACGGAACAATACTGCGGCTTGTCGATTCCTATACTTTGCAATAATACCTATTTCCTTTTCCATTAAATTTAGTTATTTCATAAAGGGGCGGAGGAAACATATGGCAAAGAATAATGATGTATAGCAAAGGTAAGGAGAAATAGCAAAAGTCTTGAAATTCCTCGAAGTACTTGATTGATGGACGCCGCCCTACTTCGCTTGACAGAAGATCGAATACCATGGTTAACTGATGGCTTTGCCTCCCCTAAGAGCTTCTTACTGCTGCTGTAATCCTTAATAGACTGCGGTATTAGTGCTCATGCAGTGAACAAATGGTACAACAAATACTCATTTTCTTTGAGTTTACCATCCTACATTTGCTCGCAACAAATTAATATTTATTGCTGACGTATGGAATGATCTACGGTTGAATACACAAACCGAAATAATTTCTTTACATTGTATTTTTGTGAAGATTTATTAACGTATGTAGTACCTATTATGTAAAAAGTTTCAAGATCTTATTACTTTACAAGTTACTATGATTCTGTTTACAGAATGCTTTATTGCCCCTCGAAAATAATTTGAATGTCAGAAGTTGTGACGTTTCGTGGGTGATGGCAAAATAAATTTTCTTTAAGCTATTTCATTTGAAGCCAAATCATAGATCGATACTTATTCTCAGAATACTTTATTTTGCTCAATTAATTTTGATGAGATAACAGAGATTGCGCCAAACTCATATAACGGAAATGACTACAGCAGCCGCAGCAATAAAACAGTTCAGAATGCATTCAGTAGGCAAAGTGTCTCCAATAGCTGACATTATTTGCAGATTCATTTTTCAAAAAGATGTTAAATTATCCTGATTTATTACCGAAGAAAAGGGAGCAACTGTAGACAGTCTGTCGATCGGAAATGAGAAATATATTTGTCGAATACGGGCGAAAATTCAACAGGCGTTCGTCGGTCGCAAACAGATGAAGTCTCCAGCAACAGGCACCTACCGACCTTGGGCGGCTGTAGATCTTTTGTGAAAATAACATCTGCGATATTTCTTTTTTCATGCGGGTGTTGTTCATTCATGTAGGCAAATACTTGAGAATAAAAATGTAGGAACTGTTAGGAGTTTTTTGGCAAAAAAGTGAAGAAGAAGAATAATACCACTTATGAAAACTTCGCACGGGAGGAAGCCGGTTTCCCCGGCGTCGTGATCGCGCAGTTTGACAAGTCAGGAAACGAAAGAAAGTCTTGCTGGTATTGCAAGAAATTGTGTCTATGGCATCTGCCAGTGAGGCAACTGCAAACGAACGCATTAACATATTGATCACATGGACATAACTTGCAGTTATGTTGCCAGCGAGAGCCAAGTAGTAGCTGACAAAGCGGTCCCTTCGTAGATCGAGCGCGACCGGCGACGGGGACTCACCTGCAGGAGTTGTAAAGAACGACGACGACGACGGCGACGGCGGATGCGGGCGAGTGGCGAGGCAGAGGCGGCTCCTGGGACTCCCGAAGACGCGGCCGGAGCACTGAAGAGCGTCGCGACGGCCCCGGCGCCCGCGCCGCCCGCGCCACCCGCGCCGCCCGCGTCGCCCGCGCCGCCGGCGTCGTCATAACTACCGCCAAACACGACGGGCGATTGGGCGGCGCGCCGCCAATGGGCGGACGCTTGCGACGCCGCCGCCGCGACGCCCGCGCCCCGGCGCCCTCGAGCCTCCGGTGCCGTCGCCCCTTCAAAGGCGCGTCCGATTGCCTTGGACGCCCGCCGTCAAAACAGCTTGCGCCGCACCGCGCCCTCCCCGGCGCCCCGGGAATCCAATTAGATCGCGCTCCATAACGCAACGTCTTCGCTGGGAGGGCGCGTCATTCTTCTGGAAAGTGTTAAGATGTTATCGCTTAAAAACGAATTCGTCAATGTCTCAATCCGGAGAGTCGGTGGTTCGAATTCTTTCGTTCGTAAATGTTTACCGATTGAGTTTTGTTAGCTCATAATTGTTAAGCGTTTGAACACAAGTTGAACGTTTTGTTGCGTTGGAGTTACCAGGAAATCCAAAATGAAAATATTCTAAAAATTTTCCATTTTCGATTTAACAGTCAAGAAAAATTGAAACTACAAATGTATTATGATTTTCTCCAATGGCAGTGAAAGAACTATTATTTAAACAAAAACTGTAGTGTACATCTCTAACTTTCTGCGTTGCCATGTTCATTTTTCCATTGTAATGTCACTTAATATGTACGTAGTTTGGAATAATTAATGAATCAGTACATACGTCACATGGGATAATTAATCAAACTCAAAGAAGAATTTTCCTAATAAATAATCACTATCAAAGAAGAGCCATTTTTAATCTTGGCCATCATAGTCAACGACATGTCTGGCAGAATGCTAGTTTCCTTAAGACAATTATCGTCGAAGAAAAATGCACTTTCACCCATATTATATAGAACAGATTCCTCTAAAATTTTGAATAATTCATTAAGAATTGGAAATTATGCGAATCTTCCATGTAATAGATCGATTAATCGGTAACGTTGAAGTTATTTTTGTGGTACAAAAACATATTTACAAATTAAGAAGCAGAAATACCGAAAATCTGTTTTAAAGTTTTACCATCGTTGGTAATGCTATGATAAAAACGATGGTACGAAATCGAGGATGCATATCAACATATAACTAAATAAAACTAAGTGTGACTTGAAAGAGGAGTTATATAGTCAGTCGCAGTCTAGTCAAGACTAAGAATTCCAATAAACGTCCTTAAAAAGGAGGAAGAGGAGATGTAAATCACTAACTAGTTTCTAAAAGAATTTTCCTTTATGTAAAAATTGTATTATGTATTCAATTATCTATAAATTTGGATAATACGATGAAACTAACTAGTTCAATATATTCCATTTTAACTAAGTTATTTGCTGCTTTTATGCTTTCAATTTTTTTTTTATTTTATAGTAATCCATTTTAGATTAAGTTTATGGAACTTTCTCTAAAATGCACGACGCTTTCAAGAGATGAGGCACATTCTGCAATCGATTCGAGTCAGTTCCCCAGGATGCACTCTCTGTCATGTTCCAGCTCTTGGCAAGGCCTCCTGCTCTGCAGTAAAAAGCGAGTGAGAGAGAGACAGAGGGCGGTGTCCGCCCCTCGCAGCCACCACGCCCCGGCCATGACCCACGACCATCGGTGCACCGCGCCACACCCCGCTACGGACGCTTCTGCGTCTAATTCCGCGTCACCGACAATTCCAACTCATTCACAGACAGGGCACACTGGACAACTAAGCTTCCTTTCAGGTATGGATCACATACTACGTCCCTGTTTTCTTGCGACAGTCCAGGATTTTTAACCTTTGCCCCGGTGCCCCAACAAATCATTTCGGGTCTCTAAAATATCCTAGGTACAAACACAAAAAAACGTTTCTTGAGGCATAAATAGTTACTTACAATCTGTGTCATTGAATTTTTCGATGAACTGTTTTGTTCAACATAACTACGATTCGTTAGAAAGATTTATTCGTTCTTTTGCGTCATTCCTTTTGTTTAGTGGTGAATGATAAGTTGTTTGTATTCGAAATCATTGTGGGTAGTTTAATGTTCAAACTAATTGTAAAGTTTAATAAAAACAAGCAACAAAATGCCCAAGAAAAAATGTGTTTTCAGTGAAAATTTATAGGCCTAATTGCGGTATTTAATGTTTGAAATTTTTTAAAAGTATTTTTGATAGTGTTTCATCGTTGTCATTTTTAACAGCACTGCTTTTATATGCACTGAAATGAGTAAATTATTTATGTTTTTATAAAGTATTGTGAATAATGGTATTTTGTTCCAAGAGACCCTCCCCCTCAATCATATTGTGTTGTGTCCCAGTTTTTCGTTTCAAAATTGTAGGGTCTCTATTTCAGGGGCAGGAAATGCAGACGAGTGCAAAGCCAATATTTGACGTCTACCCTTTAAAATGGTTTATTATCGTAGGAATATCGCGAGAGGTTCTGAATTTACTCATAAATTGACGTGCCGCGAAACGGCTTATAAATTCATCTCGGAAGCTCAGCACCTGGAGTGAGATTTACGAAGAATATTTTATGAGTAAAGTTATTTTTACCACACCACTACAACTTTAAACGACTTTATCATATGACTTAATTTACGAGAAGTTGAAGGAGAAGTGGATGTACTACTATAAATGCTTTACAGTCACTACGTTGTTGTTATTATTATTATTATTATTATTATTATTATTATTGAAGTTCATCCCATGGGCGTACTCTTGCGTCTACGTTGCTTAAGATCGGATTTGCTCTATGGACTTCTGCACATTCAGATATAGTAAAAATTATAATCCATTATCCGTAATAGTACGATTCAAAAATTGTTTGTAAAGATGCAAGAGAACTGCGAAGATGAAAGTAGTCTGCGACCAAAAAAATGCAATCAGGCTTAAGATTTTCAATAAAATATAATATAAAAATCAGAGTTTGTTGGTTCGTGTTCAATGCGCTGCCGCACCGTTCATCTGATTGCGATGGAACTTTGTCAACTTATTGCTTGCACTCCGATGCCTTCGGGATTAACATCTGCGTTATGCAGTTTCAAAGCCAGCTATATGCTGCTACTACTACCACTTGCGCAAAGGATATAGGCATAGTACAATTATTGTAACGGCGTAGATGGCGCTGCAGCACAATACGGCGCTTCAGTTAAATGCAATTTCCAGTCCACCTGGGGTTCATTGTTGCTAAGCTTTGCTTGAATAATGAAGTCAACAAAATAGAATAAATATTATTTATACTTCTCCTTTATGTATCATTCAATTTCAGAAAATGTATTCAGTAAGATCGACAAGAAAATAAATATCATTCTTTCTATCATTTCTAATTAAACAAGATAACACATTCAAATTTCAGTCGATATTTCCATAATTATTTCTTTCGTGGCAACAATGCGCCGGTACCCGCTAGTATATTTATAATAAGACACACGTCATAGGAATTAAATTCGTCGAGTGTTGGTATCAACAGCTGCGTATAATTTACAACCCACTTTCAGGTTATATGGAACAATTAAAATCAATACACAAGTTTAAGTACCAAGTAAACTAGTTTTACTGAATAACTGTTGCTATACAATTTGAGACAACACTGATCATCAAAAAGGAAAATAATTTCTATTTTGACAATGATTTGTAACGCATTATTTATCATTTGTATTATATATTTTAGAAAGAGTAAATATGCCTATAACATGTATTCTACTTTAGCTTCTGAATCAATGACCTCCATTTCGATCATTTTTTTCATCTAGTTGCCTTTGATGCTTTGAGAAAATGTTGAGATGGATTTTTGTTTTACTTTTGGACATAAATGTATAATCATTATGCGCACATTTTCTTGACCTCTCGGTTTGTGGTAAAAGAAATCTCGAAATGTGATTTGCTATTTTTGTTAGCAATACTAAAAAATTAAATATGTAGTTCGCTTACCTATTTAAATTAATTTTTTCTTACTTGAGAACAAAAATCGCCTATTTTTCAAGTGTTACTAAACTCGCTTCGTTGGTACTTTTATTCATAATTCGTGTAGGTACTTGTAGAATAAGTGTGAGGAAGGGATTCTGGAGCTGAAGTAAACGTGCGTAGATTATTCTTCTTCCCTACACATCACCGACAATTATTGCAGCTTTTTGACGACAAATAAATAAAATAAAAGAAACAGCCATCTGTAGTAATGAAAGTGAATTCAACGATATGCAACCGATACCACAAAAAGTAGTATATTGTAATGATACAGGATCATTAAGGGAATGATAATAAGACTCCCAATGAGTTTTAGCATACGTTTAAAGAAAATTAGCTTGAACGGACTATAGTAATGCGGCAACGGTATGCATGAACAGGATATAGAAAAAAAACGAAGAAAGCCGCGTTGCGCGGAAGTAATATCTTGGTTTATTAAAATGCGCACAAATATAAATAATGGTTAAATAGATATTAATTTGAGAAGAATTTCAGTGTTGGTTCATTAAAATTGAACCACGGGTTGCGCTATTATAACAATTTTCATTATGGAAGATGACAATGCAGAACAGTTGACGTGAAGTGCTAAATACATGATATGGAAATCGGCATTTTTCGGCGTGATGGGGGTCGAAAATGCACATTTTGAATAAAAACCAGGGACATTGAGACCAAATGGGGAATCTTGAACATTGTGGCAGGGTTATTTACTAAAAATAGTGGAAAATGGAAAAATTTATGGGTAACAATACTTGAACAATAATGGCGGCGGCCGGTGTTTGTTTTGAAGGAATGAAGATAGGAAGGCAACGACAATGAAAAAGAAATGTAGATGGTTTTCGTGAGTCAGCTTCGGTGGGTGATACGTGTGTTGCGTGAGAACATTTTTTGAATAGAAAACTTTAAATCTTGACAGGACATGTTAGTAACTATTCGCAGAGCGAAACTGCGATAAAAACAATATTGATTTGTTTCGTGGAAAACATTTAGTGTTTACGAATTTGGATTGTTTTAGTGAGTCAGCTTTGGTGGGAGACACATGTGGTGCGTGAAAACATTTTGGAATAGAAGACTTTAAATCTTAATAGGACATATTAGTAATTATTCGCAAGGCAAAAGTGCGATAGAAACAATATTAATCTTCTGCGTGGAAACATTTGTGTTATGAATTTGGATTGTGAAAGACATAGCAATGAATGTTGAAATGGATAAAGCACGAAGACACTGAATAGTTGCTCGCGAGCAGATCAGCGTCTACGGGGAGCGTGTGAAGACTCGACGCCCAGGAGGCATGGTGTTACTCCAAAACGTGAAGCAGACGGCAACGAACAGGGGAAGTGCACTCAGTTTTTATTGTTTCCAGTACAAGGGTTGCACAAAACCAATAGAATCAGTAACAATTAGTAATAGACGCTTATAGTAGTACTCAAATGTTAAATTTTGCCGTAGAAAAATTAAATATCTTCCAAATGTTATACCTAATGTTTAAATAACAGGCAAATGTCATTGGTTAGGAGAGCATATAGAAATATTAAGGTGAACTTGGAAAAGTACGTCCCTAGTTACTAGAGAAAGGAATTCCTAATAGAAAGAAAACAAATAAAATGGTCATTATTATTTATGTGCATTGAGTGTTAGTATTTTTTGTTGTGTTTTCAGGTTATTGCTGTTTCTGTATGTGATGATTTTTTTTTTGTGTAATACATGTTGGTGAGGAGTTAATGGGTGTATCACTATACGTAGTTAAAGGGATATATATATATATATATATATATATATATATATATATATACTGTATATATGTATATATATAATACATGAAACGTCGGGAGGCAAGACTGCCAACCGAGTTTGTGCTCTCTCACACAAATGTGTTTTATTGTTTTTGTAGTTAGGAACCTGGCTCTCCTGCTAAGTTGAATTATAGTTTATGGGTTTTCCGTATGGAACCGGCCACGACCCGCTTGATATAAATTTTCTGTAACATGATATTTTGGGGCAGATTGTAAGTGAGAAAGTTGGTTACAGTGGCACCACAACATGGGGCCAGGTTAATAAGATCGAACGTGAGAGAGGGTAGATTTGTTACAGTGGCGCCCAACGTGGGGCAGATTGAGAAGTGTTATAGATTTGTTACAATATAAATAGATACTACATTTTTGCATGTTCTTCTTCAGAATTGTCACAGTGTCCTTGCAAAATTTGATAAACATTAATACAACACGAATGCAGAAAGTAAATAATTTAAGTAACATGTTGGTAGATGCACAGCGATTTTTATTTTTGGCCTGTCGCCAAGAGCAGATTGTTTCTTAATATATTCTGCCAGACGGTGCGTAAAATATGTTTTTAAGTAATAGCAGTGTACTGTAAATTAAAATGAAAAAATAGAGTATTTTGTTAAAATTTGAACCAATTACATTAAAAATATTATTAAACCCCATTGTTTATATAAAATTGATCATTTTTTTCAATAAAAATGGATATTAAGAAAGCCTCAGTCAATGCCCGGTATTTTGCTAGTACTGACATCTGTGAAACCCCGTCAAGGTCCTGTTTCCCCTTATAAACTTCTCTGGTCCATAAAAGACCTTATATTGTTCACCTCCTTAAAAAATCCCTCTACTTAATACAGGCGGAGCAAAAAGAACGCACGGATTTCAAGCAATTATATTGGTCATGTATCCAATTTATGAATTCTCAATTTTTTCTCGCGATTTAAAGAAAACGTCATACAGATGGCGGCCTTCTTCGTGAATCCATATTAGAAGTCTTTCTTCGAAGTTCGCCATCACTTTCGTCAATGTGCCATGTGAAACGGCAGCAATTTCTTCACGTGTTGCAGATCATATAGTGTTGTTGCAGTACACTTTACTTTTTAAGTAACCCCATATGGAAAAGTCGCATACCGACAAAACTGGCGAGTGTGCAGCGCAGTGGACATCGCCCAACGTAATATCGTGGATTGGATAAACATTTCTCAAGCAACTGCTGTGGAATCTTTCGCCATGTGGCTCCATTCTTGTTGGAACTCGCATGTCCTGTCGTGCAAGGCAGTGGACATCGCCGAACGTAATATGATGGTTTGAGGAAACATTTCTCGAGCAACTGCTGTGGAATCATTAGCCATGTGGCTCCATTCTTGTTGGAACTCGCATGTTCTGTTGTGCAAGGCAGTGGACATCGCAGAACGTAATATTATGGGTTGGGGAATCATTTCTCGCGCAACTGACGTGAAATCATTAGCCGTGTGGCTCCAACATAACGTGCGGCATTCACCGTACACCAACACACTGTCTTCTTCAAAAAAATAAGGCTCAAAATTCCTACTTTGGACAATCCACACCACTCTGTCACTTTTATAATGTACAGTGGTTTTTTATGCAATTCTTTTAGATTATCTGCTGCCCAATAGCGATAGTTTTGTTGGTTCACATAACCGTCAAAGTGAGAGTGCGCTTCATCGCTCATTATCAAAACATCATCAGTAGCAAGTACATCAAGCATTCTCTCACAAAACAGTCTCCGTTCATCATAATCACGTTCGTGAATATTATGCACGATCATAATTTTAAGGATGAAATTGTAACTCATCTTTCAGAATGCGCTGCAGCCAGCGACGAGACAACCCCGAAATTTGGGCGCGCGCCGCCTAGTGGAGCGGCAAGAGCTTTGAAGAACAGACTGTCTTACTCTGTCGACATTTTCTGGCGTTTTAAGGCGTTCTGTGCGAGGACGACCAGGCGACTTCTGCTTCATGACTGTTCCAGTAGTCCGAAAAGAGACAACCAAATACAATATTATATTGCTTTCAGGCATAGAACCATTTCGCGGAACATTAAATTGTGTCCGGAAAGGCCGTTGAACTGTGATCACAGATTCATTCTCTCAATAGGCGTCCAGACGGAAAGTAGTGGTCTGCAGCGATTCAAAATGTGCTCTCGCCATTTATTCTTCTCTTCTTCTCGCTCTGCCATCTTATTCTTCTCTTTTTGACACTTGTCAATAACATTTATAGTAAAATAATCTAATATTGCTTAATTATATTTTTTGGTTGGGTCCCTGGCTACGTAGGAATAACAGGAAATGAAATAACTAATAACAGGAAATGAAATGGCCTGCCAGCAAAATTGGACACGAGAAAATCATAGCTAGACATCCTTACAATGTCTGCATTTGATGCGACGCTATTTATCAAACGTTCCATTCTTAGCGAAAGGCGAACTGAGTGGGAAGAACGCTCACGAAAATGAACTACTTTAATTCCTCGCTTCCTCATCAGATGATAATAGACGCGAGAATATAATTCTTACTCGCCTTCGAATCGGTCACTGCCACTTTTCCCTCGAATATCTTCTTCCCGATGCTCCATCCCCTACTTACGATAATTGCAGGACAGATCTTACCGTGGATCATGCGCTCGTGTATTGTGGTGTCATAATCGGTTGAATGTTGTCAATTTCGGGGACTTCAACTACTGAGATCGTTAGTCCCGTAAGTGTAGTGCATATTGTTTCATTGTGCTGTGGCGCTGATCTTCCCACGCTGGCGAGATTCAGCAACGATCTACCGACGACTAGCGGGGGTTTCACCAACCGGGGTATCTCCCACCAACAAGGCACCGTCCCAGCCGGGACAGGCTCTAAGCCCCCGACCAGTCTCCCGACGTGTGTGGTAGTGAGTGCATGTTTGTGCGTGTGTGTGTGTGTGTGTGTGTGTGTAAGGGGTGAGTATTGACCAAGGAAGAGGACGGAAAGATCGCGCGCGGTCCATGGCTCGTTTGTTAGGGTACTCCTCCGGCATTCGCTAGGTGTTGATGGGAGAAACCACGGAAAACTACCGATCAGAGCAGCAAGCTGCTAGAATTCTTCTCCAGACACCGATTGAATTCGACCAAGCTGACAAGCTAGTGTCTAAAATCCTGCCGCAGTCGGAACTCGTACCTAGGACCTCCCGGTCAGAGGCATTGCAGTGACTTCAGTTGATGCACTGAACCAACTCTTCCGGTCTGATAGTGTCATAAGAAACAGCCTCCAAACGCATTTCCATGTTCCATCTCTAGAAGAGATGTTGACGAATCCCCTCTCTGTGGTTCAGATTTCTATGGGAAAATTGAAATTTGTAGCCTACTCTGGGAGAGCAGAGTAACGCGAGAGAGTATCCAGTTTAGAAGTGTTTACCTGGCACCTTTTGCGCCAAATCTTCAATTTTACGTCTCGACATTGCCGAGACAAGTGGCCCAGCGCATCAACTGATGTCACTACAGTGTCTACGACCAGGAGGTCCTGAGGTTCAAGTCCCGATGGTGACAGGATTTTCGACACTAGCCAGATAGCTAGGTCGAGTTTTGTCGCTGTCTGGAGGAGAATTGTAGCGGCCGGCTGCTCTGATAGGTTTCTCCGAACAATACCAGCGAATTCTGGCAGCAGTTTCTTGCCAAAAGGGCCACGGACCGCGCGCGATCTTTCCTTCCCATTCCTTGTCCTATCATCACACCTTAGTTACTCACACACTTACATGTGCTACACTACCACACATGCCGGGTGACCGGTTGGGAGCTTAAAGCTTGTCCCGGCTGGGGAGGTGCTCCGCTGGTGGAAGATACCTGGTTGCCACTTGTAAGTTGAAAGAGAAATACTCGAAAAGATCCGACTTCGATCCACTTCCCCACAAAAACCTGGAATATACGCACTTAAATACACCGCAAACATTAAAATACGCAGTTAAACTAAAAAATTGCACACATGCAAAATAAAAATAGGGTAGATTTGTTTTATTTTTGGTGATAGGTAAAGTTATATACATTTCCTTTCGATATGCACAGTCAGTAAAAATATGCAATTGCATGAAGTTGCGTGGTCTAATAATAATAATAATAATAACAATAAAACACAACACACTCGCCAACAAAAAACACTAAATTAATAATTTGTATATATTAGATCTTATAATTTGAAATAAAATGCGTTTTAAATCAGTAAAATCAAGAGTAAGTAAATATTGTGCAATTTAAGCAAAGATTACCATATTAACCCATTGCAGTCCCATGTTTAAACTTGCACCATCTGTTTGGAAGCATATACGGATTATTTTAGAATTTTTTCAATTTTTTTTGAAGATGAACATTTTGAAAAAACTCAAAATCAAAATGTTTAATTCAAATTTGAAAAACGTTTTGAACCCAACCCCTATTGAGTTGTATATCATATAAAAGAAAGCTGCAAAATGGCACCTATTACAGCTCTCTATCTTAATTTGGAAAGGTTCTACATCAATTTAAAAATTTTCGGGAACCCAATTTTGTAAAATTTTACATGGCTGTATTTCAAAAACGGGTGGAAATATTTTACTCAAAATTTGTAGTTTTCTTACTCTTCATTCATACTACCTATGTGTCAAATTTCATCTGAATCTGAGATGGTGATGACTGTGTTGATTTAATATGGAATGACCCTGTAGTCATGTTCTACTCTTGCATCCTTCAGTCCTATATGGAGCGTGCAAATATTAAACCAATACCAACACTTTCCGCAATTTACTCGTTTGAGCACAGTTTGATTGGACTAAAGGTTCATCCTGTAGATTAAACAAGGGGAAGTTATCCATCGCAGCTACTTTGAATTCTGTATTATACTTGGACAATAAACTTAGAAAACTATTCAAGAATAGACACACGTACATTGACATTATGCAGTACTGATTTAACTTAAACTATAATACATACTCCCAATCTTGTAATACTGATTCGATCAAATTCTGCCCTGCGACGTCACAGCAGTATATCTAGCTGCCAACTGGTGTGGGTTGAGAAAGTTCAGTAAAACTTGATGCCTGTGCCATGCTTTGCTCAACGTACATTTGTTCTAAAGTACAAATTTGAAATCTCGCTCCTAACGTCGCTCATTTTCAAAGAACATAAAAAACTAATTTATTTTAAGAATATCAATGCATTAATTACCACTTGTTCTATTTAATTCTAAAAGACTAATAATATTCTTGTAACATTTATTCTTGTATTTCAGATTCTGGGTCAATGACCTCATCACGATCAAGTTTTTTTTACAAGCCTGAACTAAAGTACAAAAGTACAATGTTAAAAGATTTTTTTCTTAAAAGAAATCTGTTCTAAAAAATATTTAAATAACGTTATGTACATGATTGTGAAAAAACGAGTAGCCTAATTTCTAATTGAAGATTAATGTCATTTATTGTTTTTTAATTCTCAGAAACGGCTCCAAACGTTTTTCTGTATAATTTTTCACAGACAGAGCAAGTGACGCTTAAAAATGGAGCAAGTCTTATTTTCGTTGAACTATGAATTTTTGAAAATTGCAAAAGTTAGAAATAATGCTAGAAATTATGCTCTTGTATCACCATTATTTAATTAGAGATGATGCGTGTATCTTCCGAGTTTCATTAGCTGGTACTTTGAATTAGAAGTAATACATTTTTATTCGTCTAATTGAAAAAAAAGAGGAAGAAATGGCTCTTCAAACGTCAGAAATTGGGACAAATTGCCTAACGCCCCGAACCCCTCACCGCCCCCCAGAAACCCAATTGAGCAAACGACTGGGATGGCACGCACACGTTTTGTTGAGCCCTCCTTTTGTTAGTTGTGGTGGGAATATGGTAACGAGGTGTGCGTTGTTATTTTGTTAGCAATATTATATAATGAAATCTTTTGTTCGTTTTACTATTGAAATATATTTTCACTACTCGTGAGCGAAAACTGTCTAGTTTTGAAATGCTTTGTTGTTACCTTTCTTCTAATTGAACCATGAATAATAAAATGTTATGGCAGCTGAGAAGAGGGTGAAGCAAAACCGCAAAGCTAGCCAAGACCAATGAATAAGCAAACTAACTACTTCGAGAAAGTGTTCCATTCTGCAGCACGGTTAGATTACTTTCTCATATATGGTACGTATGTTTATACCGTCCGTCCGTCCGTTTGCGTGTCTGTCTTGTCCGTCCATCTGCCTGTCTGTCCTTTCGACTGCCTATCTCTCTGTGCATCCATCTGCCTATCAGTGTCTCACTCTGTCCACCTGTTTATCTCTCTGTTTGCCTGTCTGTCACCGTTATATATATATATATATATATATATATATCACAGTTAATTTCGAAACTTCGAAATTTCGAAAATAAGCTCTTAAGACAATTCTAAGCATATTTTGTCTAATAAACTACGTGGATATTCCGAATGGTTAAGTCGCAATAAGCACTCAGAGGTTGGTTTGTAAAACTGATTTCTAGGCAAAAATTTGCATTATGGAAGCATAGAAACACTCCAGAAACATGTTAATTGTTTATTATTTACAAAAGAAATTAATATATTTGCTCAGATAAAAAAAATAAGCGAGAAATAAAAAGGAGTCGAATTGTATAAATTGGGTGATTGTTTTATTTCTGGCTAAATTTTTCTTTCTGAACAAATATATTGATTTCTTCTGTAAATAATAAACAATTTACATGTTTTTGGATTTCTATGAGTGTGTGTGTGTGTGTGTGTGTGTGTATATATATATATATATATATATATATATATATATATATATATATATATATATATATATATATTATATATATAGCAAATAAAATTAACACAAATTGTTACTATTGTATAATTTACTTTTACATGAGGAAGGTATTGTTGGGGGATTCAAGTGTGCTTTACAGTCAATGCGTACAGGCCGAGGGGTGTATTTACTACAATGCTGCACACAGTGCCCGCGCTAGTCATGAGCAAGTCAAGGGGCCCGATGATGGGATTGATGGGGAAAAAATAGTAAAAACTTGAAAAAGAAATTGGAACTCGTGAAAATGAACTCGTTATCGTAAGTTTGTAAGTCGCGGTACAGTAGACTGATATTTCATGAAATTTTCAATTAATTTTCAGTTAATTATAGTAGTTATTGCTTATAAGGTAGGACTCAATGCGATATTTTAATACAAATTTTTGTAAAATTATACATATTATACAGATATTGGTCATGTATTTTCATTGAAGTTGAGGACTGAATATCCCGAATTGTAGATAGTGAATGTTAATAAAAATGTTGCAGGTTTGAAGCAGGTATGAATAACTCACGTAGTTTCTTGATACAACTTCCACGTTTTAAAAATTGTTTCGGTGTGTTTGTGTGTGTATGGGGGGGGGGGTATGTTTCAACCATGAGCCATGAGTTTCAGCCATATTTCAGCATGTTCTGGGCCCAAATTGGTCTAACTACGCACTGGCTGCACCTTTGCTTTACGTAATTTTTGGACGTCCCAGATTCTCTATCTTTCGTGTGATGTCATTGCAGGGAGTCAATTAGGTGTTATTGTTGTTATATTATTATTATTATTATTATTATTATTATTATTATTATTATTATTATTATTGTTATTATTATTATTATTATTATTATCATCATTATTGATATGTAAATAATCGTTTACGACCGCCGAAAAAGTAGTAGTACGTGTGTAATAGGGCAGCTTGTAATGAAGCTGTGAGTTACCAACTGTAGATTTTAGTTTTAGAGAAATATTTCTGTTCAGAAAAATGTTGGCACAATTTGGTGTCTTTTTTGTTATGTTGGCTATGTGAGCTGTTTACAAATGGAGACGATGGGTGTAACGCGTGAAACTAAAGTGACAGTGCTTTACTTGTTTTCTAATGTTGTTTGTTCTATTGTTATTGTTCTTTTGAATAAATGGGTGTATGTGCACGTTGGTTTTCCAAACATAACTCTTAGCCTGTTGCATTTCGCCGTCACATTTGTTGGATTATATTTTTGTCAAAGATGGAACATGTTTCAAGTGAAATCTGTAGGCTTAAAAGATATGTTACCTTTGTCGTTAACGTTTTGTGGATTTGTTGTTTTCACAAACCTTAGTCTCCAGCATAATACAGTGGGAACTTTTCAATTAGCGAAGTTTATGACGACACCCTGTATTATATTGATACAAATGTTTGTTTATAATAAACAATTTTCACTTTTAGTGAAATTAACTTTGGTAAGTGTTTCTTTCTTTTTAAAATAACTACAATGTATTTTAATTTGTCCACTAATATTTTTTTTCTTTTTTCTAGATTCCAATAGTTCTGGGAGTGTTCTTAAACTTTTGTTATGATCTTCAGTTTAGTGTCATAGGGACATTGTATGCTACACTGGGTGTCTTAGTTACATCTTTTTATCAAGTGGTATGAATTGACATTATTTCTTGTTTTTATCACTGTAAATTATTGAATTAATTCATAAGAATTTGATTTTGTGCAGCTGGTGAGCGCAAAGCAGCATGAATTGCAAATGGATTCAATGCAACTTCTTTACTACCAGGCTCCTCTTTCTGCCTTCATCCTTTTACTAGTAGTTCCAGTTCTTGAACCAGTGCAGGCGACTATCATTCATGATTGGACCATAACAGATTTGGTACATTCCGTAGCATTTATGCTTATTTTCGAGAAATTAATAATCAGTTAGGATTAATTTGTTACATTTTTTCTTTTCCAGTTATGGTGTCAGCTTCATGCATCATAGCATTTTTTGTGAATATTTCAATATACTGGATTATTGGAAACACATCACCTTTAACGTATCCTTCAGTAAAACAATTGCCTTAATTTCAAATGCTTTGGGTGATAGCCTTAATTTCAAATGTTTTGGAAATGTTTTGTTTGCTCTCTTTAACTTATTGAAATTACTGTTTTTATTAATATTTCTATTTCTGTGTGTGTCTTTGAATAACAAAAAATGAGAAATGAATCGTGTAATTGTGTATGTAGGACAATATGTAAGGTTGGGATGTTTAGAACAATTCATTCTTTCTTTACAATGGAAAATTTTATTGCAAATCAAAGTGAATCAAAAGTTCAAAGAGGTAATTTCACATCTCATTTGCAGCATCAGCTAGTCTGAAATATATACAGATGTAATAATTAAAAACTGTTCAGTTTATTAAAATAAAAATAAAAAAGCATAAGTAAGTGTGAGATTTAAGAATCCAGATTTAAAATGATATCAAAGTGCAGAGTACTGTTTCACTCAAAGATAAAATACATTTTCTTTAAATCAAAGTTTGATTATAAAAAAAAATTCAATAAAGCGATAAAATGCAAAAAAATGTATTGGTATATGCACATAGTAGCAAAACACATGTCTTACCTCTGACAAAAAGGCAAAAATTCTTGTATAACAAACATTCATATTAATTCAAAATGCATCAACTAGAATCTTTGTTTTTTAAAAACAAAAGCAATATAAGAGTCATGTTAACAAGTTGACTTTTTCTGAAGAGATGGGATGGCTTAATGAAGGACATGAAGGAGAGAATAGGGGGATGAAACCAACAAAACTAAAAGAAGAAAAAATATCCACATTAGACATTGCATTTAACATTTCCTGGAATATAATTTAATTTTGGATATCGCAAGGTCATATGAAAATATTGTATTCCACTTCTTCTTCACAATCTGATGAATTTTAAAATTTAAAATCTCTGAAATCAAACAAAGCTATTTCATTGGATCTGTATCTAAAATCCAAGGGCTTTGGAAATCAAAACTAATGTATTCAACATGCAGTGGGAAATTTATAATTTAATTTACATGAATAATTGAATACCTTGGGGCAATAACATGCTATGCCACATTTCTGAAGACATTGAGGTGTTAGTGTTTTTTTGATGCCCCATAGATGTATTTAGTGGTTTTATTTTAAAGATTCACTGCAAGATGGAAGTCTAATTCATAAATGAATGTTCTTTATCCCTATGTGTAGAATGTGATGTCTAAACCTTTACTCTCCTTTTTCTCAGAACTTATGTATTGTGGCACAGTGTGTTATAGCCCCAAGGTCTTCAATTAATATATTACATTCTTTTCTAAATTGATTCAGTGTCTTGGAAATGTAAGGAATCAAAATAGTTTTAAGGTCCTGATTCTTGTGGGAATATCTTTGTGCCCATCTCATCCAACAGAAGATAGTCATGTTTGATCAGACTATTAAACTCTCTTACCCTTTTAACTACAGATCCAATATTCCAATTAAAATTCTCAAAGAAAATAATTATTGTTGGGGTTCACTAATAAATAAATTCATAAAAAAGAGATTAGCCATGATCAATCAAGTAAATTTGAGAACTTTAAATGATCAATTGTTAAATGTCTTGAATGAAGGCAATCAGGAAAGACTTAAAACTATTTCTGTTTCTTATATTCCCAAGATGTTGAATAAAGGTAGAAAAGAATTTAATAGATTAAATATTCATATTAAAACTAGAAAAATGTTGATTAACAAAATCATGATCATCAAATGTTGATCACGAGTATGAAAGATTCTGTTTCCCTTGTAGAAAAAACTGTTTACTTGGTTCCGTGCCTTGGTATAGCCCAAACCAAAAGCTGCATCAAGCAGAGAATGGAGGAAACAAGAAAGTTTCCATATCAAATTAAATTTTGTTTCCTACTGAATATATTACATAATTTAAATTTCCGAAGTCCTTGGATTTTGGATATGGAAGCTAGGAAATATTCTCATTGGATTTCAGACTTCAAATACATTTTAGAGACTACAAATAAAATACACCAGACTGTTAATACAAATGAGGAATCTAATATTTTCACTTATTCATTTGATAATGTGTTTTGCAAAATTAAATTACATTCCAATGAAAATCTGATGTCTAGTGTGGTACTTTTTTCTTCTTTCGGCTTATTTTTGTTGGTCTCCCTTCCCTCCCCCTTTTCTTTGTTCTTTTTTGTCCTTTCCCTCTATCCTTCATGTTCTACATCACAGCCCTTCATTTGGCTATCTGATTTTTTTAAAGATGAAGTTGACATGTTGACATGGCTTATAAATTGAATCTATGCATTTCCCTTTACAAAACAAGTGTTCTAATTGATATCTCTTGAGTTCATATAAATGTAAATGTCATGTAAGATTTTTTTTTTTCAGAGATGAGGCTTGTCCTTCATATTTATAAACTTACATCATTTCATTTCATTGTATCTTAGGGGCTGTCCATTAATTACGTAATGCAAATTTGGAGTATTTTGAATAACTCCACTTCTCCCTGTAACACACCTGTAACACGTGCTTGAACTCCCCCACTAAATAATTTTGTAACACTTATGACTACACCCCCTCCCCATTTACAGCAAGAAAAATTATATTATTTAACAGTAAAAAACATTTTTAATAATTTTATTTGTGTTATATATTAAAATGTATGATGAAGTAAAAATTAGTTGGTGATAGTGATTGCACTTATAAGATTGGAGAAAATTTGATAGTGAAAAAAGGATGCGTAGACGAGACAATTTCTGACAACAAGCTTTGCACAAGCAATTATTTCAGTAAATGTTGAAAATTTAAAAAAGAGAAAAGGTACGTTATGTAATTCTGAATTAAAACTCCCCTACCCCTATGTAACGCTATCTCAACCCCCCCCTCCACCCCTTTAGTGTTACGTAATTAATGGACGACCCCTCATCTTATTTTTGGTATTTTGTATTTAAAGAAATTGTATTTTATCTTTAGAGTTTAAAAGTACTCTGTACTTGATATCATTTTAAATCCCATTTCTTTCATTTACTTTCATTTTTTTTATTTTAATTTTAATAAATTCAACAGTTTAATTTATTACATCTATATGTAATAATTCAGGCTACCTAATGATATGCCTGATTTAAGTCACAAAATGTTTAATTTGATATGTGAGTCCAATTTCACGAGGAATACAATTTTCTATTGTAAAGAAAGAGTGAATTGATTGTCAGTAAATATTCTAAGGATACCACTTGTCGTACAGAAAAATGAGAAAGTTTTACCTCAGAATTTTATTACATTAAGTTCCTTGACTGTTTTTAGATACAATATGGTTGGCCATTTAAAATTTTGCATGACTGTGCTGGGTGGTGTGTTAATATTTGAGGATACTTTGCATATTAATCAAGGAATTGGAGTTCTTCTGACGGTGATGGGCATCACTGCATATGCTCATGTCAAGGTTTGTAGTATTTATTGGCTAATTATGTTTCGAATGTAAGAAGTAGACGGAGAAAAAAGATTCATCAAGGCTAATTATGCTTCTATAAATCTGACTCAAACATTCATAAGCATCTGCATAGTTTGCACAATTATGAAGGGGAGGTGAGAAGGAAAACAAAAAAGCTCCTATATGCTATGGAGGACAAAATTCGTTCTTCAAAATAATTGTAATTCGGGATGCAGTACTTAGCTCAGTTAACACACTTTCAAATTGATCAATGTCATTGGAACTACTAAAATTTGGAGAAATATTGTGGAAATATTACATTATTCCTATTATTTTCCACTATTAATAATTTGTCAGTTTTTGACATTGAGAATTAGGGCGACTCAGAGATGGAGGTCATTGAAATGTACAAAATGAAAAAAAAATTGTTTTAAGTAATTATAAATACTACAAAATGATGTAATATTTGAAAATTTATTTTACTATAAAGAATTTTGACATCATAATTCTTACTTAATATTGTCTCCAAATTTAAATTCAAACTATTTCTATTACTGAATAGTAGAATTGTGGTGAAGTAAGTTGGTGTTAACTGGGCTAGGTAAACTGGTTTATTTTTATTATATTTGTTCATAAAACTTAATACAAAAAATATTATTTTTTTAGGAATAATGGTTAGGTGGAATTTAATTCAAGAAAATTTCTTTTAAGAACATAAAAAAATATTGTGTTCGTTTATTTATCAACTTCCGTAGATTTATACTTCAAGAAAGAAATTATTTGATTATGATAGCTGAAAAATGATACATAGAATTTAAAGTGTAAATTTTATCAAAGAAGCGAAATACTGGGTTGTTGGAGTGCCTGATGTATACTGACTTTGGTCAGTGATCAATTTTAAATTAAAGATTTTGTCCAATATTTTAATAATGGCTAAACTTAATGTTGAAATCACCAGCCATTGAAATTGATATTGAAATCATTTTTCGTTCTTTTGACCAAATCTTTTTTCTTTCTCGCTACCGCTTACGCAGTAGAAAGAAAGTTATGTAATGCTGCGCGAAAAAACGAGGAATTTTCAGGAGAAAAACTCTTATCGCAAGGTCCTGTTAGCGAAAAAGTGGATAAATCCAGTTGCTAAATTTAGAAAAAGAATCCTCTAATACGTGGTGCAGCCAGAATCCTTGATACCGAAAAATCGACTGACGGCAAAACGTCCGTCCGACCGACCGTGAACAACGCTGGCGGCTAAACCATTCAGCCGATTTGCACCAAAATTGATACTCCTCATTCGATCTGGCAGATGTCGCAGGACTCCTGAATTTGAAACCGATGCTTTGATTTTTGGGGTTTACTTACGTAAAGAAAATGTGCCCCTTGCACATTTTCAAAACAGTGGCTCCATCAATTTTTATTACATTTTGTTGTGGGATAGCGTGAAAAACGTTTAAAATAATGGCGCAGGTCTCATGATCGTTGAAAACTCTTATTTTTTCAAAATTGCAAAAATTCAAAATTATTTCGTCGTCTCCCCACAGCTACAATTTTGTAGATAGAGCATTTTCCCTTAATGAAATATGCTCCTTAAAGAAAGATTTTTAAATAAGGTAAGTTTTTGAAAATTTGAAAACTGTTCGCGTAATTTGGCGTTTATCATGGCGAAGACGTATGTGAGCCATTCCACGTCAAATCGCACAAAAAAGACTAAAATTTGACCTTCATATTTTTATTTATTTTCTATTTTTTTCTATTTGTTATATGGATCAAATAAGTGAACACGTGTATTTCTATTTTTTTCTAACTTTATTATTTTCGGAAATATTGTTTAATGAAATTTGCTAAAGATGACGCGCATCACTAACTTAAAAATATCGTTTTTTTGCGTTACTGGTCGTCGGTTTCTTTGGATGAAGCAGTAATTTAAGTACTTCTTGAGGTGGTGAACCTTCATGATTGAATTTATAAATAATAATATTTATGTGTATTAATATACATACAAATAATATTAATATATTTATAAATAATTAAATGACGGATTCTTGATTAATGTTTTGACTGACATTTTGATATTTTCTGGTCCCTCACAACCCACTTTAAATACAAGTACTCGCGTAACATAGAATTCCCGAACTTTCGTCACAATGCACAGTTTTAATGCCCTACCGAATTTACTTCAGTTCTGGACAAAATTCCATTTTTTTCAGCCAACATTTTCGACACTTTTATCGTGCGTTCGGTTGCTGCAAAAAGTTGTTTAATTTTATTGTATGTCCAACTTTCAAAACTTGTCAGAATTTAAATTTTCAACGTCGTGTCATCTGTTGAGTGAAAGTATTCGATAAGTTACTAAACAGTATCTTTGTCTGATTTTTCGATGGACTTCGAAGGATCTTCAATGTGAAAAAATTTATCTGTGTTGGCACTTTGTGCTTTCTAAAATGTCTAATGGGGATGCCATTTTGTTCCAATTTTCTTTTCGTGGCGGGGGTTTCTCCTATTGCAATTAAACTCTTGTTTATCTTCTCTTTATTCATTTCGCTGACACTTGACGAATTATCTGAAGAGTTTAAATTGCCACTTCCTTGATTTCCCCTTTTTTCACTGGACGTTCCGCTACTTTCGTTAATGCCACGGGAGCCACTGATCTCGATGCTATCTTCATTAAGAAAAGGCCGTTTTGGAAGCCGATTCCCTTTCTTCCGAAATGAATCACAAATTCGCCAATCTAATGACTCCTGTAAATTCACCAGCAAATCGTGGTTTACGCGTCTTGGAGATTTTCTTTTTTACAAATTGTGATCAGAAAGTTTAAATGGATTGAAACATCTATCTCATACGCTGATCGTCACTTATGTTGCACAGTGTACACACGATTCACAGAACAAATACTATCACTCTTGTCTTCATAAGTATTGCGTATTGCGAGTAATGTTGAGAAAATTTTACCATTACCCTTGACAAGAGGTCGATTGTACTTCACCAGCAAGGTCAGGAGGGCACCCCGTCCCTAGGACGCAAAGGAACTCGCAGTAAAATTCGTTTCGCTGACACGAGGAAAAGCATTCGTTTTGCTGTCACCCATCCCTTTCTGGGGAAAGAGTGAACATAGATTTACTGTTTCTTGAAACCCAAATCAGACAGAGTGCCATTCTTTTTATTGTTCGTCGGCATTAGTATCCAAGGTTAATCGAACACAATTCGTTAGTGCAGGGGCAGGAACCACGCGCCCGAATACCATAATTACAATCGATTTTTTTTATCTATATGTGTTGAGTGCCCACTTTTTTTTGTTATGTTTTGTAAAAAAATGAACAAGAAATATGCCAATTTTTCACATTTTAATCTGAGAGAGTTCATAAAGAAATTTTCGTTTTTTAAAATTAATTACAATTTTTTAATAAAATATTTAATTTTTGAGAAAGTAATTTACAGATGAATAAAATACACATATCAAAAAATTAAACGAAACAAACCAGTAATTTTGTATGTTAAGTACTTCAGAGCGTCAATTAATCATATTTTGCAAAGTACGCGTAAATTTCAAAATTTAATAAAGGCAAACCTACACAAATAAACAATTTTCAGCTAAATAAAGAAACACGTGCCTCCTTTTTTGATGTCCAGAATGAATGCCATATATTCGTGTCATTTATTTTTTTTAATGTTAATTCGAGTGACATTTGACGTGGAATGGCTCGTATTTCAATTCGTTTCGCTCTCACCCATAAGAACATAGGTGACCCACAAGTCACCCACGATGTTCCCGCAAAAATATGTATGACACAATGTCATACATTCTGGGGGCAGAGTGAACATCTGAAATACTAATAACTCTTTAAACCCTTATCAGGCAGACGGTCATTCTTTTTTTAGTTCTTCAGCACTTGCATCAAAGACTGACTGAACACAATTCGTTAGTGCATGGGTAGGCAGAGCGTGCCCTCATACTTACAATTGATTTTCTTAGAACTGTATGTGTGGAGTGCCCACTTTTTTTCTTGTTGTATTTTATAGAAAATTGAACAAGGAACACGCCTATATTTTTTTCAAATTTTTATCTCATCGAGTTTATATAGAAATTTTACTTTTTTTGAAAACAAATACATTTTTTAAAATGAAAAAAATATTTTTTGAAAAGATTATTTACAGAAGAATAAAATACACATTTCAAAGTATTAAATCACACAAACCAGAAATGTTTATATTTAGTACATTCGGAGAGATAATTAATCTTATTTTGTGAAGTACCTGTAAATTGCAAAATTTCATATAGCCATAACTACACAAATAATCAATTTTCAGGCAAATAAAAAAATACGTGTCCCTTTTTTTATGCCCAGACAAGAACAAAAAAATCGTACATTTTAAAAAATGTCGTGTCAACTCTTGTGCAATTTGACATGGAATGGCTCATGTGCTGTTTAGCACCACTATACTACAAATAAAATTAGAATTTGATTGACATTCGGCTGTGGAAGAGGCGGCGCTGCCGCAATCTGCGCGCTCTACCACGTGCTCTCAACATTAACTATATATAACATTAACTATAGACAGACAGAAGAAAGAAATGTTGAGAATCTCGTACCAAGTTCGTTCCTAACCTTTATTACATTTGCTCGTAACATTTGTAATATTTGTTGGCTCGTAACATTTGTTCCCTAATTTTATCTGACAACAATGTGCAAAGATATCGCTCTGATAGAGCTAAAGACTCTTAAAAATGGCATAGGTCGCATTTTCATTGAACTATCTGAATCATTGAAAATTGCAAAAGTTCAGAATTGATTGGCGGTCCTAAAACTACAAAATTTAATATAGACTTTTTCCCTAATAATATCTGTTCTTCAAAGCAGTGCCGTGTTAACCCATGGGCCCGAAGGGTCCGGGCACAGGGTCCTCAATGTTCAAGGGCCCCCAATAGTTCTTAAACAATTATTAATACTAAATTTAAAAAAATAAAATTAAAAAAACGTATAAAAAGTGATGTATCACTAAAATATACGCAAAGAATTGTCATAACGAAATGATGTGGCGCTTATTTTTGGACAATATTTATAATATGAAATGTTGCTGGTTGATGCGATAATGTCACTCAGTAATGAAAGGTTTAGTTGTTTGTTTCTTTTCTTTCATCGAAACTTTTCTTTAAATTAGGGGTGGGTGATTATTTAGGATCTTTGAAAGTAAGAATAAGGGGCTCCAAAAATGACATAGGCCCAAGGGCCCCTTAAGCTATTAGAAAGGACCTTGGATCTTTAATTAAAGTAATGTGCATTTTTTTCTCAGCAATTTTCGCGCAATGTTGAATTATGGACAAAAATTCTGAACATCGCTAGCGGTTAAACCGTATGTAGGATTTTCACCAGAAGTAATATTCCCCGATCGATCTGACTGATCTCTCGGCCCCCTGAATATGAAACCTACATTTTTATTTTGGGAGTTATAGTTTACATGACACCTAAAGGACATTTCTCAAATTCTTGCTCAAAAATATTTCCAAATTCTTTTATTAATTTCTTTTATCGTATAGGGGGAAATGGCGCAGAATCGATTTTCGTTGAATTTTCGAAAATTGCAAAAGTTTAGAAAACGACGATATTGAAGATATTTTTCTTGTGAATGAAAATTGTTCTTAAAATGTTGATCTTGAAATGAGGTCATGTACAATTTTTACAAAAGATGAGAAGTTTTCGCGGGAATTTGCTTTTGCAATTTTAAAAAGAAAATTTTATCATAAACGACTTCCAACGTTTTCTGAAGACTTTTCATGTGGTGGGTGCTAAATACACTTAATAACATTACATAAACGTAATTGTGATGTATTCTTTTGATTATTCAAACATTACACAAATGTAATTTTACTTGATCGCATACCTCTTACGCAGTATAGAGAATATATTGTAATGCCGCGGAGGGGAAAACGGCGATTTGTCGGCAGGAAAACTCGTATTGTACAACAATGGCAGTGTCATAACATAGCAGTTTGAAATTCTGAAAAATCCTTCTCAGTGTTGGGTGATGTTTATGGCTGTAAGAAATTCAGTTTTATATTGTTGAACTTGTATTGAGGTTGAGTTTTCACACATAATGCTCTACGATTTTGTAGTGAGTTTTACAAGTGATGGCAATGCGTAAATGTGCATATAGAAAATGTATTAATATTGACAGAAATTGTGGTATTGTAATATTACGTAATCATTACTGATATGAGAAAGTATGTGCTGTTATAGAACCATTTGTTTTTATGTCTAACATGGTTAATGTTTACAGAACAGGGGTTTTTTGTACTTATTTCATTTGTGAGTAGATGTGGTTCAAATAATTTTTTGTGAATTTCTCAAAAACTCCAAATTGTTTTGTGAAAACGAGCTCAAAATTAATCATTTTTCAGAAATTTGCAAACATTTTCTTAAAAATGCTACCAAATTTTTAGTGAAATGTGCATACAGAATTATATTGCACTCTTCTTTAATATTCTTAAATTCGTATTTGAATTCTACTATTAGTAGACAGAGAAATTGAAAAAAAGAGAGGAAAAATATATTTAAGGCCTGATGGGTAGCATCTAGGAAGAGGATGGGACAACAACAAAAGCTAGCCCAGTCCAAAGATACAGATATTTAATTAGTATGAGAAAGTCTGTCTGTGCCATTCTATATCACCTCTAGTTCAGCAATGCTGCACCTTCAATAGCATATATGAACAAGACTTCATGAATAAATTCAAAAGATATGAATATAAAAAATGAATATTTGTATTGATTGACATAGTAGACCACCATCATAATCATTTACCCATTTTCTGTGTGGCATTCGGCATTACAAATGTAACCAATGTCTGAAATCTGTAAGCCCTTTGTATGTTCTCCTACATATTTCATGTGTTCATTACAGATTCCCACACATTCCCCAAATGTTTCCATATGTTTCTTTTGTTCTTGATCTTTTTGTTCTTGATTTTTCATTTTTCTCTCTAACAAGACTCTACTTGCCTTTCCAAAGCCATTTACTCTATTAAATTTGTTAAAATATTTTATTCATTACCCGTCATTGATGATCCAGTTAACCCAGCGCATTGTGGTGTACTAACCTCTCTCTCAAATGATGATGCCAAATTGCCTTCATCCGAAAACTTCCACTTTAAATATAAATGTATCAACTAAAAGCCTAACTAAAACAAATTCAAATAATTGTTTTTCAACACTGTGTGTGAGTAATAAGTTCTTACAGTTATGAAAGAAAACAACATTTTTCTCTTGCTCTACTTTAACTGCTATCTGCCTACCTTTAGAACCAATTCAACCAATGCCAGAAAAATTCAGTTCCTAAATTTGTTACATACCCCCACAAAATTCCTTCAGACAAAAGCACAAGGCAAATTTTAGATAGAATTACTCAGTTAACCACACTTTACCCTACTAGTAGAAAGATTTATAAAAATGTCTTATTATATTTTCGAATTATTTATTGATTAAAACATGTATGTATGTTCAAAGTAATACATTAATTAAATAGTTATTACCAAAACTAAACTTGATTTAAAGTGTTTTCTTTGTATTTTTGAAAAGACAGCTCCCCTTCCCCCAAATATTTTCTGAAACAAGAATAGTATCAATCACAAGTTTGAGCTTTGCAGTGGATTTCACAATTTCAGCTTTTTCTTGAGAAATAAAATTAAACAATATATAGTTATATAGTTATTAAATATTATTGAATAGTAAATTGTAACAAATGTATGATAATTAGAATGTTGTTTGAAGTATGATTGTGCTTCTTTTTTCAGATAAAAGAAAATAAACCTCCAGTGAGAACCCTTGAAAATGAATGTGAAATTCTTATTCGCAAGATGTGACAATATTTATTGATAAATTGCTTTTTCTAAGATTGAATGATTAATAACAATGCAGCTGAATTTAGCAATCTAAGAAAAAAAACATTGTGTTGGTGCCAGAACCAGTACATTGGTGGAGATTCCCAGTCATACAGGGCGTCTTCACTGTTATGTGATGGCTAGTCTATATTTATAATATTATGTAATGTGATTTTGTAAATACCTAGTTTATCAAAAGCAATTGTGATTAAAATTTGCTTTAAGGACAATTACATAAGGATAAGAATACAACAATATTATTTTGGAAGTTAAATTTGAACTATTGAAGGACAAATGGTCATAAAAATATGAAAGTTATTTGATGTAATGAAAAGTCCATGGTGATGCTTAAAGAGACTTTTCAACATGTTTCTTCTTTGCTTCTGGCCAACTTATAGATAAGCATTATATTCTCCATTACTGCACATCGAGGTAGAACAACAGTTGAAATAAATAATTCAATTACAATTGTTATATTCCACAATTTTCCTGTGAATTCTGGAAAATACACCTAAAGTTTTTAACTTAGAAAATAAAATTATTCATTATTTGATAATGATAATAAATTGCAATAATTGGCAATTCCTTATTTTTTTAAACTTTTTGTACAATTTTTTGATTTTTTTAAATTATATATTCAAAATGATATAAACATCTTGATGAAAAAGTTATGAATTACCTTTAAGTTAGTTAAGACTTGTTATTTATCATTTAAATGTATGAATTAATGACAGTATATTAATAGACAATGTATTCTTAATAATTCTGATTTAGTCTGAGTTTTTAAAACTTGATTTTGAAAGAAAGAAGAAAATATTGTAAGTTGTAATTTATGTGTATATTCCAAGACATAATGTGAACTTCTTAACCATAATGTCAGCCATGTATGATTATGTGATAAACATTTGCCATGCTTTACTTAACGAAAACCTTTGTAGGTTATTTGACTTCTGATGCTTTTGTTATGTAAATTTGTTGACAAAATAAAGATATTGATACTTTTTAATTATTACATCATTATCTAATATTTTATTTGTCAATTATTTCATAAAACTCAAAACTATACAACAACATATGTAATTTGCAGTGGCAAAGCTGAAGGATAATCTGGGTGACTTAGGCTCTTTGGCCTGTGAGTGCTACAGAGAAGGAGATAGTGCGCGCCCTCTTGTGCGCATGTGCAACAGAGCCAGCCAGTGTCCATCCACTGGCAGGCTCCCTGCTCAGCTACGGGCCCTACTAATTCCCTCGCGCACAAGCAGGGGAAAAGGAGTCGAAAACATTTTATTTCTTAATTTTAATTAAAAATAAATTAAATTACATTTTCGTTAAAGATTCAGTAAAAAAATATTGAAAAGATGGTGCACATAGCGACAGAATTTGTTGAAAAATAATTTGGGTATCCTAAGGGTCCCAGATTACCCTTCAGCTTATCCTACCCTTCACTGGTAATTTGATTGTCATTTTATCATTGAGGAAAGATGTTACCTAAAAATGAGTAAGAAGTTCTGTTGAATTAAATTCTTTTGTGAATGGTTTTATGTCATTATGTCAAAAAAGAAAATGTTTGGGGAAAGAAGTAGATACGAGAGAAATAAAATATTATTTGTGAATAGGGAAAAGGTGTGTAAAAGGACAGGGAAAGAGATGAAAGAATCATATTCCAAGGTATCTCTAGAGATAAATAGAGGATTTATGCAAAAAAATATCCTAGACAAATGAGAAAAAAAACAGTAGTCATATGAAATTAGAAAACATTTTAATGAACCATAATTTTCTGTTTAAGTGTTCCAATTAGTGCATCTTGTAGGGATAACTTCATTATTGAAGTTAAACTATAAGTATAACCTCATTGATGTATGTTTACTGATAACAGATTATCAATAACATTTTGATTTAAAATACCGTATTTGCTCGTGTATAAACCGCACTTTTTTGCCCGAAAAGTAACTTGTGAAATGGGGGTGCGGCTTATAAACGAAATTTTTCTTTAAAAAAATATCATTGGAAGAAAAACAAAAGTTTATGCCAAAAACGAACTTTTATTTATCACAAATACATGCAGTATACAAGTTGGTGTTAAATTTAATTTCCATTGCTTCCGGACTCGCTCACATCCCCCCCCCCCCCCGATTCAATAAATCTTTCACAACCGCTCGCAACGTTCCATAATATATCATCGTTCCCGTGTATCGTATTAGAAATGCCGTAAACTTTGAAAAACTTTACCGTTTCGGGAGCCACGTGATATCGCGTGGTCACATTGCCTCAGTTGTTCTCAGTGTTGGAATTAACAAAGTGTCTTGATCTGATGGATGCACAGAAACAGACAATCAAATTTGAAGTGGCACTCCCCCTTCAATTTCACATTAAGGTTTACCTATTTTTTTAAATAAATACAAAATTTTATTATATAATTTACTGAGCAACATCCAGTGGCGTAGCTAGAGGGGGGCAGGGGGGCGGCGCGCCCCGGGTGACACCAATTACAATATTTTATAGTTGGAATTATATAATTTAAATCATTTATTTAAAAATTCTATATATTAATCAAGACTATCTGTTTTGACTCTATTGTCAATAGAAAATGACATTGCAATAAGCATACATTTTTATGAAATTAAAAATAAGTTTGTTGCCCTAAAATCTCGTAAAGAGGGTTTATAAATAACTTAGATTTGTTGATAAGTTATGTTTCAGTTTAAAATATTTTTTAAACAATTATATTGCAATTATTTTTAATTACAGAATTTTTAAATATACTATAAATAAATATCATATGCAAATATGTGTGTATTTTTAATAAAATAATGTACAATCTGTGCGGCAATAGATGTTTTTATTCTTACTAATTTATGGAGGTGGGTGACACCATTAGCTTTTCCCCAGGTGACACCAACTGAAGCTACGCGTCTGGCAACATCGAATGACTCGGTGCGGCTTATACACGAGATTTTTTTCAAATTATTGTGACAAAAGATCGTTAGTACGGCTTATGGGGTTGTCTATAAATTAAGTAACGCTGAAGAGAGGGGAAGGGGGTTTGAGACAGCTTTACGCTGCGTTACATAGGGGTAGGGGTGTCATAATTTATCATTAAGGCGGCTCCACACATTTCCTATTCGGCGAACTGCGAGCAACCGCTTGCCGAATCCCGAGTACCGTGGATAGGTCGCTTGCTATCTATTATCTTATATTTGCCGAGTGACGAACATTCGGCGCTCGTCCTACCGACCGTGCGTCGGCCTTTTGGACACATCAAAGGGAGCGAACATTTGCTGAACACATCAGCTGGTCGGGATCGGGAAAGCAGTAGCTCCGAGTAGCTCGCTGCTCGGCGAATGTCGAACGTGTGGAGCCACCTTTACGTAATGCTGATATTTATTTTTAAAATCTTTCAACTGCTGAGATACTTCCTTTTATTCATCCTTATACTAAAACATTATCACATTACCAAATTCAATTAAAAATATAACAAATTAAAGAAGTTTAAATTATTACAATAAATGAAAATATTTTTCATCACTGATGTATTGATTGAATCCATGAGATTATGAAGAAAATATTTAAAACTGATACATATTATTTTCTAGAATCCAATTAAGTTGGCGCAGTAGAGTCGGAGCCTATAGGCTCCGATTCTATGCGTTATCGACGACGGCGTGTGCACTGCTTGTCAGAAATATTATCGCCTACGCGTCCTTTTATTAAAAAATTGTCGCCAATCGTGTTATGTGTAGTCCACACCACCAACTAATTCGCTCGTTAATTATCATAAATTTTATTATATAACACAAATACAATTACCACAACACGTTTCTGCTTTATAATTGATTTTTATTTATTGTAATGAGGGGGAAGCTTGTTGCTAGTATTCCACATATTTTGCTTAAAATGTTCTTCCTTACTTATGTTTATATATTTTAGTAAATTTAATTTAGAATTTGTAATGTGTATTTCTATAAACGTGGCTCATTGTGGATAACATGGGTTCCCTGTAACTAAATCCTAAATTATTCATATTTAATAGGATAATTGTGATTGTTTCCAGAATTACATGCATGCGAGTCTGTGTTGAAAATTTGTAATGCTGCTTAACTAACAGACATGACTTCAACTCCCGCAAGTCACAGAGAGGGCGTCTTCTACAAAAGTGAAACAGAATGCAAAAAAGAAACTCCCTTTTCATTGCATGAAGGTGGCTTCTAAGGTCGTAAATTATATAACACAAGTTTGGAGTATTTTGAATACTCCCTTTTCCCTTCTTTAATGCGCCTGTGAAATGTGCTTGAAACCCACTAAATAATTATTGGCCGCTTGCACCAACCCCCTCCCCCGTTTACAATAACTAAAAAGAAGTTATATAACAATAAATGCAATTTGTGATTTATATTAAAATTTATGATAACTGAAGTCAGAATTAGTTGGTATTGCACTTAATAATGAGATTGGGGTCAATTTGAAGGAAGGATGCATAAGAGAAATTTTCTGACAATACGTGCACTTGCTGATGTGGATAACTTTCCTCTTAAAAAGAGAAAATTAAACATTTCAAGCAAAAGTAATACTTGGATCACACAAGGAATTAGAACATCGTGTAAAAACAAACGTACGCTTTACTTTATTTCTAAACATAACGTATCACCCGGTTTCCATATATACTTTCGAGAATACAAAAGAATTTTAAGAAAAGTAATAGTTCAGGCAAAAATAATGAAAAATAGTCAGGACATTTTGAGCGCTAGTAACAAAATTAAAGCAATGTGGAATATCGTAAAAAATAAAACCACATCATCTCGATACCTTGTAGAAAATGTTATTTTAAAGGATAATGAAAGAGAAACGAGTAATCCGGAAAAAGTTGCCAATCTCTTCAACAAACACTTTTCTATAATTGCGTGTGATCTCACGAAGGGACTAAAACCACAAAATTCAACATCTTACACTTCCCAAAAAATTTCCGATACGATGTTTATTTCCGAAACTTCTCCCAACGAAATTCGCAGAATAGTCAGTAAACTAAAAAATAAATATTCATTTGGTTTAGATGAATTTCCGGATTGTTTATTAAAATCTTGTGCACCTGCCTTTACACATCCGTTAACTCACATTTTCAATGCTTCTTTATGTACAGGAATATTTTCAGATATTTTCAAAACATCAAAAATTAAGCCACTTTTTAAAAAAGGGAACAAAAATGATATTCAAAATTACCGGCCAATTTCTCTTTTGTCAGTTTCCTCAAAAATATTAGAGAGGCTTTTCTACTTACGAATGGAAACTTTTCTCAGGAAAAACAAAGCGTATTCAGACTCACAATACGGTTTTAGAAAATCAAAATCTACGGAAACTGCCATTTTTTCTTTTCTCAAAGATGTTGCTTCATAGACCAAAATGAAGTACCCATCAGAATATTCTTAGATCTTTCGACGTTATTGACCATAAAATCTTGCTCTCAAAATTACCTTCGTATGGAATTCGTGGTGTTGCCCTAGATTGGATAACTTCGTACCTTAAACATCGGACACAAAGAGTAGAAATACCATACTGGCACGAAAGGACAATACTTACTTATGTTTCCAATTCTTTGCCAATTGAGCATGGGGTCCCGCAAGGTTTCAATCTTAGGTCCTTTTCTCTTTCTGTTACATGTAAACGATATGCCCTCGTCGATTAAAAATGGAAGAACGGTTCTCCGATGACACGAATGTTCTTTGCAAAAAAGAAGCAGTAAATAGTACGATTTCAGAAGTTTCAAATTGGTTTAATAATAACAAATTAATTGTTAACGAAAGAAAAACTGTTTCAATGCATTTTTGCATTTCAAATCGGAAATCGCATGTTCCATTGAAAATGAACAATATGCAATTAGCTGATGTTGAGGTAACAAAATTTTTGTCTCTCAATTCAATCAAACCTCAAATGGAATGTACATATAACAGAATTAAACCTAAATTAAGTTCATTATGTTACGCATTCATAATTCTTTAAAATTCTGTCAGCCTTCATGCAGCTCGTTGCGTTTATTTTGCAAATGTACATTCCCGCCTGAGATATGGCATAATATTCTGGGGAAGCTCATCCTGTAGTATTCAGACCTTCAGATTGCAAAAGAAAATTATTCGAATAATGAAAAAAATGCCTTCCACGTGATCCCTGCAATCCTCTCTTCATTGAGCTGGGAATCTTACGATTGCCATCTCTATTTATTTACGAATCTGTAATATTTGTCAAAAACTGACCTACTTAACGGATGGAACATATTTTCATGCAATATTGATATTTATAATTACAACACACACGCCGTAGAAATCATGTGCATCAGTGTCAGTATCAACAGCTCAGTACAAGAAATCAACACACAATACATGTACGTTACTTTACAACGCATTGCCAGATGATATTAAACAATTAAAGTCCGGTACACAAATTTTAAGTTAAAAGTAAAATCTTTTCTGCTGCAAAACTCTTTCTCTACAATTAGAGACTATACTGATAGCGAAAAAGAAAAATAATGTTTATTGTAACAAAACAATGATATATAATGAATTAGTTTACGTTTGTGTTGTATACAATTTTAAAAAATATTTAATACGCCTGTAACAAGTAATGTACTTCAGCTTCCGGGTCAATGACCCCCATCTCGAACAGGTTTTTGTCCAGTTTCCCTGATCCATTGAGCAAATGCTGAGATGGCCCCTTGTTTTTCTTCTGGACGTAAATGTAGCTTCACTGTGCACACGTTTTGTGGAGCACTCCTTTTGCTTGTAGTTCATTTACCGTTGAAATTGATTTTCTATAACTCGGGAAGAAACATTTTTCAAATATTTTTATTTTTCTAAAATAATTATTTTCTAAATTCATTTTTTCTTTTTCTTATTTTAATTTTTTATTTATTTTATTTAATTCTGGCCCTCAAGAAAACGTGCGCACGTCTTTTCCCACACGTCATATACAGTTTTTACTGTTTTTTTGACAAATAAATACTGTGCCAATTTTATTGGATTATAGAATATTCTACAAACAGTTTTGAATATTTTCTCTGTAATCTAACATTCAATCAGTGTACCATTGATGAAAAAATATTCCTATTTTTTGCAATAATTTAAACACAATAACTTATTAATTTATTTATATTTTTTAAAATTTAATTTGTTAACATGACCATAACGTAACTTAACAGTGTTAACATGTTAAAACTGAGTTTATAGGAATTATTTCAACAAATGTTGGGAAAAAAAATTGTGTTATGTAACACCAAACTAACACTCCCCATCCCTATGAAATGCAGAGTATTTTTTTTAATTTATTATTGTCAAAAAAACAGTAAAAACTGTATATTACAGTTGTATATGACACTGTTGTATATGACACAATTGTATAGGACAACAATATTGTATACAAACGCAACAATATTATATATGACACAGTTGTATATGACACAACTGTATATGACATATGAGTATTGCTGCCTCAAACCTTCTCCCCAGTCTTTAACGTTTTTAATTTACTTATGACCTCCAAGGACTTCCAGAAATTGTATTAAAACATGATTCTCATGATAAGTGTTAAATATGCAAGTATTTAGCAGCAATCATTCTATTGTGGAAACTTATAATAATGTGAATGTTAAACTTTGGCATCTCGTTGCCTGAAAAACTTGAAGTGTTTAACCCCAAAAACAAGGTTTTGAAGTCTGAGAGTGCAGTGTTTTCAAGTTGAGAGTGATTGATGTCTCACAGAACATTTAAGTGGATTGTGTGTTGCAGATTGCAATTGTCCTTCCTTGATCAGATAAGTTGTTTCAACATATCCTCTGTATTTAAAGTGTAAATGCAATTCTTCATCTAACTTTCTGAAAGGGAAATTCTTTCTTTAGACACTCTCTTTCTCATTTGTTAAGATTGATTGGGTGTGAGAGCCACAAAAGATATCTAAAGGGTAATAATGATTGGGAACTAATTTCTTCTTCTTCACTTCCAGGATTCCTGCCTGTTCTGCCTGTTCCAGCCTCACAGAACTTCTCTCCATCTCTTTTTCGGCCTCCCTATATCTCTTGTTCCTCTTGGTTTATATTGGAAGGCCAACTTCGGTAAACGAGAATTATCCATCCTTTGTACATGTTGTAGCCACTTGTTCCTGTACTCCATCATTCTTTCATTGAGGCTCTTCACATTCAGTTCTTCTCTTATTACATCATTCTTAAATCTATCTTCTCTTGTGCAACCTTTTGTTGTTCTAAGAAATTTCATTTCTGCACTTTGTAATTGTGTGTAAGTGCTCTTTTTAGGGACCCAACTCTCACTTCCATAGAGGAGGACAGGTATGGCCATTGTGTTAAAGAACTTTATTCTCATCTCTTTCCTTGTTTTGTTTTCATTGTCCTATGAATTATACCACATACTGATTGAAATTTTGACAGTTTCTTATTGGTATCTTCATCATGTCCTATTTCACACCCTAAATAGTTGAAAGAAGAAACTTGTTCAATGATTTTGTTGTCTACTACAATCTTTGTTCTAACAGGTGATTTTCCACAAAAGGCCATAACTTTTGTTTTCTCTTTTGAGATTTTTATGTCATATCCCTTGCATGTATTGTTTAAGTGGTGTACTGATCTCTGTAAGTCATCCTCTCCTTCTTGTAGTATTACGGCGTCGTCAGCGTATAATAAAATATTTAAATAGTCATTTTCTGTAATACATATTCCTTTTTTATAATATGCTTCCATTTTTGGATTATGTCATTTATATATATGTTAAAAAGCGTGGGCGATATTGGGCACCCTTGTCGGACTCCTTTATTAATAGGTATTTCCTCCGTCTTCTTTCTTCCAGTGTTTATTATAATTTTTGAATCTTCATACATGGTTTTCATTACATTTATAATGTGTGCTGGGTAGCCTTGTTTTTCCATTATGTCCCATAATTTTGTCCTATTAACATTATCAAATGCTTTTTCAGTCTATAAAAGCAAGATGTGTTGGCAGATTGAATTCTCTCCTTTTCTCTAAAATTTGCTGTAGGATGAATACATTGTCGGAGGTTGATCTACCTTTCCGAAACCCATTTTGTTCTTCTCCCAATAAGGCTTCAGATATTGCTTTTATTCTTGCATTCACTATTCTGGCATAGACTTTATACATTGTGCAGAGTAAACTTATTCCTCTATAATTTTCACAATTTTTCTTATCTCCCTTTTTAAAGATGGATATTACTTCTACTAATTTCAAATTATGCAAATAAGGTCATCTTATAGTTGGGTTTGTAAATAACAGATATTGTCATTTTGACAACACGGATATCTCTATCGCTGAGAGGCTCTGGAAATCCCCCTTGCAAGAAGACGGAAATGTTGAATTCAAATTCACAATCAAGAAAACTCTCATATCAGGGAAGATCAAGAGGGATCTAAAATCTAATTTTGCTACACAAAAGTTTTCAGGAAATTATGACTGAAGAAAATGTTTATTACATTATAATATGCACAACACACAGACTAGCATGCTGATTTTATAAACGCCTTTCAGTCATTACGAAAATATTTAAAATATCATGTTCTATAACAGATCAGGAACTATTATAAATACAGGCAGTGTTGGGAGCAGAATATTGACAATACAATTGACCAAATGATACTGTGATTCTTTACAATTACAGTTATTCTTCATAACAAAAAATTCTTAAAATTACTAGAGACTTAGGATGCAGTAAAACTTCAATATGGAATACATTCTTTTCCATATGTTATTTTTATTACAACTGTGCACTTCATATTTGAATTCATAATTAAATATAAAATTTTAATATACCAGTAGGCACTGCATGTTCTAAAAATTAATTCAAGAAAGTAAATTGATTAATTTATTGTTGTTTGCTTCAACACTGTTTTTGGAGAATAATGTGATATATACCAATTATTATCCAATGATTAAAATCACTGGTATACACACCAAAATGTTTCTATTAAAAATGTTCAATTTATTTTAATAGTAACAAACAAAAATTGCTAATTTGGCGTAGATTTTTCATTGAAAACCTTTTGAAAAGTAAAGGCACACATTACTTGATACAGTTGAACCTCAGTAATTATCTAGTCACAATTCAAATTGCTGTTAATTTTGTTTATGAAAACATCTAGAAAAAGGAAAACATTCCAAGATAAATTTAGAGGTTTTCCGAGATAAAGTTATACCTCAATAATTTGTAATTTTAAGTTCTATATTACTGAAGATTCATGGCATCAAGCTATTACTATTTTAACACTCCACCGATATTAAGAGAGTAAACAACCTGCTAAAAACTGAACCTGAACAAGTGTACAATTCAACTCTTCTATCATCCATTATTGAGACCACAAGAAAATCAAATAACTTTTTTCTATTTAACTTCTAATCACATACAAAAATGATTAAACAATGTTTTTAAATCTTTGTTCTTGAAGTAGCTAACATCTATTCATAACTAGATGATAAAAGAGCTGTGTAAATCTGTATAAATTGAAAAGTACATTCTTATGTTCAGTACTGAATTAGTAAGGTCCACTGGTATTTAACCAATAAAACAACTATTCTACAAAGCTTCTAGCCAGCTTGGAAAATTTAAAGGTGCTACTCTTTCTATATTTATTTTGTCACATCACATTATATCACATTAAATCACATCTTCAACCATATTCTGCTTAGGCACTACACATTTTTAAATCTAATATTAATTATAAATCTTTAACAAAATATATTAATTGAAGGATGGTTTGCCACACTTTAATCAAAGTTATAAAATAGTTGTGTGCTGCATCTAATTTTCAAATGCAATGCTCAATGACATTGTTTTGGAACCTTTGCTTAAGAGACATATTGTCAAAGTTAGTCTCAAAGTTTTCAGTATGATTTTCACTTACAATATTAATGCCAATACTACACTTTGCAAGACTACCGACAAAAAAACAATGAAATAAATAAAAAAACTGAGCCAGAACTGAACCTGATGTGATCACAGTATACAAGATACAAAGCAACTATCTTGGAACTTAAGTACAGAACAAAAGACGTTGACTCCAGTTATAGTGGACTTGGGTCACTGGTCCCGTTTCACTTATGTAAACTTAATAAGATTAAGATTATGTAAGTGAATAAACTTAAGCACATTTGGTTATAGTGTATCTGAACCTTGGTTTTAGGAAATGCAATGACCTGGAAATTAATTCCCTTCTGGAAAATAATATATTGCCTCAGTGCCACAAATTCCAACATAACTTAGCTTGAAAAAAATGTCAGTCAAAGGACATCAAAAAATGTCAATCAAAGACGTTTCTCCTGAGGTGACGGTAACAGACCCAGAATCAGGACCTTACTGATGACCTCATGCCACTCGGTTTCAATGTGGAAACAAGAGCCATATCCTGCATGAGAGAGGACTGCGAGACAGTGGGTAATGCAGAATCAAGTATGGAGAGAGCAAGAACTCTGAAGGATCTAGCAAAATTACTAATATATGAGTAAAATATACAAAGAAAGCAATTGAAAATAATTGATTTTTTAAGGACAAATAATGATATTGAAATTTTCAGTTTGTGTTGTTCATGAAGGTTGCTGCATCTCCTATATATTAATTAAATCAATCATTATGAAGAAATTAAATTAAATTTTATCGGATATAGTGAACCAAAGATGTTAGTCCCCAGAAGTTCACTGTAACTGGAGTCAACTGTACAAAAGGAACTGCTGAGTTTTTTGGGTGCCAGTAATACTGATGAAACGTCATTGTGATACAAAGACCTGAACATACATAAATCTGAAAATGGAAAGAAATTAAAAGTGGTTTGATATGTTATTGAAAGCCATGAATCCAATGTAGTTGATTATCTTTCATTTTCAATTAAGAAATAAGAGAGATGAGAGAAACACCCTGAAAAATTAACACAAGCTCTTCTGACCATACTCATTGAAACACTTTTTAACTCTGCATCCACTTTGCAAACCTAGTATTTTATAAAATACAACAATCAACTTTGTTTATAGAAAAATGCAGGGCCGGATTTACCAACAAGGAAAACAAACAGATGCTTGAAGGCCCTCATCAATGAGGGGCCCTGCACCCTGGAAAAATATGCATAATTATGTATTAAATTTTGAAAATTTTTTAAAATATTTGATACATGTTAAATAGTGTAATATGAACAATACATTATTGATACATTATTGATACATTATTGATACATATTGATACATTATTGATATTTGTAACTGTGTAAATTGTTAACGCAAACCTCCAAATGTTCAATGTTCAAATGAGGGCTCCCCAGGCAAAAGTTCGTGGAGGCCCAAAGATGGAGCTATTATTAAGGGGAAGGGGGGACAAGACAATTTTGTGCTTGGGGTGCCTCAATACTTAAATCCGGCCCTGGCAAAAATGACACTGGTAATATGGAGAATATGTTCGTATTGACATAAGTCAGCAGTAAACATAATTTATGTTGTGTGAGAGATTGCATTCTACAAAACAGCTAATAGTGGTAGCCTTCTGTTAAGTGAGATATTAATTTAATTGGTCTCACTTTCCACACTGGAAATAGATGTACTATGTAGATTAAATAAAATAACGATTGATGAATGGAAAAAATGCAACATTTTATCCCAATAAAGATTGAAAACTTCTTTCAGCACCTTAAAAAAGAAAATATTTTCCCTTGACTAATAATTTCAGAATTCGAAATTAATGAAAATGACCTATGTATTTTTTTAAGATAGTGTTAGTGTTACTTCATTTGGTGAAAAATAAAAATATACGTTTCTTTCAACATTCAGAAACTGAATATTCTAGTAAAGGTATTATTTCATTTTAACCGTACTAATCATTAACACATGTTTATGAATGCAAAAGGAAATGCCAACATTGAAAAAGAAAATGAATCAGAAAATTGAAATATCCCTGTAATTGCTATGACTGTAGGTTGTCTAACTCTTTCTTCCAAAAACTTTATATTTCTGACACTTATCTGAATAATTTTGTTTAAAATGAAATCTACAAATTCAATGAACTGCAGTTGTAAACAACTTCCATTATTTGTACTGCTGAAACTCAGCTCAGAAATAAATAGGTTTTCAGTGACAGTCATGATTCTCTTTGATATTTATATTGAAACTGTAATTGAATAACTGAATCAACTAAATTTATTTGTACATATTCTAAAACTATAACTATTAATGCATTTTGTTTGTACAATACATTTAAGTTTTGCCCTGTGATTACTTTCAACTTTCTGTCTTACTACTGGAGATATCCACCAAACATTAATTCCCTCATATTTGCTGTTATACAATTCCTCCCACACACTTTTATAACATTTCACCCCATACTTGCTAATTCTATTATAATTATTATAATGGACTCCTGATAATACATATTACTTTATATTCTACTAATGCTTTCCAATTCTTATTTAAATAATATCTGTTTTAAAGCATTTAAACCCATGACAAAAAATTCCAAACATTCAAATCATCACACAGAAATATCATATTTTTCTTTCTTTGAGGTAAATATTTTCTCTTAACACATTTGTTTCCCTTGGACATTAAAGTAAACCAAGGTCGAGCTACAACAATACACTAACTTAATCAATTTGCACCACAAAAATAGTGCTTCAAGAAAAATAACTTATGTCAGTTGAAATGGCTTATTTCCTTTTTGCAATAACTTCATTGCAGAAGGGATATTTTGTTCCCCCAAAAATGTACAAATGTGTCATTATTTATAATATAGCTGTATGACACATTTACATGATGTAATGCTTTATAATATTATTTGGTAAAATACAGTTTTTGACGAGTACATTATTTTTAAGAATCAGACTGCACCTCTTTGGTAGCAAACCCTTATTCTCAACCATAAACTTTCTTTCAGATATGACATGGCATTGCTTACTTCATTTTCATACTTTAGCACAAGTGAATGTCATAAGTACAGATGAATGTTTATAAATTTAATCATGAACAGCCTTTTCAAATCTGTGCATTTACTACTCGAACAATCCACTTAATGGTTTTAGCCTAAAACTTAAGAGTATTTTCTATCACAATTTTCAAATATTCCTTGAATTGGTGTTATTCTCTTCCTAAGATTTTTTTTATTGAGCACATAAATCTTAAATATACAATTACATCTAAATGAAAATAGCATAATTTGAATTCTCCTAAAAATAATATAATATATAGTTAATTTATAAAGAGCATGTCGTAAACAGAAATATTGAATAATTCTCATAGACAACTTTCATTACAAAATAGTTTCCTTTCTTTAAAGGAGGCTCTTTGTAAAGTGATGGTATAAAATTTGTTTCAAATAATTCTCAAATTGATGTGAATACTATGTATCAACCATTGCTTCCAAATTATTAAATAAGATGTGAATAGCTTCACACAGTACTTTAAAATTCTCATTACAAATAAAACAGGAATAATATAATCACACTGACAAGAGTTTGTGAACTCTAGAAATAGTTATTATTACTAGAGTTCCATTAGAAAAATTGGTGCTTTCACCCATTTTCTTTAGAGATCAATAAGATTTGTTTCTTTTACTTGGCTGAAACTTGTTTCAGCCACAGCTTCATCCACATCATTGTCATCATCAAATGTAGTCCAGGAACTCATAACTTCGCGTGTGCCTTTACTATTAGATCCAAATTTCTGTACATGACTCTGGAAACTAGATGATCGAGGACCTACTGTTCTTGGTTTAGTTGGAGGAGTATCTATATCTCGAACAGTACCAGCGTTGTGTGGAAGGAGCAGAAGAGGATCCTAAAAAATGTCAGAGTTGTTCAGATATAAGGAAATACAATTATATTCCAGAAAGAAATGGTACTAAAATTTAGAGAATATTACCACTAATGAGCTACAGGAACATAATCAAAACTTAAATTATCAGCAAAGATATGAAACTAATTTATTGGCTGCCATGTAAAGATACTTTTTATAGTTTAATAATAGCTTGTTTCTACAAGCTATAAATACAAGCCTAAATGTTTGATGTTTATTAATACATTTACATTTAGTACACCTTTTTGTGAGAAATATTCTTCTCCTGACTTTTTTTATGTTTATTATCATCTGTAATGTTATTCCATGAGCAACAAAATTTTCTGATTAGTTTTCCTTTTTGACAGAATTTAAAGAAAAAAAATAATAAGGATGACAAAGCCACAAAATCTCCTTAAATGTCCTTCTAGAGAAGAAATACAACCCCATCCCCAGTTTATCAAATAAATTTAAGATGAAAAATTTTGAATTTTGTAGAATGTACTGGAAATAAATTAGCATGTGCAAATCCAATTTTCAACACTTACACTGCACCATACATTGAATCTCAAAATTTGATGACTTTTTTAAAGAAGTACTAAGTGAGCATGATTTCAATAAATTCATATTTACCTTCCCAGTTCGTGCATTAATTTTAGTTTGCAGAATAATAAGTTGTGACCGCCAATACTCATACCTGAAAGAAAAAGAACAACCTTTTAAAAAGTCTTATACGAATAATTATTATGTCATATTTTTAATTTAATACATACGTTGCTTGTCTCATTGCATTAACCCATTGTTGAATGTGTGACTCTGAACGACCCGAAAACACATGTTTCTTATCAGGTTCATCCCGAAATGTGACAGAGAATGCAAATGGTATACCTATTCCCATTTCATATTGGACATTAGAATTTTCAAGCACAAATACACCGGCAGGCTATAATAGAAACATAAATGCCTTCAATAAGAACGAAAATATAAAGTAGGATGGACATTTAAAACAAAATTGTATTTATTATATGCCACATTTATGTGTATATATGATTATAATCCACTTACCTGTTTGTAATCAATTTTACCTAATTCATTTATGCGAAAATAAAATAAGAGATTAGACTTCAGTTTGAACCATCGTTCTTTAAATCCTATTGGAAAAATACAACTTACGTTATTACATCAACGTTCAGAGAGGTATACAATTAATAAATATGTAGTTACGAAAGATTTAACACCTGACTGGGTGAAATTTCCGCTGGTGGGTCGACGATGATTCAATCTACCTTCAAGTTCAACAGCACCTACTCCAATTTCGGCAAGTTCTTTATCATTAAAACGCATTTTGAATATTTTTATTCCACTGAGTCGACACTAATTACAAATAATAATTCTTTAACAAATATAACCTCTTTTCCACAATTTCAGAATAAGAGCTACTACCAGAATTTGACGCATTATTTGACAATGACATCTACTCATGTAGATATATAATGAACAGACAGCACTGTAACTGAGGTTTGTTGTCGATGGTAAAGCCTTACACAAAAATAACAGAACTTTCACATAAGTACTATAAAATAAACAAACATATCGCCATCTTGGGAGAACTGTCAAATCCTTCAAATGCTTCCTAGATTTTAAAACACGTTGGCAGAACTGATTCATTTTATATCAGTGTCACCAATACTTGGGATACGAAAAAATGTCTTTGGATTTGTCAGAACAGTTGTAATAAAAATGCAAAATATAATTTAACAAAGGCATAAGACATATTTCAGGGCAAAATTTCTTTTGTGAAGAGTGTAATTTGTGGTGGTGATATTAGATAGCATTATTAGGCAGACTCTTTCCAGTTTTCGATTTGTTAAATTGCTTTATTGCTTTGCATGTTTACCAACGTCTCAGAATATCGAAACAAATCAATAGTTTTTATTCATTATTAATCCATTGAATTTACATCTTATTTTAATTTGACAATATATAATGAATTACCTTTCGAAATAAATACAATAATTGCAGAAAACAACTCTCTTCCACATTCAAATTTGATGATACAGTATGCTGCCAAGTGCTTCTCTCTAGCGAATAGTGCTCGAACTCAGCCGTTATATTTAAATTCCAGAAAATGTCGGGGTGGGAAACGTCTGTTTGAAATCCTTCGCAGTTAGTAACGGTCAAGAGATGGTGTGTGAAGAATTAGTTTATTCTTGGTCATCATAATTCTTATTTATTTGTTAAATTCATCTCTAATTTTTAGTACTTTGTCCTATCGTATTGTGTGCGCGCACAGGAAACTACTGAGCAGGAAACGACCGTTACAGATCTTTTCGATATATTATTTTGTATACTTTTTATTTTTGTTGACAGTTTTGTCTATTTTAAATTTTGAGTGTATATGTTATATGGATTTAAACAGACAATACGTAACAAAATAATAATTTAGATATTGTATTGAGTTCTTGATCGGTTGTAGTGTCCTGGCAGATTTTAAAAGCTGCACGATAACTGTCATATTGGGCGGCTGGGTGACTGCACTTGAAACTTTCGTGACCGGTGTAGTTTGAGTAATGAACATTTTTTTATAAAGTTGAGTGTATGTGTTAAAGAGTGCTAGTTAGTGCAAATCGAATGAAAATGGATGAAGAACGATGTGGACTGAAGACGGGTGCAAGTGTGGATATAAAGCGGACAGACGGTGAGTGTAGACTTGACCACATTTGGATATGCTTGCATGCGTTACCTCCGTGCTTGAATTTGCGTGGGTGTTCACCGTCTGTAGAGAAAACCTCCCTAAACGATGTAATATAGTTTCAGTTTGTGGCACTTAACCTGATTGTTTGTCAGTTTTTGTTATCAGACACATTCCGTTAAAAAGTTGCAGTTCCTAACCGACCTTTGAAAGCAAAGTAGCGAACGACAAAATGTGGTCTATCCTTGGTTTATTCGAAAAAAAGATTAATCGTATTACACCGTGAGAGACCCTTTTGGGTAAATTTTGGTCAAATTCCGTTTACAGTGAGTCAAACATGGTACACGTTTCTTTATTCTTACTAGTTGGTCGATCGTTTGTGAAAGAAACATTAAATTAAATACATCTGACCAAAAAGTGCATTCTGTCATCCTACATTAAATTAGTGTGTACATTAGAGTAGGTTTTTTCATTTTAATTAATATGCCATGATAAAAAGTAAGTACCTGTGGGATTTTCATTTGATCAAATTTTTGGTGTTTCTTTTGTTTAAAACAGTGCCGAAACAGAAACGTACAGTTCTTTAAAAACAGAATTCACATAAATCTGGTGGACACACTGAAAAACACATTTTTGGACTTGATACTAGCATAACTTTCATTGCTTACACTACCTTCTTTTCTGGGTTTTGCACTTCTACTAGGCTGTATTAGTGTATTTCTTGTGTAACTTTTGTGTGTGGTAAATGCTTTACCTGTAAATTCTGTCTGGTAGATTTGAACTAAAATTCATGTTTCTTGGTATAAATGCAGTTGTTATAAAGTATTGTTTTTGTGGGTATGAACAGCTTTAAAGTTGTCATTCAACTTTTTGCAATAGATGGTATTACAAAGTGATTTCATCCCAAATATTGAAGATATTGTCAAGCTTATGGCAATATATTTAATAACAAAATGTTATGTCACTGTTTGCTGCAGATGGTTTGTACGTGGTATGCTATGTCGTTTGCTACAATCATAATACAAATTACAAATTTTGTATCTTGTAATATAGGGGATAAAATTGATCAAAACAAATTAATTTTGATGGGTTAATGTAAAATTTGATTGAAGAAAAGTAACTTGTTAAGTTCATGAAACTATTTGTAGGTAATGTTATTTTCTTTGTTATCAAGAGGTTCAGGTTATTGGAAGAATAAGCAATAGTGTATTGATCTTAAATTTAACCTGGAGGATCTAAATGGAATGTAACCATCTCAGTCAAGGATAATAGTCATACAATAACCTAAAAGAAAAATATAGTCAATGTGTGTTTAATTTTGAAGTACTGTACTAGTTTTATTTAAGATACTTTCCTATTAGCTACATAATTAACTTTAGTGGTTATGTTGCGACGTGAACACTTAATGTTCAAAGAGTAATGTAAGACATTACTTATTGCAGTAAGTATTGCAGGTCAGTAATGTTCTCTTGACATCTAATGCATTCATATTTTTCGAGAATTTGTATAAATTACTAACATTAATTATAATAAGTGTTTTGAATGGTGATTTGGAAATAGGTCTAGAATACATTCATGATTCTTTGACATGGTCTATGAAAATTAATTACGGAACTTCTTTTAATGTATCATTGTTAAAAATGCTAGTGAAATTATTTTTGAAGGAATGTTTCATGATTATACAGAAGCAAAATGAACACATGAGTACTATGTTGTTGTTGTTATTATTATTATTATTATTATTATTATTATTATTATTATTATTATTATTATTATTATTACTACTTTCCATTCTTAGTGCATGCAGTGAATGCCATACTGGCCTGTATGTGGGACCTATCACTAATGAATCTTATCATGTGTAATTTTTTTACATAATTTGTGTGAAAAATCTATATTCTAATTGAAAAAGAGTTAAAATGCTGAATACCTGCTCTTAGTGTTGGCCTTTTTACTTGAGTAAGATAACAATATAATTAATCAATTCAAAGGATAGTATAATAAGAGAGTCATGACAAAATGCGAATGGTTATTGCAAGTACCTCCTTCATTAGCCCTCGACTCTTCATATTTCTATGGGAAAGGTCGTTGCGAGGCGTCGTTATACTTCAGTAGGGTGGATTGCATTTAGCTTATCGTAGCGTGGAGAGTGGAATATTGAGTGATACAGTTCTCTATGAAATCTGCGTTTTACGGCGGTTTCGACCTAACCGTAACATGCTTGAAATATGTTATACGGACAAATATGAAAAATATTGGCTCGTTAACATTAATAAATATAATCTTGTGTACATATAGCGAGTTAAACGTTTGCCCTTCAAGAGAAGAAAGCAATATCACATTAGTGGTGTGCACTTGGGTGTGAGATTTCTCGAGATTCTTCGGCATTTTATAGACCATAGGTTTGCAAGCGAATTGCTTCGCCTCTGTCCCCACTGTGAATTCTCAGGAGATTAGAATCGCTGGTGGGTACCGGTGATTCTTCTTGAAGAATTGTTACTCATCAAAACGACAAGAAACTCATTCTCACAAATTATTCTCTATTTTGGTGACGCATATTTTATTGTGCTTCATTTTCATTTGCGTTATTTCAGTAATAAACGTTTTGAATAATTTCATTTCATCACTAGAAGTGTTCGAATCAGAGCTGTGGGAAAGGTATCTAGGAATTATCCGTACTTTGTGATGTCTGCGAAGCCGTGACTTGTCTATTAAAAGCATTATTTAAATGTCTTGCAAAGATACCCTTAGTTATGTCTTTCCTCTGCTGATCCCGTCATTTTCGAGGCGACTGCTAATATTACCAGAAGCAGATTTGTCTGGCAGCTGACATCATTGCGGCCGCTCCGCGCCCTGGGCGCGCGCGGGGCGCGGAGCGGAGCGGCCGCGGGTCGAGCCCCGCGGGGGGGGGGTCGGGAGGGAAGAGGAAGAAGAAGCTGAGGAAGGAAGCGCGCATCCGTGCGAGAGGCGCCGAGTTTCTCCCGGTGCTGCGCAACGCCCTCCGCCCACGCCCCGCCGTCGCCGGCCCGCTTTCCTTCGGGGGCGGGACGGCGCGCCACCGGTGCCCCCCGGCTTGCAGAATCTCCAGCCCGCGCCCCTCCCAACTCCTCTCGCCGAGCCCTGCGCCCCGGTTGCTTTGCTTCCTTCCCGCTCTCCTTCCACCTGGCCTGGCGTAGGATTCCTTAGGTGGGGTAGTGTTGCGTTTGTCCCCGTGTGCCTTTGTTTGGCTTTATTTCCCTCCAGCCCGTTTTCTGTTTCTCTTTCAGCCTTGGCCCCTTCGTTGATACGTTTCCCTTTCGCGGTCCGCGGCTAGGCATTGCGAGGTGTCCGCTTCACTTTCCTGTTCGCCCATCACACGTGCTGGGGTACTCCTGTTTGTATTTGATGAGTTGTTCATCATTCAGTTCACAGTCCAAGACGCAGCCAATGGAAGGAAAGGCGTGATGGTTTGGGCTACAGGTATGAAGTGAAAGATCATTTAATTAATGATTTCATTAACAAATGAAAATCTCGTGTCATATGTGAAGCGCTTTCAAGAAAAAGTTGACATAACAAAACTTTTTAAGATTTGCCTGACTTGGTTTTAGTACAACGTTTTGTGTATGGCTATTGAGCATTGCAATTGTAAATTTCTGAACGATGATTCTGTCAAAAGTTCGAAGTCGTTCATTTTGCACTTCAACGTGTCAGTTATTCATGTTGAGATGGTGCAAGTCATAATAGTTGATCTGGAATCCAAGCGAATAATTCCGAGAGGACGCTATTATAGTGACAAAATAGAAAGGGGGGCGAGTTTTATAGTGCCCCCGGGTGCAACTTTGGCGTGGGCGGAGGGGGGATCGAGCTGGGGTCGGCGGCGTCGCGCAGTCGATACACCTCGCGCGCGGAGCAGGCGGGAGCCGAGGCCGAGGCGTCGAGGCGGAATGGCCTTCATTAATGAGCGGGGCGGCTCGTTATCCCGCGACCGCAGCCGGCGCTTCTCGCCGGCGCAGGTCAAACGCCCCCTCCCCGCCGCCTCTGCCAGGCGGACGCCTTCATTTGACGTCTCCGAGAGGGTGGGGCGTAGTCGATGGATCCCGCCGTTTTGTAGGTTCTTTAGGTCTTCTGTTGTAAGAAGAAAGCCATCAGATCGAAAACGGCGCTGAATCGTTGGGAGATGGAAACGTTTGGGCGCTGTTAACTGTTGCTTGGGGAATAGGGAGGCGCGGGGATCGACCGCAAGCGTCGTGCCCGCGATCACGCGAGCGGCGCTTCTCCGAAGGGGAAACCCCGTGCGTAGGGTGGCGGGGAGGGGCCCTTCACGAAAGCCGAGAAGTCCTGGTTCGTTCAACGAGCAAGTTTTGTTCGATTTGAAGTTCTGACTGGCAAAGGGTCCGGAGTGGTCTCAAGGTTATTTGCAGTTTTCCTATATCTGTGGAAGTTGTGAGCGTGTTCCAAATTTCATCATAACTCGGGAAACCCGATTCAGTCTCCATGTTTCCTACTGTTCTAGGATGATAGACTACGTGGCATTTGGAACGTGGTCAGCAAGTTTAATCACTATTCATATAGACAGGAAAAAAAGCTTTCGAATCTGAAAGGTAGACACATATTCTCGCCGCCCCAGAAGGAATTATTTGAAATTTGTTAACAAACGACGGTACCACTAGGCATCGTCCGAGTTAAAATTTGCTTAAAAGAATATTCTTGATAGTTGGTTACAACTGCTAGGATTTATTTTGTAATTGTGTATGAGCATTGAATTCCAGTCGAATTTTTTAAACTTTTCATGCAGCAGGTAGCTGGAATGCTGCCACCGCTTTCTTGCAAAACCGCGCGGAGTATTGTGACAAGCTCCTACTTTCAATGGCTAGCCTGTGGGCAGGGCAGGAACGGGCTGGGCTGGGCCGGGCGCGACTCGCGGCGCTGCCCCACCGCATCCGCCGCCGCCACCGCCGCCGTTGTCGTTCCGGTCGCGGCGCGCGCTCGATGGAGCGCGAACAGCCCGCTCGCCGGGAGCACCTCTCGGCGCGGCGGCGCTGCATCGCCCACGTGCGACCGGCGGCGGCCGCGCGGCGCGCCCGCGCAGCCCACGCGGCCGTCGCGAGGCGAGACGAGGCGGCGACGGCGGAGCTCGGGGCCCCGACGCGCAGCCTCAACCGCCGCTCGACGCTGCGCGGTGCGGCGGTGCGACGTCCCGTTACGGAGGCGCGGGACGCGCTTTGTTGCCGCGTGACGTTGACACAAGTCGGGTCCCGTTTTAAATAAGAGGAGCACACGCGGCGGCGGAGGCGGCGGTGTCGGTGCGGGGGAGCGCCGCCGTGGTTTATTTACAACCGGCTGGCTGCTCCTGGTGATGCCGCGGCGGCGGGGCCGTGGCGTGTCCGTCGCCGCCGCTGCTGTCGCGCAGGTGAGGCGCGCCGCCCCTCGTCAGCGCCCCCCGGAGGCGGTGACGGGGCGGGAGCGGTGTACTGGGGTTTCCGGCGGCGCGGCGCGGTGGCGGTGGCGGCAACGTGCGGGGCGGCCCGTGAGTCACGCCCGATGAAGCCGCGGCGCCGCCTGTCCATATGCGCGCTTGCCGCCGCCACTGCCACCGCAGCCGGCCATGGATGTCAAGGCCGCGCGCCGCTGCAGCGCTCCCTTCCCGCCCGCCGCCGGCCTTAGGTTAACTGCGTGGCCCCTCGGGGTCTGGAATCACTCGTCGACTGGCGACGCGTTTGTTGGAGGTTCGTGAATGGGATTGGCATGTGCATTTCCATCGGCGGCGTCTCGGGTCGAAGGGATGCGTCTAAGCCACGCAGAGTCGTCTGTGACCGGTTGTCTTGGACTATCGCCAGACCTGTTCTTATTTTAATCTGATCTCAATACAGGCTTTGTTGAGCGGAGGTTGTGAAGAGTATTAATTTTTGCATAAAACTCACGGGAATGTAGTTATTTTCAATTGAATTCCGTGTAGTGCAATTAAGATGGAAAATAGGTATTTGTCTCAAAGTATGGCTTATGCGTAGACCTTCCATGCGTGACTATAGAATTGATTTATAGAAATTATTATTTCTCAATTTAATGAAAAAAACTAAACTTTCGATTTAATTTTCCAAGGGTATGAGGTTACCGATGTGAGCTTTTTTCCCTTCCATATGCTCTCCCATGAACCTCGCTTATAACAGTTTGAACCATTTATTCAAAATTGACAGAAACATCGTAAGTGTGCTTCTATTGGATATGTAATTACTCTTCAGTTGTGCATAGAACATGTTAAAGACGAACAACTCTCAACGAAGTTCTCGTGTAGTATAGGCTAACGGGAGAAATATGAACGTATGCATCCTACACCACGCGTTACACTGCAACGAGTTTCCATCCTACTTTACTCGGAAACGAACGGTGCATCGTAGGCCATTAAACACTGGTTTTTGTTCTTAAAGGACTGGGTTGTTGTTCATTTGCCATAAACTACAAACTCTTTTGAATTTTTTGTTACAATTTGGATATTATTCTTTTGTGTACCCTATTCATAGGATGGGTTATTAGAAACTCGCAATTAGGTAAAATCAAATTGGCTATTAAGTTGGGGATAAATACAAATAAATATATAAATACATACATAAAAATATAAATAAATACACAAATATATAATACAAATAAAAACAATCTTCCATTTTAGAATTGAAGTGATTATTAGTTTCTTTGCAATTTATTTTCATTGATTGGCATTATTAATATTTACTTACGCCCTTGACAAGGTCTATGTTGCTGTAACGAGCATTTTAGGTGCTGGCCACTCGAAGTTAGGAATGAAGATATTTTCATTTTTGAAACATTCATAGAGTGCAGAATATTTGTACGGGTGCAGCAAGTATAAGTTTTTTTCAAAGAAAGAAAGAAAGAAAGAAGTAAAGGTGTATAGTTTTCCGCATAGGAAAGTTTTTCTTTCGTAATTCTAGTTAAACATTGTGCAACATGAAGCTGGCATGCTCAAACCTCGAGGTTAGTTGTGGGCGATCGTTGAACCACAGTGACTCAAGAAATGTTCAAATTGGAAGATACCTCGTGTTTGCACGTACTGACGTCGACGCAAGTGGCGTGTCGCAGTGTCTGTCCTTTTTCCGGATTCTGAGCCGGTATGCTCCGTGCGTGCGTGTGCTACGGTGCGTGACGCTAAGCGTTCTCGTACGCACGTTTAGCCCGCGAACAAGCAGGAGAGATCGCTCTCGCTGATGGTGCGATTAGCACGTGATGGGGATAAACTCCCGTCCGATAGCGCTTTTTTTTCCTGTTCCGAAAAACCTTGACCATGAATGTGTCTTATGTTTTGATGATTTTTAATTAGGGGTTCGTTATGACTGCTTTGAAGTTGGAAAATGCAAAACAATGTAGAACAGTAATGTAGATTAAGGTAGGATCTACATCATGATCAAAAGATTTCGAATTTAACACAACTTTACTCCCTGAAGTGAAAAGGTAAAAACTATTTCCGCGGTGTTCAGAAAGTGTTTTTTCGTGTTGCTTTTATAGAATAACTGAATATGTGCGATGACGTTACTGTCCGGTGATTCGGGAAGAATTTGCATAATTTTTTATCTAAAAAGTTATCGGAGAGTTTGTTGTGCCCAATATTACGAAAATTCTGTGGAGTCTTGCCCTGTTCCTAGCGTTTTGACTGGTTAGTTCAGCCAGAATTATGGTTGTTTCTGACCATGGGGTCAAGGGTTATGGGGATTCGAGGCACGGTGGTGAGGGATTTTGCTCTTCAGCTAAACAGCTAGGTAGTTTTCCGTGGTTTCTCCGTGCTGTACCAAGTGAATGCTGGAGTAGTACCTTGAGAAACAGGTCACGGAATACACGCGATCTTCCCTTCATCATTCCACACTCTTCTTGCATCCACAAGCACTACTCTACCATACATCTGGAGACCAGAGCTTGTCCGACGGGGAAATACCGTTCAAGCTGACGGATAGATCGGCGCTGGATGTCAGCTTCCAGCGGGGAGACACGCCGCTACCGCCCGAGATAAAATATTCACTACAGTAATGGGACTATCATAGCAGTTGTCCGGAAACAATCATTCCCAGTATCTTAAATGCTCGAAGAGCGGGTATTCTTCTTGTTTCAACGACTCGCTAATAGAAATAGATTATTGAATCAGACATACCGCACCATTCTAATTTCGTCGTGCAATTGAACACAAGTTTTCGTGAATCATCCCTTCGGGAAAGTTACGAAAATCGAATATGTGAAAACTGAAGTAATTTTTCTTTTAAGAAATAGTGTAAACTCAATTAATCAGTTCTAAAATCCCATAACGATCAACAAAAATGTATTTTAAATAACGAAGTACGAGGCTTGTTTGTTAAATTATGGGCTCAAAGACGCTGCGGTCGCAAGGAACATATTTACGGGCAATCCGTCAATAGTGGCGTGTAGTTTGGTTCTTTCTCTCTAAATTCCATCCATATTGGGCTCTGCGACACTTGGTCTCGACATGGCAGCCGTTCCCGAAGGAGCTTCCACTCGCTGCACCGCCAGGTGTCAGTTACGCTCTGTAACCAGTTATTTGTGTGCAAAGAACAGAACCTGGAAGACGTTCATTCTAAGCTATGTAAAGTGTAGGAGAAGAGTCTATGAGCGCGGAAAAAATGCATCAGTGGTCCAGAGAATTTAAAAACGGACGTACAGACTCCATGATGAAGAGCGTGCCGGACGGCCATCGGTTTCAAACAAAACAATTGCTAAAATGGAAAAAGCAATGCTTGTAGATCGACGGGAGACGGTTCGGGAGCTCTGTAACATCTTTGACGTCAGTAAGACCACGTTTGACAAGATTGCGACAAAACTGTCGGGACACCACAAGGTCTGTGCAAGGTGGGTCCCAAAAATGCTTGCGCATCATGCTAACGCTCGTCCCCACACCGCCCGTGCAACAACCGCTCTATCGCCTAATTTTGATGGAATACTATCACACACTCACGCACCCTACTGCCTGGACGTAGCCTCAAACGACCGTCATCTCTTCCCTGAACTGAAGAAACGCCTGGGTGGAATGAATTTCAATACTGATGTGAAGCTGATAGAGGAGGTCGTGCGCAAGTTCTGTGACGAGACCTAAAATATAGTACACCGCATGCAAAAATGCGTCGATCGCAACGGTGACTACGTAGAAAATTACCAAAACGTCTCTCAAGTTTAAGCTTTCGAAAAATGTATGTGTCAGTGCCAATAAAGGTGTTTTACATTAAAGTAATAGGTGATCTTACTTTACAGACAACCTTCTTATATTGTTTCTTCGTTTCTTTTTCAAAGGGCCGACATTTAGAACTTTCTTTGGCCACATGACTTGTTAAGCAGAGGCACTTAAGGGTTTATTGCAAAATGTTTCTGGTGAATACGTGGGGTGATTCTTCACGGGAAACTAACCAACCGATTGGTTGGTGGTTAAGCAGGGCGAATGCATGGGATAGTTTGGGGTACGCGTTCAATATCAAGTAATTAGTGCAAATGGAACGTCATGACGGACGAGTTTGGTACGAATATTGGGAAAACATTTCGACCATAGACGGATTTTAACGAAAACTTGGACGTATAAAAACCATGGTTTTAGTGCTATTACTATTATTATTATTATTATTATTATTATTATTATTATTCATTGTATGCTGTGGTTATACCCGTATGTTTTGATGTGGAACATACGTAATTTGAACAAAGTGATGTAACTCGCTATGTCGAAAAATGCGAGATTAATCGGCAATCTTTATCTTGAAAGTGAGCCAAACCTTCGTAACTTCAAAATCAAATTTCTTATAAGCAAATCCAATTGGAATCCAGTGAGTTGTCGGGAGCCGTTGTGTGATCTCCCTATTTATAGTAATAGCCTTGTAAAACGTGTGCTATTTTTAGGAAACTGAATTTTAACTACATAAAATAGCCAAACCATTCGAATGAGTTTCATCGTCACATTATGATAACTTCAAACACTTGATAATTCAATACTCCCAAGAGAGGTATACAGTTGATCTGTTTCGAATTACCCAGACCATTTAATACACGCCGCAAACAACTGCGCTCTCCGAAGAGGATTGGGCGTGAGAATACACGTGCCCCGGCTGATTGCCTCGTGGCAGGGAGGAATCGAAAAGCTTCGCGAGTGCAGCGGCGTTCCAAGCTGTGTCTCCATCGATTAGGAGCAGCACGTTGCGTCCGCGCCCGGCTTAGCCACACGGCTCGCGCGTTCGATTGAACGCCAGCGGGCGTCGCGGCGCGGTCACTTGGTGAGGTCGATTTTGTGCTGCACTGCCTCCACTGACCGAGCGAATACAGTTGACCTTGGGCCATTACGCAGCCCAAGCACGTCTGTTTGCGCTCCAGGTTCACAGGAAGTTTAGCTGGAAGATTTGATATTAAGCGAGCCAGAAGCGATTCCTTCAGTACAACTGGCGAAGTTCAGTGCGAGGCACTTTTTTCGTAAATATCACAGGGCTATTTGCAAACATTCAAATACAACTTTAATCTAAATTTGGTTTTTAGTCTACACTTCATGTGATACTCTCAACTACACAGTTGACACAACTATTCAGTTTCTGTACTTACTGCGGTATGTCGAAGTGGTTCGTATGTATTACGGTATATCGGAGGCTGGAAAGTTGATTGGAATCACTTAGATCATCCTTGTTAGAGTCCAGGATCACTTAGAATTATTACTATTTAGTGTAGATATTGCTTTGAAATGAGAGACGAGAGCTCAAATCTTGTTCTTTGCCCTATTTTCCATAGTAGTGAAATTTCAATCGTACTAGCCTTTCCCTCTACTTATGAAGACTCGTTGCCCCCAAGTACCGTTCTGGCGTGCAATTATATTTACTAGTGTAAAATTGTATATTTATCCTCACGCTTCAGTACTTCACGGAGTTAGCGACAATTGTTTCAATGATTGCTAAATGTTTATGGAAAAGATTAAATAAAATTTTCTGAAGTGAATTTTTCATTACCAAATGCAATTAAGATTTTCCCTCATAGTAAAATGCAGTGTATCACCAAAACTGTTTTTGCATATCAAATTTATTTTTATTTCTTTAACGCGAACACTCATTTTTGTTTTGTCAACAGCTTCAACAGTTTAAATCGGTACACCTGTGTCGCAAATTCCTTGAATAGATGCAAGTTTGTTTGCATATGCTTTCAACTAATGAAACTTGCTGCCAAAGTAAGAAACAGTGGGTTCTTGACATCTAGGTAAGGAGCTTGCAGTAGAAGTTACCTAACCGGTGACGCAAGTTCCCGGGGAATTGTCACTAGTACAGGCGGTGTCGCAGCATCGTTAGGGAGTCTCCATTTAAGTTTAATGATGTCCGGTAATTTTATGTGTACGTGTCATGATAAAGAGCTCGCAATTCGATTAAATCGAGAAAATGTAATGATGAGGGAGGGTGGGGGCCTTACATTTTCTCAAATTGTGCTGAGCCGTGTTATACACCATCTTGGTTAATCGTTTTAGAACCCGGAAATTTATTACTGTTATATTTTTCATTTCCTCAGGTGTCTCGGCCCTTATCGTAGACTTATTGACATTCTAATTTCATCTTGCTCTCTTATTGGTAGATAACATTCTGCGGGGCCGGAGATTTTGTGTGATACGACTCGTGTAATTGATATTAGCGTAAGGTTACATCTGCCAACTCCTATATTCTTATTTATTCGTCAGGATACGTGCATATTATTTCACTAAGGATTGCGAATAGTTTTTGTCCTAAATTAAGAAAATTGCTTAACAGAATGGCAGCATAAATGAGCATTCGTTGGAAGCGTAAATAGTGTGAAACATTGATTTAGCATTTTACTGACAGCCTTAAAATATAACTGAAAATAAACGGGCGCAAATTGAAATCGCCACACCCGCAACCATCGCGCATAACTGACCACCCCATAGTTTTCTTAAGATGTGTTCTACATAATGAGCTCTTTTGGACCCTTGTGTACATTATGGGGGTTCAGATCTTCGGGTTCTCGAGCTAAACCGTATTTCCCGTTTCATCCACTAGAGGAGCAACTGGAGTAACCGCCGCCATAAGGTTTAGGAAATTATATCGTGGTTAAAAATAACAAAAAACGCATAGTTCAGAGGCTGGCTGTTCGAAGTGAACTTCAATATGAAGCCATTTTTCACCCATTTAATAACGATCAACAAGGCGGGGGGAGCGTTCGCTATGGTCCAACTAGTTTACCCATATACTTGTGTGTATACATACACCTATATGTTTACCTACATTTTCGGTTTTGCGTTCAAGGAATTCTCGCTTTATGTAAGATCTAATTATATTTACTGGTCTAGATATTTCATTATTAAAGTTTTATTATTATTGTCGTGTGTGAGGCGCAAATGCTTCGGCCTGGGGAGCCAGTCGTATGTACGGCGTGTAGCGGGCGTGGGCGCAGCGCTGGCGGCGCCGTGGCTGATCGAAGCGGCGGCCCCCCATTAGCGACGCCGAGCGGCAACGCGACAGTCGCCAGCCTTTTTGCCCAGCCGCCGCGCCGGCTGACGCCGCTTCGTCGCCCCGCACGCTTCCATATGCGGCATGCGCGTTGATTTCAGAGTTAAGCGCCTTCCCCCCAACCTCCGTTCCACTGAAATTGCCGAACTCTCCCTCTCTTCTGTCGTTTAGCAATTTGATTCTATCTAGTCGATTTGGACCTTTGTAAAGGTATCTGGATCGTATGTTCGTTCTGTCGAGTATTTGGGAAAACTATTTAGCGTTTATTGAACGGATTTTATGTGCCCAACAATTAGTGTCCAATATTAGGTTTTGAAGTTAAAGTTTAGACATAGTTAAATTAGCTCATTCCTTAAGTAGGAAAGTTTAACCAAAGTTTTTTTGCGAAAGTTTTATTCGTAATCGTAATGGTTTTTATGAGCCTGAAGCTTTCACTTTCATGTTTTACTTTCAAGTAAGACGTAAAGTTTTTTTACTAACCAGTCTTTGTCTAACAGTTTCATTCTTAAGCATAGTCGAGAACAAGATTAGATTTTGCAATGGCCAATGTAATCTGGGAGCTGCTTCTGTTCTTGCCAAGCCTTTTACTTTCTTTAAACGAACGTCAAGAGTATGTTGTCAAAAAATAAAGGTTCCAGAAGACTGATTCGATCTCTCGATGCATTGTTATTAGTCGTTAGTAGGGAAATTGATTACCGTAATGTTTCCTTTAGTCCTTTCTCCATTTTCCTGTAGAATCCTCTTAGTCTGGATGCGTTACTCTTGTGTATACATTACTAGGTTACTCGTCAAATTAAATGAAACAATTTTTTTAAAAAAATCTGCATTTGTTGAGAATTAATAAAGTTCTAGATATTGGTACGAAGAATTTGAAAGTTCCCAGTCGGACGATAAAGCATAACTCTTTTAAGTACCAAACATTTCGCCTGTTAACTTGTCTGATATCGTTCTAATATTTGTCTTCGCAAGACAGGGCTTTTTCTTCTGTTTATGATCTATACAATTGCGATGAGATGTTCTTGCTTTCCATTATCTCAAAGGTCCGGATCTCAGTGCACGAATAATTATAAAATATGTGAGAATTTGTTTAGTTATGTCGGAGAATATGCACTGAAATATGTCCATGATGTACGTTAATTCATCGTAACTCTTTCTTCTCTTTACTATTCCGCCCACTGAACTGTCGTAGACTAGTTTTAGTTAGTTTCCACTAGCTGCGACTTAACACTTACAATAATGAACTTTAGGACCGGGTTAGACAAACTTGCGTAAATCACTTAACACCTACAGTCATATCCTCAAAAGAAAGGTTCCATTCTTTTCCGCAATCTGTTTTGACTGCATTTGCAGAGGAAGCCTCTTCCATGATTAGTAAGAATTGATGTCGCTTGCTCGAGTAGGCTTGAAGGCACGCAACACTCGAAACGGTTGTGATTTTTTTGTTAAATACGAAGCATAATTCAAATAAAACTTATTCAGGTTCTTTATATTAAATTCAATGAACCACTTAACACGAAACACACAACTAGTGGTGCTAGAGTGGCAGACTTTCTCAGAATTGTTAGTTTTCTAATGTCTTTAGTTTAGGCTAGCTTTACTGTATTACCACACCCTCTTCCCAGGTATTACCTGCCGGCGCCCAAAAAACATTTTTTCATATTCATTTTTCAGTTCCGTAATAGTAAAATTCAAATATTACTTAAAGAATATTACACAAGAGTAAAATCTGACGATACAGGCAAATTTTCATTGAAAAATTTGGAGACGCTTCTGAGAAAATGAGGTTTGAGCGTTTCTGAAATGACCAATGTCATCCGATAAAAATATTAATCCAAAAATGTGGAGCTATTTTTGAGAGTATGAAAATCGTCCTTAAGGCGTTATGTGAAGCGTCCCCAAAATGTCAGTAAATTCAAGGGACCTCGACATCACCCAGATTGATCGGGAAATATTTCGTTTGGGTGACATCCTGCTTACGGTTTAGCCGCTATCTTTGTTCAGGCGGACGAACAGACAGACGTTTAGTCGAGAAACAATTTTTCGGTATCAGGACCCACAGAATGTTGTTTCTGTTTGCGTAAAGTGTTAACACATTTAAGAACAAGAATTATCCATTTTTTCTGTATCGGGGACCTACAATACATTTTGCCAAAAAATCGTTTTTTCGCTGCTGCATTACATAACTTTCTCCTACTCCGTGTATAGTATGCAAGAAAGTAATTTGAAAATTTTCATTTATTAAAATATAGCAGATAAATGAGTAACGAGAAACTTTGCAGTCAAACTATTGAGAATAATGAAACACATGCAGAAATGTGATCCTTATGAAAACCGGCGAAGTATTATGTATAATAAAATTGATTAAATAATTGGAAATTGGATGTTTCATGGACATACCAATTGAGCATACGTACCGTCTTACTAGAGGGGGAGAAGTATGAGTTTGCATCGGAATGCGGTCCCATGTTATCACCGAGTCTTACAAATTTTGTGGTGACCCTGAGCAAATGAAATGAAGTTCTTAAACATGTTGAATTACTGGGGGGGGGGGGATTATGATATTTTGCCAACGGTGGATCAGTTTTTATTTCTCAAGTGCGACTGACGTAACCCAGGCATTCGCGGCATAGTTTGTGAGAATGGAGTGGACAATGATTGCTAGAAATCGCTTATATCCCGTAAAACGTTGAATAGACTCGCAAAAGAAGTTCGGTACGCTGATTGCAGTTTTTCCTTGTAGCCTGAGACACCTTGGTCGTTTATTTTTCAGATTTGAATGCTCTTAGCAATCTGCACGTTTTACTTTTAGGCCACAGAGTTCTCCTAACTTATTTTTGTTAAGGTTAAATTTCCGTACGGTTTAGTGATTTTTCGAGTCGTGCCACCCACGTTGCCCCCGTCCTTTCTCCCGTTCTCCGCGTCTCGTCGTTTGCCTCGGCCGGGGATCGCGCGGCCTCTCGGGATACGGAGGCGGCAGCCTCAGGGAGGCAGACCGGTCCATGCGTCAGTGGCCGCTTATGGCCAACGCCCCCCGCGCGCGGCCTCGCGCGGGCACTCCGTCCCTGCAGCAATAGCAGCCGCAGCCGCAGCGGCAGCCGCCGCCACCCGCCGTCGATAGATCGCTGTGGGAACGCGGGCACCCGGCCGTCGCCTCCGCCGCACTCCTTTAGTGCGAACCTTTGTCGGCGGCGGCTGCCTGCCTGCTTGCCTGCAGCGGAGGTGAGTGGGTGCTTGACGTGGGAGGCGCATTGCGGCATGCCGACGACTTTTCGTGTCTCCGCGGTTCCCGCAACAAAGTTCGCCACTGGAAGTTTCGATTGGTTTCTTTGTCTACTGTCAGGTATCAAGCGCGGCGTTTCGTAAGTCTGGGAGGTCCACGAAGATTAAAATGTAAAATGACGGTGTTTATTTTAGTAAGCTGTCCTTGAGTGGTTCCAGCCTCGGCTAATTCCTATTTTGTGTGGTTGAATGTCAGGTCAAGTGAGGTCATTGGCGATGGGTCAGTGAGAGTCGTGCAAGTGGTCGTTAATTTGTAGTGGTACAAGTGGAAGGAAGACGTCTCCATCTCCGACAGCTGAGATTCTCTTGATTCCCACGTTGTGTGTTCTTTGGAGGGCGTTGGGCGGCGAAATCGCGGTTCGCGACCTCTGTGGGGGCGTCAGAACGTGCATACGGTGTAGGTGTTGCGTTCATCGATCTCGCCTTCGTCTCGGCGGCAGGGCGACCTCTTGCCGAGGCCCGCTCGGCCTCGTTTCGTCCTCGCAACGCCGTCCCTCTCCCCCCTCCTCCTTCGCTTCTTCCCAGCGCCGTGGCGTGGGAGTTGGTTGCCTGCCGGCGGCGTGGCGCAGAGCGGAGGCGACTTGCGCGCTCTGTTGCCGTTGCGAAGCAGAGCCCCCCAGGAATGCTCGGGAGGGCGCTCGGGTCCGTGGCGCGCGTGGTGCTCGCGCCCGGATTGCCACCACAAGGTTCGATTGCGCCTGCGCTGTGCTTCAGTGCATGATATGCCGTCAGGATGGATGCTTTTGTATGGGTGGTCGGTGACTAATCCTTATCCTCCTCCCCCCCCTGTGTGTTGCTACTAACGAATGGGGGAATCGAGCGCAATCCTATTTGACGATGCATTCCTGGGCTTCTTCCTTTTCTGTGAAAGGGCGAGATAGCGGTGGCGTTAGTCGTAAATTACAATAGGTAGCTGATGACACGTGAACGTTTGGAACCCGGGAAGCATGAAATGGGATGAGGGATTTCTTTCTGTTGTGGGTGGGGAGGACAAACGACCTTAGGTGCTAGCTTGTTCGAGCTTCGGTATTTGATGAAGTGTGTAACAGTATTTGGATTTGTTAATGTAGGATATGAATTTGTGCGGATATTTCTAATTGGTTTGTTACCGATGTAAATCTTCAGTTACGTTTTTCAAATATTTAGTTGCAGTGAGAGAAAATAAGTGATGGAAATAATTTCTTTTGCTGCAACCCTTATTTTGGGATACATAATTGTGGCTCTCGAATGGGATGGGTATCTGAATCTGACACAATAAGACTTATTGGGGAAACCGTGTTTTAAATTGATATCATTCGAACAACTTCTATGTTAACCCATTTCTTCCCAAGCATTGAAATACCTACTTTCTTTCAAACTTCTGACTGTAATATTAATAATGCATCTCCAAAGAATGTAAATATACCCTCAAATTATTTTTGTGATTATTCATTTTGCCGGAATGGAACGTTGCGTTCACGCAACGTTGGGAGTTCTCCGGTAAGAATGAGTAAAATGATCATTTTACTAAATCTTTTTATTTCCTTATTGTAATACACATTAAAAAACCTTGGAAAAATTGAAAATAAATTTATTCATGATATAGTGAGAAACATTCAGTATGCAAATGAATTTGACACTTTTTACATTGATAAATTTTTTGACTTTTGCAAATTTTACATCTCCGACGCGCATTATTTACGTCACGAATAATTACGTGACCAACAAGGTCTTTCTTTACAGCTTCAGGCAAACTATTTTTGCTGCTATGTCCCAAATTGGAATTCTGACTTCCATTTACTTCTTCCCTTCGGGGAAGGGTGAGTATAATCTGTGATCTGAAATCAATTTGACTTGTCTTCTCGCCAGTTACTAATGTGTACAATTTCCAGGCATTTACAATGGCACTATCAATACCATTTGTAAAAAGTGGCCACCACTATTTTTTGCCTCTTATTCTTATTCTGTAATTTGCAATAGCATTGTCATGCAAATCTACACCACCCATTCCCTGATTGTATTGAAAAATGGTATTGGGCTGTTGAACTATTTCCTGCTTTTTCTCCTTACGGTTATACCGTTTCGTGTTGACAAGAGGTTCCAAGGTGCCGACATTTGTTGCCACTGTGACAACTGAATTGTCATGCCATCTAACTAAGAAAATCTCATTTTCTTTGTCCATCATGTAGTCATATGTTCCTTTATTTGCTTTACCAATTTCTTTACATGTTCGAAGAGGGCAGTTTGAGGTACAGTTTTCTTCACGCGCACTACTGCCTCAAAGGAGAACAGAGAAGCTTTCGTGGTCGATCTGTTTTGTTTTCAATTCCCAGAAGAACCTACGAATAGCTTGGCCACGTGCTTATCTTATCTTAAAATGCCGGTGACAGAAACTTCTAACACGGCAGTGTATCGCCTGTCTCATATTCCATTTCTAATTATAGGGTTCTGCGAACTGGCGAGTTCGGAATGAAATACCAAGCGCGCGCGCGTGGGCATCACTGGTCAACCGGAGAACTCCCAACGTTGCGTGAACGCATCACGATATTGATTTACTTACAGCATCCGTTTCGAGAATCACTTTTCATTCAAACTTTTACACTTGTCTTTATATAGTATATACTTACCACTATCGTTATAAATTGCTTCGCAGTTCATCAATTTTGAAAGAAAAGAAAAGAATTTAGTAACCTCATGAAATTACGCTGCACAACCCGAAGAGAAAAAATTAATAAGTCAGTACCAATATATTGTTTACTAAAGTAAAAAAATATATACGAATCACAATGAATTAAACGTCTTGTGAAAAAATTCACAGATGCAATGTTATAATAGAAAAGTAAAAAAAAAATCATGAACCTTGCGTTGCGTACACGCAACGTTGGGAAGAAATGGGTTAATACTATTGTCATGATTAAAAAATCTGGAGATAATGGAAGAGTAATTGACGAAGAACTTTGAGCTTATCGGATCCAGAAAATAAACAATATTTTTATATTATTTGAATCGAGGTCTCCTTTTATTCACGTTTGTTTCACGTGTACTATCCTGAGTTCTTCGGGCGCAAAATTATTGCGCTTCTAAATGCCATAGAAACGAGTTTCAGAACATCTGAAAGGACAATAGGCAATGAAATATTCTGCGATCAAGTTCTTTTCGCTGAAGTTAAGTAAATGCTTGCAAATCATACCTTTGTTGTGAAGAACACAAATGCATTAAAATTACCGTTGCAATAATGTAATCTCACCCCCCCACACACACACTTTCACAGTGTGAAGAAGATTACACGCTAAAATGCATTATGCATCACGCAAGTGCGTAATGCATTAACGAATGGATTTACTCTATTCACATGTTCTAACATACAAAATGTGGTAAATGTTTGTATTCGGCATGCAGAGAGAAGTCACTTCGCGTTTACTAATGCATGGAAGAAAATTTGTGCACTCGATTTGTTGACGTGTGCTTTACTTTGGTAGAATTTGAGTATATGTTTAATTATAAAAATTAAGAAACCAAAAGAGTACCTTCTTATTAATTTTAAAAATTCTGCCTGAATTTTATTACCAAGCTGATAAAATATGGAAGGAGAAGGTAGCGTAATTTTGGTTTATGTAGATGACCTTGGGAATATAAAAGTCTGTGCATTCACTTGGACTTAAAACATTCCTCTGTAACAAATATGTGAGGAGCTTAAATATTAAACACTCGATAACGATGGAAGTTTCTATTTTCTACAAGTGATTCGTCCAATTTTATGCGTTGAAAGCTGTTTGACACTTCCTTTTAACACTGAAATATGCTGATTTCAGTGTGTTACTACTATGAACATTTATATTTTTCGTATGCAAATAAATGAAGATTAGAAACTGTAAAGGATGCATGGTTTTAAAAATATCAGTGCCTTTACACGAAATAAAACTGCGTTTTCATATTTAGTTGTATCGTAGGAAAAGAGGGATTTGTAATATTTCGTGCTCGGATGTATCCGAAGCGAATCGACAGAAGTGGCCTCCATATAACGAGGTTTTGCCCCCTCACCGCGTCTCCGCTTTCCGGAACGCGTCGCCGGCGCGCGGGGGCGGGCGCGGGCGCACGCAGTGGGTGGTGGAACGGAAGCGCATAGCTGCGGCGGCGTCGCGCGCTCGTTTCACGGTGTAGGCCCCTGGGAGGGGGTCGGGGTCTGCTGCGCCGCCGCTCGGAACCGCCGGGGGCTTGACCCCGCGGCGCGCCGGCTGCGCTCCGCCCGCGCCCCCTTGCATATTGCGTGAGCGGGCGCCGCCGCCGCCTCGGGCTGCTGCAAATTTCATGAATGGGCGAGGTGAGACTAGACTCACGTGGGACGCCCCTCTCCGCCGCGCCAACGCCGCCCGATACAAGAGGCATGCCAATGATGCGATACGCTAAAACGGTTTTTGCTGCTAAATAATGTAGTGTCTTTTATATGATAGGGTTTTCGTCAGACATACGCGTGATAAAGTCTGTAGGATATTGCTTTTTGTTATTCTGCCGGGAATGCCGACGTTTCGTTCTGACAAGGAGCGTGCGTCGTAGGGTCATGCGGTGAAACATAAATTATTCACTTTAATCACAATCAGAATGGCAGAATCGGATAATTCTAAAGAAAAGGGAATTGTTAATGATATTCAGGAATATCTGCAAATATTGGGTTTGGTTTGTTCACGAATCTCTCCTTCATATGGGTTTTGGGGAAATGCAATCTGCGGTGTTTTGTTTTCTGTTTAAACAAATTAGTAAGCTTCTAACTACGATGCTCTTGAGGAATTTCACAGTTTACACAGCCTGTCATCTTTTGCCAACTACAAAATTATACGTTTCTTTGACCACGTGCTGAAGAGACAGTATACATTGATTTCTGAAGCAGGATCTAAAATGTTAGGAAGCATAACACTGTCATAAATGAAGTCGTTTCGAACTGAAAGTGTTGTTCGAGAATTCGGAATTTTATGTGTCCGCCCTTTTATACGAGGAAGTAATGAAAGCAGGAAATAGCATTTGCTGCGATGAGGCATTGACGAGTTGCGGTGATCTGTCTGGCGAGAGCTTTTAACCGACGTCAGAGTAAAACCGGAAATATAATGCACGTAAAACGTACTGGTGATGGACCGTCCCGTAAAGAAGCTCTCGAAGACTTTTTGATGCCTTAGAAACTCATACCAGAGCATTCCTTTACAGTCGGCGCGCGTAGAAAGCTCTTTGGGTGTAATATCATCGGTATGGCTGACACGAGAATCGATCCCGCCCTCTCCCGCCTCTACAGCCCCGTTTCTGGGAGAACGCCGCATTTGTTTCTTCGTACTCGCAAGGAAGGCGCCTGCCGCCACCACCGCGAGTGACGTGCATTCCGATCGATGGCTGTAGGGAAGCGCGCCCGCGCCGCGCCGCTTGCCAGCCCCGCCCGCTCTGCCCGCGTTCCCCTTTAAAATCGCGTGGTGCCGCTGTGCAGCCGCGCACTGCGACAGCGAAGGTCGCAGTCCCCGCGTGCGCCAGGGGCCGGGGGGGAGGAGGAGGAGGAAGAGGTGAAGGCGGGCAGGCGCCGCCGTCTGCGTTGGCGGCGAAGAGGAGCTCGGCTCAGCTCCGTTTCGCTCCGGTGGTCGATTCCGCATCGGGACGTTGCTCTCGCCGCGTCGACCCACAAGCGGAGCTTGAATGGGATTCTCTGGGAATGTCAGTCGGCCCGACGGATTTATTGTTTTTACGTAGATTTACAGTCAGAAGCCTGTAATAAATTGCGCCAGGAATATTATTCCACGTTGAACTCTGAATGGAATATAATCGATGCACTTATTTGATAGACATTGAATGAAATTACGATGATTGATTTATATCGTTTGCTTTGAATCTAATTAATGGTGTACTGGGTATTTCCTCAATTAGGAAGTCGGTTCGTTTTTTCGTTTTTCTTAAAAACCCAAGTTCTTACAATGGATTATAAGTTTTTTATTAAAATTTGAATGTATTGTCTTAATTTGACTTCCGATTATTTTAAATCGATGTGGCAGGTGAATTTGTGTGAGCAATCAGAATGTTAATGGTCGGTCCGGGTGTAGGTGCCGCAGCAGCTGGCCACGTGTGAACTCCGCAGGCGGAACAGAAGGGCGTCGAGTGGGTGGCTGAAAGGGCGGAGAAGAGCGCGCGCTGAAGAGGCTGATTGCCTTTGAATGCGCTAGCAGCTCCTGCTGGGTCGGCCGCTTCGCTCGGTCCCCGAGTATATTCCTGCTTGGATAAGAGATTTTCTGCGGAGTGCGGTGAATCGCTGGGCCACGTCCAACTCCTACAGTAGAGCGAATATAGGACGGTTTCATTCAAGGCGGCAGATCTGTCCACTAAATTTCTCGTGCTTTCATCGATTGCCTTTTGGAATAATGGAAATATTGCAAACTACCTTGTTTCTTTAATTAAATCTCACCGATCAATTCCTATTATGTTACGTTGCTATTATAATACTTTTATTTTTATTTCGTATGGAAATTGCACAATTTTTATGTTGCACGAGTAATTTTGTAGAATAATTACTTCTGTTAAGAATAAATCAACAGCTTCAGCTAACATTTTGAAATTGCTCGACATAGCCCTGTTGTGTTTTGGTGCATTTATGATGTTACTTTCGTGATGAATTTTAATGAAAATCAAGACTTGTTTCGAATTTTTGGAGTGAAAATTCAAGAATACAAAATTAACGTACAATTTGAATTTCAATAAAAAAATGTTTTAGTGACTTATTTAAAACGTTGTTCCATACATCTAAAGTGAGCCCTTACGTGAAATAAGCGAGATTTACCCGTCGAGAATTGTCTCCTGTTTAACGAGAAAACTTAACATTCCGTGGTTAAACGATGTACTGTGGTTTTCCGCGCATTGATTTTCTAAAAAGATAAATAAATCACAAACTCTTGTCTCGAAGAAAATCGGGAGCCGATAGTTGTCGGCGTGACATTTGTGGGGGATGTGGTGGCCACAGCTGCTAGTGTTTCGCTTGGTCGGTGGTAATAGATTCGTACTCCTAAACCTGTGTGGTGTCCTGCAAATTTGTTTTGTGAATTTTGCCCCCCCCCCCCCCCCCGAACTCGTCAGGCTTTCCCCTTTTTGGAGTGTCCTTAGATGATGGCGCCCGTTCACTGTACCAATGTGACACACAATATCTTATCGGTGGCTTTCTGCTCATGGTTCCTCGCTTGTAAAATGCTCGTTCTGACTTTCTGAGCAACCTCTGCCGCGAATGGCCGGCATTCGGACGTGGAGGGCGTGGCGCCGTCGCGTGGAGTGCCTGCACGAGACGCAGCGGTTAATTCCATTAACGTCGGGGCACCTGGCGGCGGCGGCGGCGGCGGTGGTGGCAGAGAGACCTTGCGCGATCCCGGGGCGGTCCCCACCAGCCCCTGCGCGCGTGTGAATGGTGGGCGGCGGTCGAGTTCGCCCCGCCCCGCCGCGCCCCTTCCCACCCCACCCCCTGCTTAGTGAAACGTCCCGTGGCGACGGTCGCTGCTGCCAGCGGCGCAATGAGTGCCTTCCGCCGCCCGCGCCGCGTCTTGGTCCTGGCCCTGGCCCTCGCAAGGAGCCCTGTCCGAGGGACGCTGGCGCTGGCGAGGCGCCTGCGGCCCCGGCTATTAAGGAATCCGCTTCCCCCGGGAGGGCAACGCCCTGCGGCCGCGCACGTGGGGACGGGCCGGACGCCTCGTTACGTAAGCGCCCCGAGGTGCTGCAAGCTCCAACCGGACGGAAGTGCAAATCTTCGGCCAGACAGTGATAGCTTCCTGGATTCATTCTCACCCAATCGGCGTGCTTGGTTTGAGAGAAGTCGCGTTTTGCGTTCTTCTAGCGATGTAGGATTCATTTAAGGTGAACTGGAAGAAAAGGAAGGATTCAGAGTACTTGGTGGAATGGTGGACTCTTTTGCGAGGAAGAGGAGGTGCTATATGATTCTCCGGTCCGAAGCACGTTTGACCTTGCAGTATTTTTTCGCTCTTCACACCCCCATTGATCCCGTTGATCGGGTAGTGTTAGTGAATCTCCGGAGGTTGAAGGCGCGAATGCCCGCGGCGGGGCTGAGGACCGGCGAGCAGCAGCGGGCGAACGGACGCGGACGGTGAGAGTGTGTGCGGTGAAGGCCGCCTAGGAGAGCGCGGGGGAGGGGCGGGTGGAGCCGGGTGGAGCGGGGTGGGGCGGGTACAGCGGTGAGTCAGCGAGCGAGCTGCCGCCGCGCCGTCCGGCCGGCCGGGCGACCTAGGCGGCTCGCGCGCGCGCCGGGCAGGTCCTTACCTGCCGCAAGCCGCGCGGGGCGGCGCGGCAGGAGGAGCCGCTTGCCTTATTAGGCCGACGGCCGGGCCCAAGACCCGTGCGCGCGGCGGCGGCGGCGGCTGCGGCGATGGCGGTGTTGCATCACGTGGGCGCCCTCGCGCGCTCCTCCCGAGGCCGTCGCACAGAGGGAACTGGAACGCGAGCGCTTCTATTTAAGTATATTGCGATTTAAGCGTCGTCTTGTCGTCCCCTGCCGTCGCTGGCCCTGCGCCACGGCCCTCTGCTGCCGCCGCCGTCGCCGCTGAGATGCTCTCGAAAAGTCAAGGCCCGCTGCCGCGCTTCCTACTGTCCCGAAGGTAGTGGAGGGAGTTCCGAAGGAGATCGTAGAAAGAGAGAAAAAAGGAGCCTTCGGGGAGATCAGAATATGGTTTCGACCCATTTATTTTCCGAGAAGTCGTTTCGCACGTTGTCAAATGTCAAAAAATGTTGGAAGTTTGGGCTTTGACGCGTGTACGTACGCGTCGGACAGGCCCAGTGATCTCATTGAAGGACATCACATAACTGCTATGCATCGGAGAAAACTTGGATATTTACCTTAGTTGATACATCCCATTAAAGTACCATTGGTGAAGTAGGCCGTTGCATTTGAACGTTGAATGAACTTGACCGGGTTCTTTACGGAGTGGTGCGTTAGTGTTATCCCTGAGTTTTCGTTTTAGGTCGCACTACCACTCCGCAAATGGTAGTCGTAAGGTCAGCCTGGAAGTTGATAGACCTCGTTTTGATGTTCGAACGTAACGAACCGTCGAACTTTCGTTCCTGAAATTCTGATATCATGATTCCCAGCACTTTTGAACATAACATGCATCGTACCAATTTTAATTTTTTTCGGGCAACTTAATTGTTAAATGTATTGATTCATATAGAAGATAATGAACGTGTTCTTTCCACTTGCCAGACGTTGATATAAATTTCGTCTTAAAGAGTTCACGCTCTTCTACGTTATAAATTGCTTTTTCTTTAAAAGGTGTTTCTGTGTAGTGAACATTCCTCATAAGTGTTAGTTGAAGGCAAGTGACACGTATCAATTGTGTACCGAGACATTAAAAAATAGATATTCGCAATATCGACGTAGTTGAGTTTCTGGGGTCCCTCGATATTTATACCAGCATTCTCCAACTGCTTTGCCAAATGATTCTCCCTGTCAATTTATCACTTTGTGATTTTTCTGCATTGGACATTTTTCGCTCGATATTTGACGCGAATTTCTGTAAAATTGAGTTTAAAATCACAAACCCAGGGTTATCCCCTTTCCCTACCTACTTCAAATTACCTGCATTTTTCTGGCTGCATATCTTGTTACTATTTTTTGAAAGAACCATTTCATGTATCTAAATTTTTGCGTCATTTCGTGTCAGTAAGTTTACAAATGGCTTATTTTTATTGATTAGCGAGAAGGAATCAATTAACTCAATATTGAAACGAAAATACTTGAAAATTAAAATATAAAATTACATACAAGTATCTAATTACCCTAAAATAGAATTAATTAATTGCAATTGTCAACGAGTTCGCAATGATACATCCATTAAAAAGGTCCGGTTGAAGTGTAGACCTTAGTGTTGCATGAACAATCGCGTATCTTGATTTTTCTGATTCATATTAAAAATTACTGCATTCTTAGTTAATAACCAGAACGTGATAATTTTGCTCGGATAACACCGAAAGTATCTCCTCCCGTCTTGATAAATTCGTATAGCGCGGGAGAATGTATGTCCAGTGAACGCCACGTGAGGATTATGATATAAAGAGTATGCGAACGTTAGGGATCGTCCTGCGAGATTCCAGTGCGTATAAAACGAAAGTTTAAATCGCGTGTGCTAGATTGGATTGTGCGGATGTAAGATTCATATTGGTCAAATGCTAAGATCGAACAATCGTTTTTAGACCCGCCGGTTCTCGTTAAAACCGCGCAGGGCACGATGGGATTTCGTGTCCCTGGCTATTGGTGTTGTGCGGACTCTGGCGGCAAGTGTGGGTACTGCGTGGTCAGGCGCGCGACGATCGCGCCGTCGCTTTTGAATCGTGCCTTCATGGTAATGCGGATGGTTCATGTCCAGTTCTGTGTATCCGAATTAAGCCAGTTAACGTGTACGCGAGTGTTGACGGTTGCTCTTAATCACCATTATACGCACAGAGAGCAGCTTTTTCACTCGGAGGAAACTCGTATGTTGAATAACATTAAGAAAGCTTGTTACTCAGAATATCGGCGCGATGTTCATTTCGTCTCCACAAAACATGCATTACTTATGATTTTGACATGTCCGAGAAGACAATTCCGTTCGATTAATGAAAAAAGTCAAACTACCCTTCTTACGTTTTTATTAGTTTTCTGCGAATTCCTGCGTCTTCGTCTTTCTTCGACAGATGAATTTCGACTCCATGGAAGACAATGCTGAATTGAGTACTTTTCGAAAATCTCTATCGCTAAAATGATGAAGCTTCCTGATAAATCGCTTAAATGATGAAGCAGGATCTTTGTGATAGTCCTACCTTATGACAATCTTGATTTTGGTGACCTTACGCTCATTTGTGTTGCCCTCGACATATATTCACTTTTAATTTTTTTTTTAAATTTTCATTCAAGAAACTATTTCTCCCTACAAATCGAATTTCATACGCGACATTACATTTTAATGCCGCATTCAGTTTGTAGAAATTCCCTACTATAATTTCACGAAATATTCCTTATTTCGCCGAACGTATTACTTGGTTACGTAGTCGAAAAACGTCGCGTACTCTAACGCCTCTTTTAATAATGCCATTCAATTCTGATTCTGATAACTTCACATTCCATTTTACATTCCCTGTGAATTATTTTCATCTTCTAGAAAATCGATGAGTTCGTGCCTTTACTCAGAGAAAAGATTTTAGGAATCGCACATCAAACTGGTGATTGCGGTTAGTTTAGAAAAAAATGTTTCATGGTTGCGGGAATTAAAGCCACATGGAAGTGATTGCGGTTGGTGCATCAATACTGTTGGTAGAAAGATGATCTCTAAGTTGAAGTGCAGGGCAATAGTTTAATGCTGTAGTTTATTTATACATTTTCGCCTCATGTGTCTTCATTTGCACTAATAGATGCTCCATGATTTATTTATTACCTCTGAATTAGTCATGGGTGATTTGCAGCTGCAGTAAGTAATTATCAGTGATGACACTTGTTAGAAAATTTAGATTATTACTTATTTTCTATAGTTACGAGTTATTCATTATCAGAATCAAATGGGTTATGACGTAATCCAGAAAAATAAATTTGAAATATAGCATCAACGAAATTCTATATAAGAAAAATAGTTGAACACAGTTCTAGCCAACCCCCCCCCCTACAAAAATTCCTGGTTGGACCGTTGGTAATTGCAAACGTGAAAATGTATCTGGGAGGGGTATCGCAATGAGATAGTATGTCTTGAGCCAATGGTGGGTGATCTCCCAGCCGATCGCATTATTTCCTGAAAGCGACCGTCACTTCGTATGGAACAGTCGGAGAAGGAATAAGGCGAAAGTGAGCGAAGGCGCTCGCTCGCGGGCGCGCGCGCAGGCCATGTGAAGCGGGGCGCTCCCATGCACCGGCCGTGGCCGCTCCGCGCCGCGCCGCCTCCTTTGGGCGGGAGCGGGCTGTGGCGGCGCGCCGTATACGGGCGGTCGCGGGCGGCTCCAGCCAGCAGCGACGGCGGGCGTGGGCGCGGAGGCAGCAGCAGCGGCGGCGGCGGCGCCGCAGCCAGGCGAGGCGAGCCGCGCCGCGTCGCGCCGGCCTTGCGGGTTTGTCCGCGCTGCGGGCGGGAAGGTCGAGCCGCGCGGTCCGCCACAGAACCGCCCGGAAGCGCCCGCTCGCTCCCATTGTGCGCCGCGCCGGCCGTAGGGCGATTCGGTCGCGTTCTGTGCAATCTTTCGCAGATTTGGATTCTGGTTCTTTGCCGGACTTCGCCGATGGGATTGGGCGTGGTTTTTTGGCGTCAGTGGTCCGAGGTGCGGTGCGGAAATCTGGAATCTAAAATAATGTCTTTCAGAATAATATGTAATATGTAATAATGTCTTTCTTGGTAACATTTAGATTGGTTGCCAGGGGAGAAATTACAAATGCGTTTGTTCAAACCGGTACCTGCGTACTTTCTAATCTAACTGACCTTTCTATTCGATAAGGAATGCACGATGATCATATCTGATGTGCGATTGTTTAATGTATCTTCATGTTGGAGAAAAGTTTTAATGTTTTCCCCTCTTTTACAAACATCAGTTACCAGGAAAGGATCTGTTACTATTGATAATCTATTCAGAACTGTTTGTAAACTCTTCAGTCCAACGTCTTGTTTTGACAGTCGTGGAAGTGCTTCCTCAGGTATATTGCTCGATAAAATTCGATACCCGCAACTTGCCTTACCTATCAAGTCTGATGCACTTCAAGGATAATCCTATTAGCCAGCCTCTTTAAAAATGTTTATGAAGTTCTTTCTGTAGGAACACGTTCAGGTATTCTTGCCTCTGGAGTCGGCCGGGCTAGTTTTATGTAAGGGGGCAGAGAGTGATCGGTGTGGTGTTGAAGTTGAGGCTTGTGGTGCTGGGCGCGAGGAACGTAAGGTGGTCGGTCGGTGGGAAAGGAAGCTTCGCCGGTGGGAAGCGAAAGGGGAGCGCGTGGGAGTTGGAAAGACAGCAAGCTGCATGTAAGCAGCCGCTCGCGGCGCAGCGTTTTGCCTTGTTTCCTTGCTGTGATGACGTAGGACGTTCAAATTGGAGCGGAGGCGCGAAAAGTTTGCCTATAACTTCGCTCAAGACAACCTGTTTTTTTTTTAAAATGGCAGAATTAATGTACAGGAATGAATCTCGTACTGAATCTTGTTGTTTATAGGATTCGTGTAACGTAATGGGACATGCGAATGTAAAGTCTCAACCCTGCAACCTTGTATTTCCACTCGGTGGAACGAACTGATCGAAATAGATCTGCTTGTAGATTATTGGAATGGGATTCAGAAATAACGTTTTATTTTGTACTTCGGGGGATTCATTGAAGAAATGGTAATTGGAGTGTATTCTCCGATGATTTGTTCCGGGGGAGGTATTTAGTTTTGTTAATGGGAAAATGAAACTATTTTCATTCATTTACTGACCGGCTGAATTATGTATCTTATGAATAAGATTCTTCAAATAAATTCAGAATATTAAGTAGGAATTTTGATGAATGAAATAAGGTGATTCTTTTCAATATTGGTTCTAATCTATTAGAGAGCCGTTCGACAATTTAAGCGAAAACTTTATTTTGTATTCTAAACACAGTGGCATTCCACTTTCAGACGAAGGCGGAAGAGATTGTCAGCTTCGAGGGAAAAAAGTGAGATGATTGCGAGGCCCATTAACGCCATACAATCATCAAATCACTATACTTTCCCCGTAATGTGGCCCCATCCCCCCCCAAAAAAAATGTGGGAGAGGGCGGGGGCAGTGGCGTCCTGTGCGGTCGATGTACACGAGCATGGTCCCAACTGGACATTTGATCTAAAGGGAGATCGACGAACCGTACAGCAGGGGCGCATTCACTTCCGCACGCGGCGCGGCTCGGCGCCGCCCGGCCAGAATTCAGGCCAATCCTCGCGTGCCGCGCCGCCAACGTCGTCTACATTTACAGGCGCTATCTCAAAGCTGCAACAACGCGGTCGAAATTTGGTCGGCGGAGATAAAGTACCGGGGGCAATCGTAACGGCGCTCGACGCCCGGCGGCGGCGGCGGCGGCGCTGAGCGAAGCCCACGAATCCCATGGGGGCGAACGAGTTATGCTAACGACCGAGCAGGAAGCGCCGCTATGAGAAAGTGATGTGGGAAGAGTTCGTAGGAGTGCGCGCGGTCTATGCCTGTGCCGAGTCTGGCTCAATTTGCCAGATTTATGGACAAAACCCCCGTGGCGCTTGCGTTGCACCGGGAGCACGTGCTCGTAAACGGTTAACGGGGGCGACACGCTGGCTCACTTGGCAGGGGCTCCGGTCTGAAGAAAGGATTGATGGCGAAATCGAAAGCTGCGGACAGGGGTGGGCGTCACTTGCTCTCATTACCGTCAGTGTTACAATGATCCGCTGGATTTCTGGTCAGACCAGAAATCTACAAAATGGTGAATTAATGACACAAATCTTAGATAAATCTTTATTACTAGTACGTTGATCAGTTTTCAATAAATGGATAGAACTGGAAAGGATGTATTTTTTTTTCAATACGGTAATAGCAAGACGAATAGTTTCTATTAAACGATGAAATAAAGTTAATTTTCTATTGAAGACACAGTTTTGCACAGGTTCCTTTGCCATAGTCTTCCACCTATTGATTTCATTACTATTTTACATTGGAATTGACACTAGAACTCACTGGTTTTACTATTTTGCGAACGACCATTTACACGTAATAATATACTTACATAGATTTAAGTGATGTTTGAACTCTTCGAAGAATTGATTGCCCCGGCGGAAATCAAATCTGGAGCTACTGGAACTTTTGTACGTTGTTGTCCCAGCTAACCACGACAGGATGTAACTACTTTCATACCCACATTTGTTTCTGCGTGGATGTTCCGATACATTAAATGATTCTTAATTCGTGACGCCTGTTGCAATATTGGAATTCACGTGTATATTATTATTTATTAATAATATATGAGACATTTCATTACCACGGATCCACCAGTTTAATCTTTGCCATATTATAATTCTTGCAACAGGTGTCTTCGTGTATTATTCTTAGTGGTTTCGTGAAATCTCTGATCCCGGATGTCCGGCGGGGCGGGGGCTCGGCTGCAGTAGCGGCTAGGCGGCGTCCGTGGACGAAGAGGCCACTGCGGAAGGCCGCTGGTGCAGCTCCTTGTCGGGGCCTCGCTCCGCAGCTCGTCTCTTCTCGCTCCTCTCCCCGCCTCACCTCGTGTCCTGGCGCACCTGCGACCGGGGAGCCGTGGGCCGCGCCGCGCCGCCCACCCGCCGGCCCGTGCCTACCGCCGCCGCCGAAGGTCGACGCTCCTGCCTCGCCGCGCCGCGCCGCTCCGGGCCGCTATCGATTGGGTGTATCGAGGCGGGCGCACGGCGTTCCCGTCGCCGCCGTCGGCATCCCCCGGCGCGGCTGGCACCCACCCTCGCGAGAGCGCGTCTTGGCGTCGCAATTGCGCGAGTGAGGCGCGCTCTCGCCGCGGGCTTTTCGATCCCCTTTTGCCCCTGGGCGGCGCTGCGGAGTTCCTTAGCGTACTTAAATCGGGGGATTGAGATGCGCGATGGAAGCAAATGGAGAAGATCTCACCGATAAAATTAAAAAAGAAGCGAAGCATTTGTTCACGCGTGAGAACATTAACATTACAATTTGGGCTCCAGCATGTAGGGGTAGCTAATTCATATTAATAAAGAATCTTCCTGAGATTTCAAAAAGCAACTGCCTTTTTATAAGCTCCCTTGGTTATTTATTCGATATAAATATCCATCCGGTTGTTTGTAAAAGTTTTATCTGTTCATTCTAAATAAGAAAAATTATTGGTCCGATTTCGAAGGACTCGCTGAAAGCTAAGTTATTTTCTCGAATTTAATTGAGGCTATTTCTTACTTTCTCGCCTTACTAGGTACTTCGTAAAAATAGTTATGTAATCGTGCGGCGGAAATCAGCGATTTTCGACAAAAATCTCTTGTTGTTTGTATGTGTGGTTATTGCTAGCACATGGTTCAGATAATATTCTCCAAAATCGAGGTTTTCCTATCGATAAGAACGAACCCAAGAACTTGCGAGTTCGATACTAATATTTAGATTGAGTGGGCCGTACTTCAAATGGTCTCAACATTTTCAAAATATTCTCAAAAACGGCTCCAAATGTTTTGATTAAACCCTCCTCAGATAGTGTAGAAAATGCTTTAAAAAATGGTGCACGTCTCATTTTCGTCAAAATCTCTGAATTTTAATAATTAAAAAAAACGTCGTCCTCTTACTACTACAATATTGGCGATAAACATTCTTCCTGAATCTTATAATTCAAAGGCAGTTCTTAAAATCAGGTCCTGTAAAGTTTTTCGGAAATGTGAACTTGTAATTATCGAGTGTTCAAGCGCTTATTTTCTCAAATTTCTTCGAATTTTTTCCTCGTATGTAGAAAAGAATGGTAAAAAAAATCATCGGTCCTAATTTCCAGCGAAGTCATATTTTTTACTATTTCAAAATGAACATTGCAAAGAACAATATTGATAAGACCTTTTCTTAAATAAAATGTTCTAAAATAGGTCTTGAAATATGTGTACAAGATTCTGAAAGAAGAGTATTTTCATATAATTTTGTTTAACATTTTCAAAAACTGTTAGACGGGCAGAGCAAAGGACGCTAAAAATGGTTCGGGTCTCAATTTCGTTGAACTCTTAGAATTTTCGAAAATTTCAAAAATTGGAAATAATGCAAGAAAGCATGTGCTTAGGCTGCATCTAGTTTCAGCTCATAGGGAGTTTCGCGATCCCCCAATTTGTTACTCGAAAAGAGTACGCAACCCGCAATGCTTAGAGGTGGTGCGGGAAGGCGTAGTGGGGTGGAGCGGGGCTGAACAATAACATGGTCATTGTAGAGAGACAGGGCTGGCGGAATGGAGCTGTCTTTGAATGAGCAGGGTGGAGTGTAAATTAAATGTAAATAAATTAGTTAAAATATATATTGATTTCAATCATTTCCGTGTACAGTAGATCAATAAATACCTATAAAACGCTGGGATGTACTGCAGCTAGTAATTGAAGTTATTTTCTGTACGTGGGTACTCAGTTGTCAAACAGAATTATCAGTCAGAACCAATTATCAAATTCCAGTTATCTACGGAATAAAAAGAGTTAGCCCAACCCCCATTTGGAATCCAAATATTCTCGCAAGCTTTTCCTAGTGTTTGGGTACATCCGAATGTAATAAGGCTCCCTCGGAAGTTGTCTTACACTGCATCGCCAGTGTGGAGATAAAGATTGGACGATTGGAAAGTTTTAAAAGATCTTGGCATCCGTTCCTAATCCCATAATATTCCTTGCATTTGTATTCTCAAAGTTCAGTTTTAAAACTCGTGTCATTCAATTTCTGGAAAATCATTTATGTGTTCGCCTGGAGATAATGAGAGTTTTGGAATACGGAAACAACTTTCAAAGCTTTTCGAGGGGTAGTAGATGCGAGTTTAGGGGATTTCCACCGTGTTTTAGCTTACGTTTGCTTGCAAAATTAAGGACGGATTCAACAGAAGCTTGACGCAAAATGTTAAATTATATTTGAAACGCAAAATGTTAAATTATGTAGACCATGCGTATCAAATAGTTCATTAGATAAAATAAATAAAATACTAGTATAATTGGATTGGTTTTAAGATTTTTGAGTTTGAGAGGAACTCGCTATTTATAATTACAGAAACGTTGAAATTGTCCGAAATCCCTTTCGCGAAAGGTATTGGAGCTTAAATGTAGCGATGTTCGCCCAGTTTTATCGCCGCCTCCGCCGATAACCGCAGGAAGTACGAGGGACGCTTCGAAACTGCTGCTTTGCACGCGGCCGGAGGTGCCTGTGGACTCCTCCCTTCGAAGAAAACTAGAACGAACGAAAGTTGATCCTGATTTCATTAATTTCAGGGGCACATTCAAACAGACCCTGCGTATCGCCAGGATTTTAAGAACTACCAATGATAAATTATTCATTTGTTACAGTTTTCTGGTACGTAAGAGATGTTCTAGTACTTGTCACGGTTTTATATTGTTACATTGTTTTATATTTAAAATATATTGCCGTCCGCAGTCTCTTCCTAAAGAATTCTTTGGAGCCAAGTGCAGCGAGATTAATTACATTTTTGTATTAAATATAACTCTTACTCTTATTCGTCCAAGGCAGATAAGTCTATTTACGCGCTTATCCATCCTCCGTTGCTCTTTCGAAAAACATTTTATTCGGAACTGAATTTTAGTACACTTTTATCTTCTTCGATATGTTTATAGACGAATTAATAAACGTAGTGTAAAGAAAGTTTAATAATGCTGCGGAAATTCAATTTCGAGATTTTAATGGATATGCACATTTTGCAGTCCCTTATCACTGAAAAGGTGTTTATTCCCCCTTCTCTCAAAGCTTCATCAGTCTTTGAACAATACTATTGCAAAATATGTGGCAATAGACCAATGAAAGTCGACTCGCGATTGTCTTTGTTCATGTTGCCAAAATGTGTCATTACATTGCTTGCGGTATCACGAAGCGTACAGAATTGCAACAGTGGCTGAGCAATGCCAGTATGTATCTCCCCTCTCTCTTCCAGGCGCTCAGTGACAAGTTTCCGCGGCAAATGTAGCGATTTCGAGCGATTTCTTTGCCCAGTGGTGCCTTTGTGTCGAAGTACGCGGAAACAAAGGCGGTGGATTCGAAACCCAATGTTTCTAATCAATATCGTTAAAGATTTTTTTGTACACACATTTGTTTTCTGTTGCAAAAAATCTTTCGTTATCGGGAATTTTACTGCACAAATGATGACGTATTACCTGTTATGGCACGAATGATTGAATCATCGCACATTCCAGTCAATTGTAGGGAGGTAAAGGTAAACGGAACAGCCGATCATTTTTTTCTCGCGCAGATGTCAAATACTCGAGACGTCTCGAGAAAATTTTTTTGCGAAATTAAATGTGATTATTTTATAATTTGTAATGCTGTTATAGAAAGAAATAGCGTATACAACTCCTTTACAATGTTGCTTTATTGCATTCATAAAATTTTGAAAACTCGCGCCTATTGTCGGTCGTTTACAAAACGTTTATTAATGCGATAAAGCTTAACATTATAAACTTACTACACAAACTATTACGGTACTAGTTTTTAATAGAAGTGAGCCTATGTAGTAAACTCAGTATTTTCTAATCAAGAACGACCAAAAACAAGAAAACCTGTGTCATTGCTGGGTTTGGGCGATGCTAGCGCTGCAGAGGGGCCTCTGTGGTGTCGCGTGCTTCCCTCTGGAGGGCAATCGCGGAGACACTATCGAACGTCGCGCGTGCTACACTTCTTTACTTTACGTATTCCCCCTTCGTCCTCTGCGGTGAAGGCATTTGGATTAACTTAACAAAAAAATATTGGCGATCAATGTAGATGTATAAATCCGTCGAAGAACGATAAGATTTGGTTTCAGTGCGATTGTCATGGTATCGACTTAAGATTGGATGTGTGTTTGTGGTACTAGTCAACAGTGGTGTTGTAAAGAGCATTCATTCGAATGCATGCTTTGCAGATCATGAATAGGTTTATTGCCATGAGTTAAAATTTAGTAGAGATTTCTAATTCTAATTAAGTAATTTATTTTATCAGACCAAGATTGATTATCGCAACGAGAGGATTGTATACATTTTTTTCCTGCCACTCTATTTTATCTAACCTACAGTTGCAAAGCAACTTTGTAAGTAGTTCGCGAAGTGTCCGTTTACACATTCACGGACTTATGGCAAAGTATTTGGTGTAAAAGGAAGCTATTCACTCTACTGAAACGAGATCTTCGTAATATTACTTTTGCTATTGTACTACAAATTACAGTTCAATTCTACGTATCAGCATTTAAAATGTAATGTAAACACTTAATTTGATTTACAGTTTAATCAGTTTTTATATATCAGTTTGAAATTCACGATCTGGGATGGTACGACTTCACTATTATGAGACGGAGACGATCTCGATTACTTTCCATCAATCTGTATTCCCCGGAGGCAAAACATACTGTCAAGATAGTATGTTCCAAAACAGGGTGATCACGTGTTGGAAAAGTCGCGGGATTTCATTAATCTGGAAGAGTTGGGAACAAATTGGAAGTTTTAGAGGAGTTGTTACAGGGAAATTGGTCTCTTATGATAAGATAGAAGTCTGGCAACTCCTGCGGGTATTTTCATTTTAAAACATTTTGCTTGTGCTTTGCAAGTTCATAATACAGATACATTTTAAACATCAGTTGTCTGATTCATCCACTTTAAAACAAAATGTTGTGGAATATGTCCATTAAAGTACTTGTTCAATTTTTTTGTTTCATTGCAAAATTTGGTTTAATTATAGTCAGTCATATGAATTATATTTCCGAGTAACGATTTATGTAAATGCCGGAAAGCGAGAACAGTATTTCACAGCGTTTCACCAAAGTACTCGTAGGTGCATTCAAACGATTAAGGACGTGTTTTTCCTTAAAAAATATCCTTGATGGAACCGGCTAGGAATTGTGCCTGTCTATTTTTGTAGTGAGGAGTCATATGAACTATTGATCCTCTGTTGGTGTTGTAAGTCACCTGAAACGGGTTTGTGTAGCTTAAAAACCATTTAAAAAACGTTTTTTGGTGGGATGTCTTAAAACTTTCTGGACGGATTTGCAAAAAAATTTCAGTTCTCCGTCAAAAGAAAGAGACTTGTCGAAAGACGCCTAATGTGCCTCGAGTGAAGGAAGCGCAAGCATTTTAACCGTGGGTGACGGACGTAGGAGGTTAATCGATTAAAAAAACACTGAACATCTTTATTGTTGCGCTTTTGATTGTTAAACGCTTTCCTAAAATTTGCTTTTTCATGGTGGCCTGAGGGAGTTAAAGTATGACTAGTTTTGTATTATAGTTTCTCTTATCTCTTAAAACGTTTAAGGTATCTAAGTTATTTCGGAGAAAAAAAAACTCGGCCAATTACAGCATTCTAATATCGACCAAATCTTGATTTTATTTACATTTTTTATAAATGCTATTAAATTCTCCACGACGTTCGAGGGAGAGAGATAAAAATGTCGTGGAAAACCGGAAAAAAATAAAGAAATTTTCCTAGCCAAAGAGGGGCCACCGAGTAAGAGATCTATAATATTAGGTTGTCTTTATTTAAAAATATTATTCATGAATGATAAGATTCATACAGTAAGGAACTTACATACACAAGTATTCTAAATGATCTTGTGGTAGGTTGCGATCGATCTGTTTCAACAGGAAACAGTCTCTACAAGCCAAGTGTAAAAACAGCTTTCACGGAAGTAATTACCAACATAGTATCTTCAACACGGTCTGAGTAGCGTCGCATCATTAAGCGTGCGTGGACAGATAATATTAACCGATTTTATTACCTTATAATGGTCAATCTCTGAATTCCCCCGTTTTTACTCTGGCAATTTGAGAAATTCTCATACGTTGGCGGCAGTGGCTCTCCTCGCTACCTGACATGGTTTAACATAAAAAATCCTTTATAGTAATTGGAAAGTTTATTTGGATTTTCATAGTTATAATTTCATTCTCCGTGGAGGTTTTATTCATTTACTACCAAAATATATGTAAATGACATAAATTGGTAAAGGAGGTCCGGACATGCCCCTCCCTTGTTGTAGGCTGCGCAAGTCTTCCTCCTACCCAGCTCCAGTTTTAAGATGACTCCAAATGCTCCCCGCGCAAACAATTTCAAACTCGAACAATCATTACAGTAACAAATTTTCGTTCATATTGTTTGGGTAATGCAATAATCAATGCGTAATGTATTTTAAAGCCGCAAAACAAGTTCATATTTTATTGTTTATTTAACTTGTACTAGTGTGTTGAGATGAAATAGGAGTTAATAGTACTAGCAAATGAAGTTTGTTAGTACCCCTTGAATTCGTCAATTTACTTATTTTGTAATCATGCTATATTTAATAGTTGTTGGTATGACTTGGTGATTCCTAAGAGTGGATTTTAATGAAATGTCATTTTTCTTTTTACTTTAAAAAATGCCGTTTAGTTTAGAAATTCATTTTATGACAAAAGGAAATGACCCATTTTATACGTAATTTTTGTTACATTTTTCGTAAATTTCGACGAATAAGTCATTTTTTACCCTTTCCCGTAATATTTAATGCATTTTTCGCTGATTTAATCGATTTTAGTATCATTTTAATGTTACTTGCCTCAAATAATATTTACGAGATGCAACATAGGTTATCCACAGAATTACTTCCTACCCATACCGTGTAGCCTATTCGAATTCTTCGTTCAGAAATTGTAATATCTGCCATTGTAAGTAATCTAAGGTTCCTGTAACTCCTGGCAGCGCCATTGGCGGTTCAGCCGATTTCGGTATAACTAAAGAGATTTCTTGGTAAAGGACAGTCCAAACCGAAAGATTAAAAGCCCGAGTTCACTTAAACGAATACAAGCAACCTCGATTATATCAGTAACGTATCCAGCAGCTTGAATTGTCCATTCGAACTGATTTTTATCACATTTTTACATAATTTTTCTTTGCTTTTAGGACATTTCTAAAACACTAAGAGAATTTTATTGATAATTTTTGGTGATGTTTAGGTTATCAGAATCCGCCTCCTATTAAATTAAAAAATATTTTATTTAATCATTTCTTTACAAAATTTTTAATGAATATTTGAATACATAAAATTATAGATTTTGTAATTTTTAAATAGTTTTAAAAAAATCATTAAAACATTTCAATGGGTTTATGTGTTTTTTAATTTGTACTTTCTCGTGTACGTACATATATACGTAGTATAGGGAAAGCTGTGTAATGCGCGAAAAAAACTGGGGATTTTCGGCAGAAAACAATTAATTGCCGGGCCGTGATAACGAAAAAGTGAATAATCCAGTTGTTAAATTAAGAAAAAAATACCTTAAGACGCAATGCAGCCACAATCCCTGTTTTGAGGGTCCTTGATACCGAAAAACCAATTGAAAGCCAATCGTCTGTCCGTCCGTCTGTGAACGCCAGTGACTAAACCGTTCAACCGATTCTCTCCAAAATTGATATTCCCCGATCGACCTGACTGATCTCGTGGCCCCTTGAATTTGAAACATATTTTAATTTTTGGGGGTACTTTACATGAAGCCCCTGGGACATTTTCAAAATTTTCAATAAATGGCACTAACAATTTTCACTAAATTTTGTTCTTGGACAGTCTGGAGGTCATTTATGAGAATGGTGCAGGTCTCATGTTGGTTGAAAAATCTGATTTTTCGAAAATTGAAAATTCACAATTTTTTTGGCGTCTTCCTACAACTACAATTATGAAGATACAATTTTTTTTCTTAATGACGTGTGTTCATTAAAAAAATCTTCAAATAAGGTGATGTTCAATTTTTTAAACAAATTAGTATTTTTTGCGAAAGTTTGTGTCAAACAGGCGATTTTTTTATTTTCTTTAAACCATTTTTTCTTAAAAAATACACGAAGTTTTTTTATTAAATTGGGACCTGAGACAGCATAAAGGAAGCTTAAGTGAATGGTGCAGATTTCATGTTCGTTGAAATGCCTGATTTTGCAAAAATTTAGAAAAAATTCGGCGTCATCCTACAACTAAAATTGTGAAGATACAATTGTTTTTCTTAATGAAATGTGCTCATCAAAAACAGATCTTCAAATAAAGTCCTGTTGAAGTTTTTTGAAAGTACGAGTAGTTCTACAATTTCGTGACAAACAATAGCCCGCTCGGAGTTGACTGCGCTTCGCTTTCGGCGTCTTCTTACAACTACAATAAGTAAAAATACATTTTTTTTTCAATGAAATGTATTTATCAAAACTACATCTTCGAATAAGGTCGCGCTTAATTTTTTGAAAGTAGAGTAGTTTTTTTTATAATTTCGTGACAAATAGCCTTCTAGAAAATTTTCTGCGCTTCAGACAGCTGGATGCGTTGTAAATTAGAATTTGCAATTTTTTATATTATATTTTTGTTCATTTGTTACATTCGACCTTTTGTTATACATTAAACATTAATCTTCTAGAAATTATTTATTTTGAAATATTTGAAATAAAAATTACTAGCTCTCAGGGATGTCAACAATGCAGAGAATGCAACAATGGAATTTCGTTTCGCGCTCGCCAAATTCTGTGAATTACGTCATTGTTGTGACTTGATATAGCTGTACGAAAATGATTTGTAATTATCAAATGTATGTAATTTGCCCGAAAATATGTAGTTTTCGCACCAAATGCTGTACCATTTGTAATGAGTAGGGTATTTTTTGCATTGTTTTAGAATACTCTTCTCTAACCATGGCCCTATGAAATACATTTCTATATTGTCCGGGAATCAGGCTTCTTTTTCCAATGCAAGTTTACAAAAGTTTTGTATTATATTTTTATGCAGTCATAGAATTCACATAGTTTTGATATCACTGTGATGGAACGAGTTAGTTGTTCGCTTCTTGGTTGAATTGGACGTTTTCAAATAATAGAAAAGATGTTAGTAGCACAGAAAGTACAATATTTCAATACTACGTAGTTGTTTCCAAGAACGCGCGAAAGTATGTGCTGTTGTAGCACCACTCTTTTGTAAAAGTCTTGAGGTTTTTTGTGAAAAATTGACTTAACCCTGGTGACATTTCACGACACGTGCTCAGTCACTCTCACGCCGAACGAGGGTTGCACATGGCACCGTGTCTGCGATTCAAGTAACAGCGGAGCAGTTGCAGAAGCCAGCGGCCCTGCCTTTAGACGCAGCGCCGTCTCTGCCGTGGGAAAGGCAACGCCTCGCTGTCGATCTGGCCGTTCGCAGCCGGCGGAGCGAGGCGGTAACACGACGCGGCTTGCGCTCGCTGCCCGCCGATCGCACTTGACTGAGTGCGGTGGCGGTTCAGTGTCTGCGTTGGATGGAGTTGCAAGGAAGCCATTCGATTTCACTTGCAGCTCGCGATGATAACGTTTCATTGAGGACTGGTTTTTCTTAGAGACGTATGTGTATTCCGGTTCTCGACGAGCGTACGTTTCACCACGGGTGATACAAATTATTTTTTTTAATAGGCACAGAGAATACCGCTCTCTAAATTAGAATGCGAAAATTGTCAAGAAGTGCTATTTTCCTATACTGCGATTTTTGTATCTTCGACTTTGTATCGATTTTTGTATTTTTGTATCCTGACAGGAAATCAGCTGTTGACGGTTTCATCCAATCGGGAGCTTGAACGTCACCACAGTGACGTCACTGTAGCGAAATATAAACGCCCGATTGGATGGCAGCGAAACAGCTGATTCCTGTCAGGGGCAAAGATAAAATCGCAGTGTACTTACGAAGCAATTCATTAATATCAAAATCTGAACAGTTTGCCACTCTAAATATGTATTACGTAGTTCTTTTAACTAACATATCTACTAAACTGAGTATTTTTTCTCACCTAATATTGTTCCCGATAGGTCAGTAGCCAGAATTCATGTTAATAAACATTTGCTATTGTTAAATTTTGCCAAAATTTCATTTTAATTGTGAACTGGAAATAATGTAAAAGAACTGTGCCAGAAGAGCTATCAAAGTTAAAGGAGTTGTACATTGAAGCTTTGTTCACCCTTCTCTGCACAGTCGTGTTCTCCCCCATGAATGATAGTTTCGCGTGTCTGATGTTCGTAGCAAAGCATTCCCGGTACTTCTCGCCTGGCTTTACACCACTCCATCCACTCCACCGTTCCCCTTCTACACGCACCTGTGCACAACGGGTTGCATACCTCTTGACATGAGTTTCGAGGACGTGAATTGGGCATCATAGTGGGCCCTAACATGAGAATACAAAGCTTTTGGGATGTGGTTCGTTGGATTCTTAATTTTCACACCAGACTTGGAATAAGTAAAAACTGTAGATTGATACCAAATGTTGATTTGAGCCGCCATTAAAGATATCCATGTCTGAATCTAGAGCTATGTTACGCCTGGACAGATCTTTTTTACGGTCTCGCCTGCTACATACGAAGTATGTAGAAAGTTTTGTAATGCTGAAATCAAAAAAATGGCGATTTTTGATTGGTAACCTCGTATTGTGAGGTCAAATACCGAAAAAAGTGGATAAATCTGGTTCCTGTGATTGGTAATTTACTTTCTCTTTAACACGTTGTGTAGTCAGAATCCACGTTTGGTGGTAAACTGTATAAGCTTTGATATTTTCTAAAAGAGGGTTGATATTTTTAAAATATTGATATTCTCCGATCGTTCTGCCCAAATTCGGTCTGGAAATTTGAAACGCTGTTTTGATTTTTTGGAGACTATATGAAATCGTAACGACACGCTCAAAATGTTCTAAAAAAGGGTCAATTTTTTTTATTAATAAGCAGTTTCTTCGGATAGAGGAAAATACACTTGAAAATAACGCAGGTAGTATTTTCGTTGAACTCTGAATTTTCGAAAATCGCACACCTTTTAATATTTTTGTTTTAAATGAACTGTTCTTCAAAGACAGCTCTTTAAATAGAATCATTTTCAACTTTCCGAAAATATGAGTAGTTTTCGCGTAATTTTGGAGACATTTGGGCAATTATTCAAAAACTGCTCCAGAAATTTTCTTCAAGTTTTCTCTCGAAATAGCAAAGTTAGAGTACAAAAATGACGGAGGTTCCATTTACGGTGAACTGCACTTTCGGACAGTGTAAAACTAATGGTGCTACAGAATGGCACAGACTTTCCCGTATTAGTTTTCTATTTCCTTGGATTTTCTCTAGCTCTTCGGAATTGCCACAAACTCTTTCTTGCCAGCTGTCATCTATCACCGCCAAAAGTACATTTTTTTGTCATTTTCTTAATTTTTTCGGTTTCCTATTGGAAGAACGAAAATATTAATATTAGAATATTAATGGAACCCAAAAACCTAGTCATAAATGGAAATTTTCTTTTAAAAATTATGTGCCGTTTAAGAGACAATGGCGTTTTAGCGCTACCAAAAATGCGAAATTTGAAGCTCATTTTCACAGAAAATGTTTGTTTTCAAAATATTTTATTTGAAGATCTCTGAAGCACTTACACTCGCAAATATATTAATGTTTACAAATTGCTGGTAATGTGAATATTAAAGATGTGAGAGATGTTGATGAGAGATCTAAAATTATGTAATTTTTGAAAAGACAAAAAATAACTCAAAATAAACTTTACGCCATATCAAAGAGTGTAATTAGCACTATCCGTTACAAAAGTTTGAAGAAAAAATTTGCAGCCATATATGAGAAAATGGCGTTTGAGCGTTTCTGGAAATGCGAAATTTTGAGCTAGTTTTCACAGAAAACTGTTGTGTTTTCGAGAAACTTTACTTGACATTATTTAAAGTACATGTATTCGTAAATGTAATAATATGAAAAAATCGCCGCTAATGTAAATATTATCGACCTGAGAAACGTGAAAAAATTTACATTTTTTGAAAGAAAAAAAAACCTATAGAACAATATGGACTTTATGTCATGTGATTGAGTACATGGGTTATCCGTGAAATTAGGTCCTATGCCATGTTAATAAGTGTATTTTACTCTATTCATACAAGAAATTTAAAGAAAAAATTGGGAGCCGTTTTTGAGAAAATTTTGAAAATCCCCGGGGAGCTTCGTATAAAGTACCCCTAAATTTTGAAGAATCTTTTTCAAAATCTCAAAGCTTTGACTAGAACCAGATCGACCGGGGAATATCCATTTTGGAAGAAATCGTACGTATGGTTTATGCGCTAGCAGTGTTCACGGACGGACGGACGTTTTCCTTTCAATTGGTTTTTCGGTATCAAGGACCTAGAAAACCTGATTTCTGGCTACACCACGTGTTAGGGGATTCTTATTTTTAATTTAGCAACTGGTTTTATCCACTTTTTTGGTTTCACGACCCGGCAATTAATTTTTTTCCGCCGAAAATTGGCCATTTTTTCCCGCAGCATTACATAACTTTCCCGATACTACGTATATCACTCCGTGTATACGTACGTATACGAGAAAGTAAAAATTAACAGCCCAAAAATACAGTATTCACAAATTGTAACGTAGCTGTACATGGCAACGCCACGACATGGCAATTGGAAAGTCGAATTACTATTTTTGATGGTTGGGCCCTGATTTCCCGCCGAATGGATCGCGGTTTTAGATTGTCGAATTTGCATTGGTGTGTTGGGTTTAAACGTAATAGTCTTCACAATTCATGTTGAGGAACCAGGGAGAAAGGGAGATAACTCGCTAAATTCAAAATATTGATTCATGAAAGTATTAGATAATGATCACGTTGAATTTGTCAGTAATTTAATGTTTTGAAATATGGGGGTTAGCTCCCTCTTTCATTGGATGCCTCAATTGGTTTCGAATTTTATTGGTGATGGCTAAGATTTTTAAAATAGAAATTCTTGTATTATTATATTACGTAATCGTTATCAAAGCGAGAAAGCACGTGCTGTTGAGCAAAACTTGGTTTCGAGAAGAGGTAGCCCTCTCACATTTTTGTAGAAGTCCCATGATTTTTGAAGTACACCTTTTTTGGAAAACGAGAAGTAAAAACAAGTACAAGTATAAAAACAACTTTTATTTAACTAATATTTGAATTTGAGATACATTTCATGTTCGTACAATATAAACATAGTTCAGTTTTAATCTATATTTTTTTAAAATGTAATAGTATACATTTTGTACCTTTTAAAGCTACAGTGACACCTGCAATTGAACAGGCATTTTTTCAGTAATCAATCAAAAGCTTTTGTAAGTTACTTAACTAAGACATGGTGCCAGTTATTGTCAAATATCAAATAAAGTGTGTCGGATGAAGAAGAAAGAAAAAAAGCGATCTCCCGCACTTTTGGCTGATATTGTAAATCATGTTTATGAAAAGAATTGGAAATGCATTGATTTCGAACCAGTTCCAGAAAAGAAAAAACATTCTGGTTTGTCACCTCGTGCTGTCCAGTATGTATACCTTCAAAGAAATCAAATATTTAGAATTATCATTCAGTCGAGTTCTGATCAAAGGAAAACGCCCTAAATGTGACAAGAACTTCGGATATGTGAAAGTCACCATTATGTACGGATCAAATTCAGGGAAGGGGGGATAAAATCATTAGTCCGTATTCGGTCGGTAGTGCTTTTGCAAGCTGGTTAGGACTATTGATATTTCTGCAAGGCAAAACGAGAAGGCAGGAGCAGATGACACTAACAAAGAAAATGAACAAATGACAAGTTCTAATTGTATCAAAAAAATCACATTCCGAAACTTTCGTGTAGACTAAATTGTATTTTAATTATGGCAGTGTTTATATGCATTTGATAAAAAAAACTTTGATTTTCGAGCTGGTTCAATAACAAATTTGACGTTTTGAGTGAATTTGACTACTTTTTGAATACTTTTGAGTTATTTAATGCGAACGTACTTTTGATAAATTAAAATCTAAATATCCCTCTCTGTAAAATGGCGAGGGTGAGTGATTTGAACCTTTTTTTTTCTCAGCAGGTCTTTATTAAAATCTCAATCAATTCATTCTCAGACCAACTTAAAGTATTGTCTTAAATATTAATAAAGCCAAAATTAAAGATATGGACAAGATATTTGTAAAGGATGCGTTAATGCTCCAAGGAACTAGTTAAAATTTCAGTTTCACTGGAGGGTTCACAACCTTTCTATTCGTGGGCGTAGTGGAAATGGATACAGGTCAGCCAAAAGGGACGCTGTTTGCTTCTACATAGAGTGGGTCATAAAATAACGCTCTATTTTTACTTCGTTGAACCTGGAAATGCAGTATAGATGGAGCTGCGGAAAAATCGATATGTTTAACACATCTAGATTAATTTGCAGTACTTGCATTATTTTAAGAAATTGATTTTAGAAATTCACGCAATAGACGTCTTTTATGCGTCAAGAATCAATAGATGTCAGACCATTATCTTTGACTTTGTTTTGCAATGCAACTATCCACGAAAGGATTTTTAAGTATTTATCTCTGTAAACAGTAGAAACAATTATATCTACACCTGTGACATTTACTTGGACGGCTAGAGTTGTATATAGTACAATATACTTCGATAGATATGAGATTTTAGCGTTAGTATGGATCTCAATAAACACAATTTCCATTTTTGCATTCAACTTAACGAACTAAAGAATACGTAATCAAATTAATAAAGTATTTACTTTCTATATCCTCATGTTTGGTTTTCGGCTGTGAGGACCAGAAAGAAATCGAGAGGATGGATGGGCGTTCCCTGCCTTCGCAAATTTTTGTTAGGTTTAGTGAAGCATAAGACGGCAGCGAAGAGAGAAGGCGGCTGGAAGCAGGCCGCCAGAATTGCGGCGCGCAGGTGTTGCATTTCCATGCGACCCCAACCCAGTTGGCTGTGCGCGGCGGGGGCCTGGCATCGCGTGCCGGGTGCGGGGCTGGGGCTGGGGCCGGAGCAGGCGGAGCCGTCGCGGCCTGCGCCTCCTCCTCCGCCGCCTGGGAGCCTCGCGAGGGGGGAGACTGCTCCGCCCATAAGGTTTATGGGCGGCGCGCGTCCCGTTCGTTCCTGGCGGCGCGGCGCAGCGCGTGGGGAAGGAAACGGCCCGGAGCATCGCAGTGCGCGCGCGGGCTCCATCGGTGGCTGAGGCGGAATGAGGGCACGCGGCGTCTGGTAACAACACGTGGGGCACTGCTTGTACGCCGTTGTCCGCCTGCCGCGAGCGAATTTCGGGCCCCGGGCGCGCGCCATGTGGTGGCGACGGCGACGCCGGAAGCGGCTGCGGCCTCCCGGGGAGGGCGATTGTCGCGGGCGTCGCCGCGGCAGCGCCCCGTCGCGCGCCATGGCGTGGCTGGGCAGGCTGTGCGCGTGCACCCGGGCGGCGGACAGCGCGGGCACGCTGCGCCGCCCGCCGCCGCCACCCAAGGAGGAGCCCGCGCGCCGCAAGCCCGACCTCATCCCCGCCCCCACGGCGGCGCCCTCTGGCGACAAGGCGGCGGAGGCCGGCAGCGAAGGCGGCGGCGGCACCCCTCCCACGGCGGCGACGAGGGGCGAGCGCAGCGCAGACAAGGCGGCGGGAGAGAGAAGAACGAAAGCGGGGCAGCCTTGCCCAGAGTTCGATCCGGGATGTCCAGCCGACCCCGATACACCCGCGAGCGACCTGACGTCCGATAGCTCGCCGTCAGCCACGCGCCCTGACCTGCCGCCATCCGCCGGCGCCGGCTCATCCTCCCGCGAGTCGTCGCCGTCGCCGCGCCAGACGCCGGTGGCGCATCGGCCGCGACGTACTTCCGCGCCACGCAGCTCCGAGTGCCTCACGCCCATCACGGCCGCGTCCGACTCTGAATCCTCGTCGCACGGGGAGCTGCCGCCACTGCCCGGCCTGGAGGCGCCGGACCCCGCTTCCGCCTCGTGGGTGACGCCGTCCGCTCTTTCACCGCAGCGCTCGCCGGCCAGCTACGCATCCGCCAAGAGGCGCTCATCGTCACCTACGCGCCCCTGTACAGCGCCTGCCGTCGCCCTTCAGCCCATCCAAGAGCTTGCCGCCTTCACCGCTCGACGGCCCAGCCTCCGGCCCCGCCGATGACCCCTCCCCTCCGAAACCTCCACTGTCGCCGCCTGTCCCCGCTTTGCTGCGCAAGCTCAACCGACAACGTGGTGTAAAGTGCCCGCTTCCTGAAGCTTCACCTTTTGCCTTGCCATCGCTTGTGGGAACGAAACCTACACCATCCCCCAAATTTTCATCAAAGCGATCGCAATCGCCTCCTCTTCAGGCTGCTAAGAGCTCAGGATCTCTGCAGTCTACTACATCTACGCCGCCGCTACTATCGCCTTGTGTATCTTCACACTCGAAATCACCCGCTGTATTAGAATCGGACGCTGGACTGTTGTCACCACTTACTCCATCAGGACCATCGACGCCCGTTTCGCGGGGCACGTCGCCGATTTTCAAGAAACGGTCCCGTTCGCGCTCAAAATCCCGCTCCCGGTCGCGCTCGCCGGCGCACCCACCCACTGCGCCCGCCGGTTCCGTCTCCCCTCGTTCGCCTCGTAGTTGTGGCTCATAGAACCGCAGTGGCTACGCCAGCGCCAGCACCCTTCGAATTCGTGGTGCGTCTGGCACGACCGTGGCGTTCGCCCGGTCCGGTCGTGCCGCGCCGCACCGCCGTCCCCACAGCGTCAGAACCAGCGGTACGCCGCGTTCCACGCGCGCCCCTCTTGCACCAGCGGCGCCCGCCCCAGCAGCGCCGCACCCCCAACCATTACAACACAGCGTTCCACCCACACACGTACGCGTCTCCCTCGGCGGCCACACCGCCTCCTCCGCCCTCGCCGCCCACCCCACCGCCTCCGCCGCCTGCGTATTCTCGCTGGCGTGGACGCGCCCCTGCTTCTCGTCGAGGGCTGCCTCTGCGCTTGCCCTACGGCCCGGCGCCGCTTCTGTTGCCGCCGACGGCATCGCAGACGACGCAGCCAGCGCCAGTGTCTCCGTCTGGTCCGGGACGCCTACGCGGCGGCGAGGATCCTCGCACCTCCCTCATGAAAGCCGCCATCGTTCATGGTTAGATAATGGTGGCTGAGGAGTTCGCGCTTTGGCCGCACTCAGTTTATACATCGTTCTTTTGTGTCGCAGCTGCAAATACTCTTTTAAATTATTTTAACAAGTTGTCAAAACTTCTAATTGATATGCTGCAAAGCCAAATTTCGGAAAGCCTCATTATCTGATAGCTGTTGATAGAACTATAAATTATCTGGAGCATGTGAGAGTTTGCAGTAATTGTATAGACTGTTACTGCAGTTAAATGTATCTGGATTTTTCGTTGCGTCACGGGTTTGCGAGAACAATAGAGTAAACATGAAAAAAAAAGCGTGTAATTTGATTCGCCTTGTGTAGTGTTGTATGTATGTGGTGAAGTGTAGATGCATCGTCGGCGTGTCGTGCGCCTGCGGGCTGAGTCACGCCCCCGCAGCGATCGCCAGGCATGCCACGGCTTCCGGCCGCAGCTGCGCAATGGGCTTCACGCACCACTCGCTGGGGCAAAAACTCCGAATCCACGGGGAAGAAAGAAAGAAGAGTTGGTTACTGTGCTTGTTGATCTAGGCAATAGTTGCTCGTATTTGTTTTTGCCGTTTCATAGTTATAACACTGCGATCAATAACTCTTTATCCATCAGTTATTCTTTCATCTAATCTCATTTCTTTGATACTGAATAAATAACTGCTGCTATGGGAAAAGCAAATACATATTCTGTGGCTAGATATAAATTGAAGTGTTTTCGTTTCTGAGACAGAATAATTGGCAACTTGGCAATCGCTTTCTCTCTCTTCTTAATAAGTATATTTTGAGATTGTTGAAAGTTTTCCTTTCCAAAATTTGTGTTTTATAAGTTGTTCATTACGTTCCCTTCGTTAATGCTGTGAACGTGTAGAATCGAATTTCCTTTCTTTTTTCAAAGAAAAAAGTTTCCTATTTAACAGAATAAAATACGTATCGATGATACCTGAAATCTATTACGTTTTGCTATGTATTAGTCAGCCACTGATAATTAGATTTCAGTGTTCTTTGCGGTGAACATTTGGATGCTTTTGTGGGTTGGTCTCGCGTGGGAGAGATTGCGTGACGGCTCACTGCGCACAAACGCCAGGGGCCACCCGCTGAGTCAGTCTTGAAATGACGGTAGCCTGAATACAATTGGGGGAAATCATCTGCGTGGAATTTGAACGAATGTCATCCGTTCGCACGAGTACTCGCTACATGCCGGAAAGTAACGGAAAATCATAAAATATCCTGTGGACATTTTTTTATAAATCATGTTTCTGTATTTAGTATGAATCATTGAACGAAAATTATTGTCTTTAAAAGTAGGAATTAAATGTTAGTCTTATGTAAAGTAAGTTTCTCGAGTATTTTTCATGGCTGTATTGTGGACGGAAGATTGTTGTAATACGGTAATGCTTCGACAATGTTAGTTTATTTTCCCTATTTTATTCCGAGTTTTATTGATGTTCAGAAAATGGCCTCTCCCCAAAGCCTTAGAGAGCATATGAAAGGTTCTATTTGACGTGATCTCCTAAAATATTAAAACCTTGTGTACTTCGGCAGTTGAAACGGTCAAGTCAAAACTACGGAATTATGCCGCTTCCACTGCCCGTCTCGCGTGCAAACTCTTTGATCCACTTTCCTGCAGAGGTGGCGTGTCGAGTGAGCCGAACTGAGCTGCTTATCGAACGTCCTGCCATCTATCCCCCCTCTTCACCACGTGCTTTTTTAATTCTGCGTTTGTTTTGTTCCAGGCCGCATCCACACTGCTGTCATATCGGGCATCAACTACGACACGAACAGTGTAACCGTCGAGTGGTTCGAGCGAGGAGAAGCCAAAGGGAAGGAGGTGAGTACGTTGGTTTTTCAGTGTATTTGAAATATTTCGGTACAGTATTGTATCCCCTGAAGTTTGCATACTGCTTTCTAGTTAGTAGAAACGTATATATACATGTATGTATTCAAAATTAAATTCAAGATATTCTCAATTATATTCTTTGTTATGTCTCGGAAATGGTAATTTTAACTTCATTCTTATTCGTTGAATCACGATATATAGGGTTATTCAATAAGAGTGCGTATTTACATTCTTTTTCTATATAGAAAAGTAATCGCATTGTTGTTTTTTTTTCGCCACAATAAAAAATAACTTGACCTGATAAGAAAAAATCCTAGCTTAATAAATGTGGTAGATGTAGATTCGCTTCAGTATTTCCAAATGTCGTTCGCTGTTGGAGATACAGTGGGTGTTTGTGTGTGTGTGTGTGTGTGTGTGTGTGTAGGGGGGGTAAAGTACTCTTGTGGAGTGTAAATTATAAAGTTGGATTCTGTAAAACGAAATGTGCAACTGACAAATATTGGTTATATAAATATTAAGATAAGAAAATAAAGAAAGGTTCAGGAATGTGTAGCTATATCCAATGCTATAAACATTTAAAGTTGTTTGGAAGTGAACTGTGCTTTTCGGTGGAAGGAACTTCTTTCATCTAATCTCATTTCTTTGATACTGAATAAAATAACTGCTGCCTGGGGGAAAAGCAAATACATTTTCTCTGGTTAGATATAAATTGAAATATTTTCGTTTCTGAGACAGAATAATTGCAACTTGCACAATGAAGGTGGTATTACTGTAATGTAGAATATTCCCTTGGCGAGGTAATCTTAAAAAGCTAAGTGACACATACTAGTTAATTGGTGTGAAATAAAGGGTCTGTGGCGACCTTCACATTTCTTTCTTAGCAAATTTCACAAAGAAAGGTCTTTTATGTATTTGTTATTTGTCGATACACATGCAAATGTGTTAAATGAACATGCGAATTTGTTTCTTGAATGAGCGCTTCCGTAACATGTGAATTGTTATTTTTTATATTTATTGATCCTTGTTCGACAAAAATTAGCCTTTCAATGGCATTAACAATTACAATAACGTCAATAATAAGATGGTAAACTTCCGAGTAACCTCTCAACATGCTACTGATATGTGGAAGTTTAATTTTTTATCTTGAGTCGTAATGATCTTAATAATAAACCATTGTATAAATACAACAGAATACAGGAAAATTTTATACAGTAAATAAGATAGGGAGATAAGTTAACCAAAGATGTAAGAGATCGTTTGAGAAACTTGATTTAATTCGCGGAAAAGGATTAATGTTTTTCCTAATTGAAAAGATCTATAAACAGGAGAAGAAGAAGAAGAAGAAGAAGAAGGCAGCATAAAATTTATCTGAGAGACGAAGGATCCAGGATTTTAGAGGAAGAATACAGAGTTCCTGTAATATTTAGTAGTTTCTTATGAACCAGGGTGCTTTTAATGCTTTCCTTAAGTACTTATTTTATACAACCTCTAATTTTTGAATATGTAATTTCGCTGCACCACCCCAAATGGGGCATGCATGCGTTTACGAAGGCCGAATTATGTATTTAAATAGTCAATGCAGAATCTACAGAGGTGAGAATTCTTATTCAGAAATGGATATAGTTGTAAAAGCTTGACATTAGCTTTATTTATAGTAAATAAAATATGTGATTTCTATGTTAATTTAATATAGAGTTGTAATTGAAGGGTTAGTAGGAATCCAAGGAATTGCTTTATAGTTAATAATAAGAGGATAAGTAGCACAGAATAGTTTTAAAGAAAATATTTTTGCTTGAGAGTTTTGATTATTTAAGTTTATTTGCCAATTATTACACCAATCAACAAGAGCAAACAACAAATCATCCTGTAAATGATCCCGTCTAGTTATGTCAGATAGAGAAGTAAATAAGGATGTATCATCAGCAAAGAATGCTATTTGTGAATTAATTAAATGGGGTAACGTGTGAATGCACAGTGAAAATCGAAAAGGGCAATCTAGACCCAAAAACGCATATTCATTTAACGCTATGAAAATAGTTTCCAACTGAATTGTCTGTGTTAAAGAAATCGTAGCAAGAAAGAATATATCACTAGGAAGCGGATTTCTATGATTTTGCGTAATTTTCTCTATTGCTTCAAGGCATAGATAAGAGCAAATTCTTGACATTTGGTTATAATTGGATGCTTTGTAGATTAATTTGTTAGTGCATATTTGTGCATGTTTGATCGATTTTTCCTGTTGAGACATATTCGTGTAATTATGGGAGCATATTTCATTAAAATAGAGAAAATGTTTTCGTAGAATCTATTTGTGAGCGTTCATTGTTAGCAAAGCTTCTCTCTCACTTTTTTCCCTTCTATAAATGATAAAATACTTGTGCCAATGTAGGATATTTCTTGATATATTTTTTAACTAGGCAGAAAAAAAGAAGGCCTACAATGAAGGTACTTCATTCAAGTTCACATTTACTTAATAATAATAATAAAATAATAATAATTTATTTGATCAATAACCGGTAAAAACTGTATCTGACGTGTGAGGAAAGAGTTTATCGGCGCACATTTTCTTGAGGCCCAGAATTTAAAAAAAAAAATAATTGAAAAATGTTTGTTCCTGATTTAATAGAAAATCAGTTTCAACGGTGAATGAACTGATTTGATTTTTCTGCATTGCTAACAAAATAGTAATGAACATCAATTCTACTCCTACCATTACAAGCAAAAGGAGTGCTCAACAAAACGCGCGCACAGTGAAACTACATTTACGTTCAGAAGCAAAACAAGGGGCCATCTCAGCATTTGCTCAATGGATCAGGGAAACTGGACAAAAACCTGATCGAGATGAGGGTTATTGACCCGGAAGCTGTAGTACATTACTTGTTACAGGTGTATTAAATATTTTTTAAAAATGTATACAATACAAATGTAAACTAATTCTTTTTATATCATTGTTTTGTTAAAATAAACTTTATTTTTCTTTTTGACGATCAGTATAATCTCTAATTGTATAGAAACAGTTTTGCAGCAGAAAAGATTTTACTTTTAACTTAAATTTGTGTACCGACTTTAATTGTTTAATGTCATCTGGCAATGCGTTGTAAAGTAACGTACATGTATTGTATGTTCATTTCTTGTACCGAGCTGTTTTTACTGACACTTGGTGCACGTGATTTCTACGGCGTGTGTTGTAATTATAAATATCAACATTGCATGAAAATATGTTCCCTCCGTTACGTAGGTCATTTTTGACAAATATTACAGTTTCTTAAATAGACAAGGCAATGGTAAGATTCCAAGCTCAATGAAAAGAGGCTTGCAGGGATCACATGGAAGGCATTTTTTCATTATTCGAATAATTTTCTTTTGCAATCTGAAAGTCTGAATACTACAGGATGAGCTTCCCCAGAATATTATGCCATATCTCAGGCGGGAATGTACATTTGCAAAATAAACGCAACGAGCTGCATGAAGACTGACAATTTGAAAGAATTCTGAATATCGTAACATAATGAACTTAATTTAGTGTTTAATTCTGTTATATGTACATTACATTTGAGGTTTGATTGTATTGAGAGACCTAAAAATTTTGTTACCTAAACATCAGCTAATTGCATATTGTTCATTTTCAATGGAACATGCGATTTCAGATTTGAAATGCAAAAATGCATTGGAACAGTTTTTCTTTCGTTAACAATTAATGTGTTATTATTAAACCAATTTGAAACTTCTGAAATCGTACTATTTACTGCTTCTTTTTTGCAAAGAACATTCGTGTCGTCGGAGAACCGTTCTTCCATTTTTAATCGACGAGGGCATATCGTTTACATATAACAGAAAGAGAAAAGGACCTAAGATCGAAACCTTGCGGGACCCCATGCTCAATTGGCAAAGAATTGGAAACATAAGTACGTATTGTCCTTTCGTGCCAGTATGGTATTTCTACTCTTTGAGTCCGATGTTTAAGGTACGAAGTTATCCAATCTAGGGCAACACCACGAATTCCATACGAAGGTAATTTTGAGAGCAGGATGTTATGGTCAATAATGTCAAAACCTTTCGAAAGATATAAGAATATTCCAATGGGTACTTCAATTATTTCTCCCGGGAAGTAAGTTAGGTTATATTATGTTTGCACAAAAATATTTTTTTTGCGTTCCAAGCATGCTTTTCCTGAATTTTTTCAAAAAGATTTATACAGATAATGAAATATGGTTAATTTTAATTGCATATTAAAGTGCGTATTTGAGAATTTTTAGGGCATAAAATTCTGCTCCCTAATCATCACAAAAGTGGCTTTATAGGACGTGTCATTTTTCAGAACAATTTTAACGTGAGAGACATCGAAAATAAGTTTCCTGGCGTTTTTAGATTGTAAGATAATGTGACTGCAGATGGTATTAGCCTGTGTCGCACAGAGGGTTGACGGGCTCCCCTAAGCGAGACGTTTTTGAACCTCCATCGTGTGTCTGTTGCAGATCGACATCGAGACGCTGCTGGTGCTAAACCCCGACCTGGTCCCCGCGCCGCCGGTCATCGAGCTGCAGGCCAACCGCGGGCGTATCCCACGCTCCAGAGAGGTGAGCCTCCCCCCGCCCCGCGCCTCCAACCCTCTCCGCGCCGAGCGTCGCCCCCACTGGCCTCGGCTCTCGTGCCGTGCGCCTACATACCCTCCGCGGCTGCAGTTGCTGCTGACGATTGTTGGGGCCTACAGGCATTGTTTTTTGCGCGCCGCAGCAACGCTTTTTGTCGGGCGTCGGGGCTTTCGATGCCCTTCAATGTTTTTCGTGCCCCTGTACCAGGTACGGCTTCGGCTTTGGCGCGAGGGGCTTGCGACAGGGCTTGCGATCTTTGCCTCCGACCCCTCGCTCACTAACACCTCCCGCTTGGTCTTGACCGATGGCGTTCGCGCGCTTGCCGGCTCCCTCCCGGGCTGGGCTGGATGTTTGTGGTGTAGTTGGTGACTGGTACTGTTCGCCGTCAAGACGCGATATTATTTACCCAAGTAGCGTTAGGAGATGGGCTAGAAATAAGCACTTGTATGATGCGTCCTGGGATGGGGAAGCTGTTAAAATGTGTTCTTAGGCCAGATTTCACTGTCGTGTTTATGCACTTTGGGATAGTGTATTGGACTGGGAGGGTTCTTGGAACAGGAAGGTGAGCTGGAAAACATCTGAAGGGTAGCGACGTTGATTATAGATCGGAGGCAATACAGTGGCAGTCAACACAGCAAAATACATTTTCTCTGAGCGGAAAGTAAAGTTCCATCAAAAGAATGGGTCACATTTAGAGTATTCGCGGGGAAAACCTGCAATACTGTCTCTTTAAGGCATATTATTCCAAGAAAGAATTATGTTGGATCCCTAGTGTAGCTAAAGATAAATTTGGGGGTAAAATTCCGCGAAATATTTTTTTTCGAAATATTACATTATGAGCCAAGAACAAATAGTGGAAAGGTATAACGTGCAAAACTGCATAACGATTCAAAAAGATTGAATTTGTTAATATCTTAACTGGATTAGATGTTGTGTGGGGAAGTTCCCAGATTGTACATCTCGGAGTAATATGACAACGAACTCCTTGTTTTAATTTAGAATGAAAGATATACTTACCTAGAACTACGCCGTGACATGGGTTTTTCTGGGCGAATAAAGTGTTCTTTAAGAGATCGTAAGCTTTGTATAATTCCGCTGGAACATCACAGAACAGTGATCAGTCTTTAAACTGCGCAAATTGTGAAAAGGAGTCATACGATGAACACTAGAATCGATGTTGAAATCGCACAGTGGCTCTGCCCCTGTACGATTCTTGGCGAGATAGGAAGTGCGCCGAGAGCGGTGCCGCGACTGTGGGCGCGAGGCGTGAGCGTGCGAAGCGCGCGTGCGGCGCTGTGCCCCGCAGGAAGCGGCCGATTCGCCGCGCAGCTGTTCGCGAGCGATCTCGGACGATGCCTGCCCGTTGGCCAGCCCGTGCGTTACCTGCGAGGCCACCACCGCCCCCTCCCCCCTGGCCCTGGGCCACCCGTCGCAGGCGCCCGGGCCCGGACCCCGGCCCCTGCCCCTGCGGGCGCTGACGCCGCCGTGGCAGCGCGGCGCGCGCGCGGGCGCGGGGGCCGGGGAGCGCGGCCCGCGCGGGCAGCGCCGCCGCTGGGCCCGCCCCTCGCCGCCCCAGCGGCCCACCTTCGGCGCGTGGCGGCCGGCGGCGCCGCGCCCCGGTGTGCAGGTAGTGGGCGGCCGTCCGGAACCCATTGTTGCTCAGCCTTAACAGTAGATTATACTGCCATTTTCTTAACTTTGCCCGTGACAGGAATCAGCTGTTTCGCTTCCATCTAATCGGGAGCTTAAATGTTGCTAGTGACGTCACTGGTGACTTTAAGTTCCTGATTGGATGAAATCGTCAACAGCTGATTCCTGTCAGGGGCAAAGTTACGAAAATCGCAGTATAGAGGCCGATATCGCTATCTTTTCGCCTTCGCCGTGTTCTCCTGAAGTGTCCTCCCCAAAATACGGTTGCTATTACGAAGAGTCGATGCTTTAATGAAGTTCTTTCGCGAATATGTCCTCCCGAAGTATTTGTTATGGGTAGGGTATAAAATAATCGTTTGATACCTGTAGTTCGTGTGCACTTAGGGCCAGCAGCAATCGTTGGGGGAAAACTGGAAAGGGAAAATATTAGTTATAAAGTGAGGGGTGAGATGTAGCAAAAAATGCTAAGTCTTAAAGATTCTGCAATCAGTGAACATTGTACAGATTACGAGCTGTGCATATATAACAGATTATCCACTGAAATACTCCACCAGCACTGAATCAAGATATGTAATAAGAATAAATTCATATTGATCTTGTTTCCAATGCTTTATTACGCTGTAAAATTTTCAAACCTAAATATTATTTGGTTTTTTAAGGTTATATTGAAAATTATTTCATTTTTTTCTCGTATACGTACGTAGTATGTATGGAGTAAATAATGAAGTTATGTAATGCTGCAGAAAATAGATTTCAAGGTTTCAACAGAAATACGTTTTGGGGTCCCGTGGTACCGAAAAAGTGTTTTATTCAAAACGTCTACCTGTCCGTCTGTGAACAACATTTGCGCTTAAACTTTGCAAAGGATTGTTTCCGAAATGAACTTTCCTCCGTCGATCTGGCGTGACTCGAAGCTCTGCGATTTTGAAAATATTCTTCAAATTTTGGAGATACTTTTCGAGAATTCTCTGGGGCATCAAAATTTTCTCAAAAATGGCTCCAATATTTTTCTTTAAATTTCTTGTAAGAAAAGTAAAACGCATTTAAAAAGGTGGCATATGTCCAATTTTCACTGTTAACTGGGAATTTTCAAAAATTGCAGTAGTTTGAATTTGTTCGGCGTATTCCTATAACTAAAAAATTGTATATAGAGATTCTTCAAAGGGAAGAGTAGACAATTCATCCCTGTCCTACTTACAAGGAAATTTGGTCTAGATAATAACAACCCGCCACCAAATGCAGCGAATTCGCGCGTTAGTTTAACGGTTGGATTCGACGTTGCTAGAGAAAGTGACGATGCGCATTAGCGTGGTTCACGAAGCCGAGCGCGGAGGAAGCACAAAAGTCGCTCCTGCGACCAAAATCATCGACCGGTGGCGCTGGCACCGGCGCCGACACGCGAGACCCTAGGCCGCGCAGCCATTCATCAGCGTCTGCGCGCCTTTTGTGCGGCCGTGCCAGGCCCGCTCTTCATTGCTCGGGGCCCCACCCCGCACCCCCCTCCCATCGACGCGTCTCGTTCGCGGTAGCTTCTTTGGCGTCAAAATTCTAATTTAATGCTGAAAAGATAACCCTTCGTTTGGTCTCGTCGTAATATTTCAGTTTTTTGCATTCGCTTTTGAGGCCTTCTACCTTAGGCGTTCCGTGAACTTGTAATATGTCGTATTTTTTTTTCTTTTATCTATCTTTGTCGTTAGAATCATGTGAAGATAAATCGATTTATACGCTATTGCTTAAAGTAGCTTTTGAAGTGTTTTCGTTTCAGTTAAATAAAATTTTCTTGGTTTCTTTGCTAAATCATGTGAGAGTAGCAAGGACATAGTTGTGCTACTGGGCAACTACCTTTCAGAGGGAGAATTTATCGAGTTAGAAAACAAGAACTGAAGACATCGTTAATGTTTTATTACATGACTAATTATGACATTCATGTAGCTTTTTAACTTAGTGTATTTAATTTGGAATAAACTTGGGCCGAATGTTTATTACGTGAACGTTGAACAGTGTACATAATATTTCATTTTACATTTTAAGGTAATACGTCTGGCGTGAAATAGCAAAGGGTTCGTAGAGCTTTTTTAAAAGTGTACCTGGAAATTGGACCTAGAAACGTGTTACCATTAAAATTTAATCCATTTTCTCTATTAGTTTATCGCTTGCCAGGGTTGCATTAGTACTCGTGGCGCCAATTAGTTTGCTGTCGGGTGTCGCGGTAACCTTGGGAGAAACTCGTGTCCTTGTTTTTGAGAAAACCGCACAAATGACAGGTTTTCGATTAAAAACTGGAGTTAAATACAGGAGGCGCCAAGTGAATTAATTGTATATGAAAATGACAACAACACAAGTGCATAAAATGTATTACTGGGAATAAAAAGAAACGTAGTCTACAAATATCTTGAACAAACAAAGTCCTGATACCGAGGGTTCTGCTAGGAACGGAGCACAGAAACGTAAAAAAAAATGCCTGTAATGAGTTAATTGCGTTCTCCCCTGCCGCCCGCCTGGTGACGGTGCCCCGCGCCCACTAACCCCTGGCGCAGGAGCCGTCGGACGAGGAGGAGGATGAGGAAGACGACAGCGGCGGGGAGCTGCTGGAGGAGATGGACGACGATTTCCAGAACCAGAACAACGCGGCGAGCACCCTCGGCGCGGCGCCGCAGCAGCAGAAGCCGCTGTCGGCCACGCTGCCCATCCGCGTCCCCTCCTCGCGCTCGGTTCGTAGCCCGCGCGCGGCAGCCGGCCGCCCCCCGCCCGCCCTCCGCACTCGCCAGCTCTACCCCTCCCCCCACACCCACACCCACCCACTCTCTCGCTCTGGCCCGACACGGCCCACGATCCTGTGCACTCGGCGAGGCAGCGCGACCTGCCTCAAGACGCTGTTGTATTTCACCGAAACATTGGCAATCAAAATCAGGAAATCTAATAGTAAATTGTCTTCTGAAGTAAATTATTGGCAGGGCATTTTGATTTTTAAAGCAAGAAATATCTGTAATTACAATTTGCGAGTTTATCCAAACTTCCGGTGAATTAGTAACTTTAAAAGGACTCAGTTGCGGCAGTTTTAATCAGGGCGCTATTTTAATGTTGTGGTATGATTGTGACAATATCATTCTTGAAAACACTCTAATTCTATTCTAGAACGATTTAGTGATCATCTGTTTGTTTTCTCTTACATTTCTAATGTCAATGGCATGGACTGGGAAAATATGCTTCACTTCATGGGCGTTTGAAAGTTGCTAATTCTTTTACGACTCTTTGAGCCGCGATGTATGTAAATAGTACTTGTAGTAGATGCAGTACACCCATTATAAAATTATTACGTTCGTAAAAATAATTGCCAACTCTTTCCCATACATTTTTTACCGTTGGAAAGTTTGAGAGGGGAAATGCTTGAAAGTGTTTCGCCGAGTGCTGCGGTGTGCTGGAAGTTCCTCCCAGTGGATCTCCCCCTTCCTCCTTCCTCCCGATGAGCGAGCGCGGCGGGCGACGGCGGCGGCGGCGCGGTGCAGGCGCTGTCTGTTCGCTTGGGTCTCCCTCTCGCTTCTACGCACAACCGCCCGCCTCTTGAGTTGCTGCTTCCGTTGGTTTTGGTTTGAATTCTTTAGCCAGTGCACCTTTTTTTTATTTAATTTTATCGTATGTCGCTGCTGCTTTTGTACATTTAATTTCCGTATTATTTTTTTCAGCCAATTTCAGAATATTATTTTATATTTTGAATTTTGTATATATGTATAATGTCTTCTATCACGTTTCGTTTAGTAAATATACGTAGTTACTGTCTTTTTTCCCCCTGTATATTTCCAGATTATGGTAAACACGATACCATGAAAGCGTCATATTTGCCGTGCCGCCTTCATTCATAAAATGTTTACTAATTTTCTAGTGTATAAATATTAGCAAATTTGATTTATTTCTGCTCAAAAAAATATATCCGATACAACATGAAAAGAGCTGTCTTGGTAATGTTTGTTTCAACAGACAGTGATCAAATTTCGTCGGAAGATCGTGATATCGTCAAAATTGGGTGACAATTTTTTTGATAGCATTACCCAAAAGTTTCAAAATACTTAAGACTTCATACACTAATGGATATCTTAAAGTATATCTCACTAGTTGCACCCATTAGACATGGTTTATTTATCACCTTTGGGTCAGGGAAACTTACAGACAGTGTTTCTCACATCTGGTCGCACATTTTATTTCATTTCTATAGGTTTCCTTGGGTATTTGTAATGGTTTAAATTTGTGCGTGATGAACAAGCCTTCATTTTCTTGGTCAGGAGAGTTGTCCTGATTGCAAGTCGGATATCTTGGCCCATGCATGCGGGCTTGGTGCTCTTCCTAAGTTTTATTCTGAAAGTATCAACTTATGGTGAAAAAAGTAACTTATTACTAGAATTACCAACTGTTAAGACAACACAGACAGCGCTGCAACATTTAAAACATAACGTCATTTTAATACCTTTTTCAGTGTAGGAATTTTTTTTTAAAAGTTTGATTTGTTTTGTTAAAGTTTGGTTGATTTGCTAATTATTTCATGTGCCAAGGATAGTAACATGTCTATACAAGGATTTTAATAAGTTTAAATTCTTTAATAGTAAAAATATATCTCGTAAATATTAATGTTGAGCACTTTGGAAGTGAACGGATTGTTGGCTTCTAAAACTTCATGGTCGCTCACACATGCCTATTGTGGCGTGGTTTCAGGAAAAATATATTGATTTTTCATATAACACATTTTCATAAGATTCTTGAATATTACTAGTTTCACGTAATGACTTTGTATTTTTCGTCTTACATCTTTTTTGTTATTTCTTTTAGAAATTACCGACGTAAAATAAATGCTCTTATTTCAGGGCTCGCCGACAATTTACGAAAAAACACTTCAAAGCACATAAGATTTCCCTGGCTTGTTTGGTTGAGTTGGTAATCTCGTTTACGAAGGATTGTCGTGTTCCACCTTTGTCAGAGATTAACGGAATGCTGACTTTCTTTTTCAGACACTGAAACCGAATATCCAGCAAGGCCCAGCCCCGAAAGGTACGTATGAAAATAATTAGTCTTTTTGATTCCCACTCAGTCCTGCTTTCCTGCCGGTTGTCCAAGGAGGCGATTTCTTTAAAAGAAAATGGCCCGAATATGATTTTGTCACGAGAATCCAAAATTAGTGTTTCACGTGTGTCACCCGCTAGCGTATTCCGACTCGTGGGTGCTGTTTTGTGAGAAGAGGGCCGGAATATTCGATTCCCAATATCCTCGGAGCGCTTGAGTGGGCGGTAGGCCATTGGGCGACCGATGCGTTATCTGGAGGGGCGGGGCAGGTAGGAACGAGTGGGAAATACCCATTTCGCTCCCGGAAGAGAGCAAGTCGGTCAACGACCTTTTGTCGGGCCCCATAGTTGATTGGCAGAAGTTTCTACGGTTGACGGAATCTATTGTGTGAACCAAGTTACCTCTACGTACAAAGTACTCAAACTAACGCGTTCAAGAATTCATATTATGGGAAATTCGAAACTAAATTGAAACAAGGCGTAATGTTACGAAAAGATCTTTATTTTAATTTTTCAAAATGACATATTTAGGGAGATGTAAGTCACATAGCAAAAAAAAAAAAAGAACTTTTGTTCAAGAAATGTGGAAATGTTTTAAAGCTTTTGCCAGTTCGTAGCCCATGCGGGATATATATCTGAACAAAAAACTGAAGTAGCCCTTATAAGTAAAAAAAATAGTATTTCTTCCTACAAATAAATAATCCCTGCTCTTCCGAAATGAGCTTCGGATCGCTTAGAGATAACACGCTGCTTGTCTCAATTCTTTGCGATGAATTAATGATATTATTAGCATCATCGAAGTCCTCCCAGATTGTTAAGCAAATTAATTTATCTAATTCTGCATAGAACATTTTTTGTTGCTTCATCGATCCATGAATTAATGCTTCTGATTCGTTGAAGATGAAAGTGGCTGGTGGCAGTGAATAGTAATATTTTTTTGTTTTTAGTTTCTTTCACGCTTCTATCGTTGTACTTGAGGTACGTGCGATACCCACTGAAATCTTAGTTCAGAAATGAGTGGATAACTCAGTGTTCGTGATGCAACCTCGACAGCAGTGAATGATCGCGGTTCATCGGTTTAAGATGAAGAAGGTTTTCTCCTTATCCAATGTCAATCCTAACCCCGAATTCCGTTTCCTTTGGAAGCTTCTATTCAAGGAGAACCGGGTTCCTTGCCGGGGTGTGGCTATGGCCATGTCCCCACGCAGTCGTGTTAACATTAGCTGCTCGTGGAGCCTTAACCTCCGCCGACGGCCAGGCCGCGCTGTGGCGTGGCGAGCAGGGGAGCGGAGCGGAGCGCCGCGGCGTGTGCTGAGCGCGCGCGCCCGTGTGCTTTGCAGTGTACACGTCGCCCCCGTGGCGGCGGACGCGGGTCGAGCAGCGCTTCGGCTCAGCCGCCGCGGAGGTGCTGGCGTGCTACGCCGCCCCCGCCGGTGGGTAGCCATCCCCTTGCATGCCCCCCACCCCTACGCTCCCAGATTCACTACTTGTTTTGCCTTTGGAATGAATCGTCCCCGAAACTTGTTCTCCTCTTGCTGCGGTAGGAGCTGGACGTGCGCCGGAGGAGCTCACCAGCTATTTATTTACCGAATAGCTCGTCGTTGAAACCACCTGATTTTATCTTCTAATTGGCTGATTTTGAGGTTTTGAAAGGGGGAAGGGCACTGTCTTTTTTTTCATCTTCTGAATTTGTATTTTATGTTCGGTTCCATTCAGTAAGTCAACCTTACGCTTGCTTCAGTAAAGATTGATGCTTTATTTTTTAAATATATAAATTTTGCAAAAATGTTTAAAAAATATTTCTTTTATATGACGAACTATGTACTCCAAAACATCCGAATCTAATATCGCAAAACGTTCAGTATTTACATAGAAAATAACTACCTTTACAATCAAGTTTTAATTAGCCTAAATTATTTCGTATTTTCATTATTAGTCTTTTACAAGCATTAATTTAGAAAAATGATCATTCGCAGTTGTGCTTTCCCAAGATTTATCATCGCGAACGTGTACTTGCGATGCATTTTGTTCGTGTAAATGGTTTGCGCGCACCAAATAAGTGCCACGTGCTGTATAATGCATCAGATCGAGGTCCCCCGCAAAAGAGAAGTGTGCTGCTCGCTTGCTTATGTACCGCCGCCCCACGCTTATACGAGTCGCTTCGCTCACTGCTCGACGCATGCAGAGCGCGCGGCGCGTTTATAATCGAATAATCAAGACTGAGGTGCGAAAGGGTATCGTCGGGCGCCCTTGACCAGCCCTAGAGGCTGCAAAATCGCTTTGGTCGGGGGCGTGTGCACGTTGCTTTCTTTCATGCCTTTCTCCGAAGATATTTTAATTCGATTATAGTCGCCCACGGACATTTTTTTTTCTATTACCATTATATAAGTCAGTAGCGCTTACAGTTGGTTGCTGAAGTTATTGTTCTGGCTTTGTAGATATTGAAGTTGATACGCTATTGATATCCGTTTTTGTCTTGCGTGTTTGATCTCTTTTGATTGCTTCCATGCGAGAGACGGAAGCATGAAACCTAGCATTACAGTAAGACTAGGCACGTTCTACCCAAGAATGTTTTTAATATGCTATCTAGTTTTCATTGAATTAGCTAGAATTTGGTCTTTTTTATGAATAAGTAATTAAGCATACATTCCTGAGTTTACTTGCAGTTCTCAGCCTTTTCTAAAAGTAACCGGGTACGTAAATGAATTCATATGGCGCGAAAATAATTTAGATTTTGTCACGTAGTGATACTTTTTTAATGTTAGCTTTTGGTTAATTGGAATCTCTTGAACACTGAAGGATAAGACAAGTATTTTTTTGTCGTAAAGTGAATATTTCATATTGATGCTGTTTATATGCAGAATGTACTAGCTTTTGACAGTTCCTGCTGTTGATGCCCTTTGTCTCGTTTCCCGAGGTTGGCGAGTGGCGCTTTCTCCCTCCCGCTTTCGTATCTGTGTTCGCAGAGTTAATGAAAGGACGTGTCGCTGTCGTCGTGAAAAGTTTTTCTTTTAATGTGTGAATACTCTTTTTTCTTGGCATTTTTCTGGTTGTTGGAATGAAGCGCTGCCAGTCTTTCGTGTGTTTGTCTCTGGAAACTTGTCATCTAGTTTCTCTCTTTCTAGAGTATCCATTCGTGACAGTACGTGTTATTGTAATACAGCTCCTTGGATATCTTTCTAGCAAAAAATGGGATACCATCGCCGGATAGTCAATGCACATAAAAGAGGGAAGGCACATCTTTGCATGGTTATCTCTGAGATTGTGTGTTTGAATCTCGTCTTGCACTTTTGTTTCCATGGGATGGTTCCGTCATTTCATGTTTCGTGTAAACTTAGTCACGTGTAGATTTTGAAAGATTCATGTCAAGTAAATGCAGGCAAGAAGGAATAAGGAGCTGTTGTGGAATTTGTGGAAATGTGTGCCAGTAACTTTTTGTAGGGTTGGGCTTCCTTGGTCAGAAGTGGCCACATAGGCTGTCGATTTCGTTCGGAGGGTGGGGATGTCCTACACGCGTGCTCGCGCGCGCAGTTGTCGCGCTTCCGTGTTGTACAACGCGGCTGTGAGTAGGGTCGTTGTTGGATGTTCGACTGACGCCGAAGAGCCATCGATTGCCGGTCGTGCGTCGCCTCCTTTGGGCGGAGGTTTTGTGCCGCGTGCGTGCCGCGCCACGCGAGAGGCCCGTGCGTGCGTGGGCGGGCGGGCGGGGGCGGCGGGTTGGTGGTGGACGCCGGCGCAGAGCGCGGTCACTGCCCTTGATGTCGATGGCGGGTCGATCCGAGGGACGGAGGTGGAGGTGGGGCGCTGCAGCCACTGGTCGCGCTGGCCACAACTTTCGCCCCCCCCCCCACCTCCACCCCCACCGCGACCGCGCGCCGCGCCGCGCCCCTGCACGCGCCGCGCGGCAACGGCGACGGCAGCGGCGGCGTCGACTGTCACTCGCGCCCGCGACCGAGGATTGCGGAAGTGGCCGACAGGTAAAGCGCGCGCCCTGGCGTTGCCTCTTCCTAAGGGCTCTGAGAGGGGCGCGGGGCGGAGGAGAGGGCGCTGGGCACGCAACGGTCGATGCGTGCGGATGGCCCAGGCCGTCAGTGCCTCGACTGTCGCCTCGCCGAACGCGCCTTGTCCGTCTTCTCATGTGCTTCTCGTCTTGTCTCTATCAAAAGCTCGCCCACAATAAAATAGCCTCCGGGAAGGCCTCCCTGCCTTTAGCCGAAGAGAAGGGCATATGTGTGTTTGTCGTCCCAGCAGGTTCATCTCTACCAAAACCCAATTGTTTTCGTTTCTTCCCGTTGTTTCCGCGACTTATTGGAACTTGGTGCCGTAACGTTGTGTAGTACATTGTTCTCTCGTGTTGCAGATCGTCCGTTGCGGGGTCGCGGCGTTCGGCCCACGGGGGTGCTCAATGGCCACGGCGAGCAGCACTCCCAATCGGTTGTGGAGACCACTACGCTGGAGGGTGTTGGGGATCAACAGTCGAACTCTTTGTCTGGATCCTCAGTGATGACACGTCACCAGCAACAGCAGCAGCAACAGCTGCAACTTCAACAGCAGCAGCATCAACTGCAGATGCAACAACTGCAGCAACAAATCCAACAGCAAAAGCAGTTGCAAGCACAACTTGCCTTGCAACAACAGCAGTTACAGCAACAGCAACAGCAGCAACAACAGCTGTTACAACAACAGCAACAAGCAGAAAATCAGAATGGTAATTGATTTGTTTTAAGTTTTTTTTTCTTTTCTTTTTCCTTTTTTCCCTTTTTTCTTTTCTTTTTCCCTTTTTTCCTTTTTTTTCTTTTCTTTTTCCTTTTTTTGTTTTGTTTTTTGTTTTGTTTTGTTTCGTGGAGAGTTAACTTCATAAGTATTAATGCTTCATACATTTGTTACACAGTGGCAAAAAGACGTAGCAATGTCGTGAAAGAAGTTGAAAGGCTAAAGAAGAATCGTGAAGAGAGAAGACAGCGACAGGCAGAACTTAAAGAAGAAAAAGAAGTTTTGATGAATATTGATCCAGGAAATCCTAATTGGGAATTTCTTGCCATGATACGGTAAATCTTGAAAATTCAAGTTATTTTACAATGTTTACAAAATTTTTAAATATAAAACATAAGTGTGTTTAAATGTCATGTGTTTTTGGTTATCTGAGTAATTATTAAGCATAACAGTGATGTAACAAAGTATGCAATAATCTTAAAATAATGTGGATCTGGGAATATATCATCATTACTCTTGTAAATTGGCTACATGCATTTCTCAAAAAATTAGTCATTACTTTAAGGAACAAGAAACTACTTACAATTAGTACCTTAATTGGAAGAAATAGTATTGTGCGTTAACCCCTGCTATAAAAAAAATTATAATTTCAATTTCTATGTCTATTTCAAAATAGTATTCACTTCACTCATCAGTTTCCATGCAATCGATATTTTATGAATATTAGGCCCTTCAGATTGCAGTATAGCTGTAAATGAAGTAACGTAATTATTTCCAACACTAGGTTATTAACAAAGCTATTGTTTTGGATGTGTTGATAAATTTCTGTTAAATTTACTTTGTAAATATACAAGAATAGGGAAGAAACTAAACTCATCACATAGTAAAGTGTTTGACTGGTCATTTCATTTAATAACTACATATTTTCTGTTTGAATTTTGACAAGATAATTGGTTTTAGCCCCAATTCAAATAGTTAAGGATAATAATAATAACTACAACTGAATAGTTCTAACTGGAATTTGAGATCATGAATCACCAAAATTTTCAATTATAGGGGATTTTTCGAAAGATTCAATAACCAGAGTATGCTCAAACATTTCAACTGACTCGCTTATCAAATCTTCCCATTGAAGTCATTCACGTTCCTCTTACAAACCTTACTGCATGCCCCTGGGATAATATGGTCCATTTTGATGATAAACAATGTGTATGTCTGTGATTGGTTATGGTTGATTTAATTTTTCATCTTTCTTTTTTAATTTGAAAAAATAAAATGAAATTAAAAATTAAAAAAGTTATACACAACTCTTCAAATCACCAATTATTGTATGAAATGTATGTCGGTATCTGTATAAATGTGTTGTGTAAGTTTATCTCTGGTACTTTTAACAATAGAGGAAAAGCTTATTTTAATTTAAGCTTATTTAAATCAATATATTATTGGATTCGTAATTTAAATGTGATGTTATCAGATTTCTTATTTTAATTTCAGAGAGTACAGGGGTAACATAGAATTTCGACCATTGAGAGAAACGGATCCTGTTGAAGATCACCAAATCACAGTGTGCATTAGGAAAAGACCTCTAAATAAAAAAGGTAGTTCTTGATTTTTATTCTCTCAAGTGTTCTAAAAATGTTTTATTCTTTAATGATTTGTACATCTCTTATGTTGCAGAATTACAAAGGAAGGAAGTGGATGTAATATCAGTTCCTACAAAGGATCAAATGGTTGTTCATGAACCCAAACAAAAGGTGGACCTCACAAAGTATTTAGAAAATCAACAATTCAGATTTGATTATGCTTTTGATGACACCTGTTCTAATGAATTAGTTTATAAGTAAGTACAAATCAAAAAACATATTTAAAGAGCTTGAAATAGCCTTGATTAATTCATTCATTTCTTTGTTACAGGTACACCGCACAACCTTTAGTTCAGACTGTATTTGAAGGTGGTATGGCAACTTGCTTTGCTTACGGTCAAACAGGAAGTGGGAAGACGCATACAATGGGTGGTAATTTCCATGGTAAAACTCAAGACTGTAAGAAAGGAATTTACGCCATGGCTGCCAAAGATGTTTTCAAGCTCTTGAAGTCCCCAAAATACAAACCATTAAATTTGGTGGTATCAGCTAGTTTCTTTGAAATTTATAGTGGCAAAGTGTTTGATTTGTTAGCAAACAAGGCAAAACTCAGAGTACTTGAAGATGGGAAGCAACAAGTGCAAATAGTGGCCCTGACAGAAAAAGTTGTGGACTCAGTGGATGAAGTTTTGAAACTTATCCAACATGGCAATAATGCGAGGTGTGTTACTGAGAAAATAGCCCATTTTGTGATGCTAATCCATATCAGAGACATTTTTCAGTAATAATAATGAGAAATGTTTTCTTGATATAGGACCTCAGGCCAAACATCAGCTAATTCGAATTCTTCACGATCTCATGCTGTGTTCCAAATTGTTCTTCGGATACCTGGCATTAATAAAGTCCATGGAAAATTTTCACTTATTGATTTAGCTGGTAATGAACGAGGTGCTGATACATCATCTGCAGATCGTCAAACAAGTAAGAATTTTATTATTTTGTGTTTTAAGTTGCAGATGGGAACACATGTTATCAGAGCTATGGTAATGAGTATGTGTTTAAGAAAACTGGATTTTTGCAGGGTATAAATGAGGATTACAAATTATTCAAGTCAGTTAACATTTTTATTACAGTAGTTCTCTCACTTGCAAATTAAACTAAGAGGCAAATTTTTGACAGAAAAATAACTTGAGCACTAGTGATGAAAGAGTGGATAAATCTTGTCCTATATACAGTACAACTTCACTTAAGTTTGTCAGGGGACTGAAGGTAAAAATATATAAGTAAGAAAAACACGTAACTGAAATTAAATATTATAAGAAAAATCTCAATATTTGTGTGTTGGCACACTCCAGTCTTGGACTAACGTTAGCTTTGATTTATTTAGTCAAAGAACAGTAAAAACTGTATGTGACATGGAGGAGAAATACTGTATCTGCAAGTTTTCTTAAGCTCCAGAATCTCTTCCCAACATTTTAACTATAAATAGCTGGTGATGAATAAAAGTTTGAAAAGAAACAAAGTCAGTAACTTCTGAAAACTAGCCTTTTATGCTCCCAAGTTATTTGCATCAGTTACAAGCTACAGATTTCATTTTATTTTTGTATTGATAACAAAATAGTAACCCCCCTCCCTCTCCCCGCTCTGTTCCGATCACATTTATATCCAGAACCAAGACAAGGGACCATCTCAGCATTTGCTCAGCGAATGACGGAAACTGGACAAAATCCTGATCGAAACAGGAAGCTGATATTACGTAAAAAACCACCATGACCACTAAGCGACGCGTTGGCAAGAGCGCTCCTGTGCTGTTTCGCATAAGATAAAATGTTAATCTTCAACTCGCTTTATGACTCGTGTGCGCAGGCATGGATGAAGCTGATATCATCAGCGTTAGGTGACGCTTGCCAACGTAACGCTTGTGCGACTCAGGCCAAATTGTCATCAGAAGTCTTCGATTCCCTCGAGTTTCAATATTTCCTTTAAAGGCGCCGAATTTTTATCGCACAGTAGTGGTAAACATAAAGCAACGCCACCCGGGATGATACTAGTGCCCTATTCATCCTGTAGTTTCGTCCAAAATTCCAAAATAGAGAGTTGAAACGCCCTACGCATTGACGAACTTAAATAATCTGATTACTGAATTCAAAACAGAACTTATGTGGGTTCCTGTACGATAACGCACCAGAAATGCTCTCGTTTATTGGGCATCTATGTCGTTTTGAATGTTACACGGTCTCTCCTTTTCCTCTCCTTCCCCCCTTCCTCTCCTCCTTCCCTCTCCTCTCTCCTTCCCCCTTCCTCCCTCTCCTCTCTCCTTCCCCCTTCCTCCTCTCCTCTCTCCTTCCCCCTTCCTCCTCCTCCTCTCTCCTTCCCCCTTCCTCCTCTCCTCTCTCCTTCCCCCTTCCTCCTCTCCTCTCTCCTTCCCCCTTCCTCCTCTCCTCTCTCCTTCCCCCCTTCCTCCTCTCCTCTCTTCTCTCCTCTCTCTCTCCCTCCTCTTGGCTTTGTGTTGTCTGAGTGTATCTGGAATATCACTGAATAATTTTTCCATTTTAGTCCTTCATTAAATCACACTGACAGGTTGCAAAAATGCAACACTGAACACATACAGTATGATTCTACTTCAGGTAATATTGGAAGAACTGTTGTTACACCTTTTAATTTATTTTTTTAATTTTTTATTTATTTATTCAATCATTGTAAAACAATTTATTTAATAAATTATAAATACCACTTAAAACATTATGTACTAGAGTAAGAAAAATAAACTGAACAATACAAGAAAGAAGGAATGGTCATTACCTAAAATTATTTTAGTTGTTATACTCTTCTTGATGTGAAAACCATGCAGCATTTCCATGCAGTTTAATATGGCATTTAATATGTTGTCATTGTTGTTTCACCAATTACACATCTTGCTTTGTTCTGTGAAGAAATGAACTGATCAACCCTAGTCAAACTGAGAAACTAGTGAAGTTGTGTACGCTATAGGTATTTTAGAGGGCAATTTTTCTTCTTGGAAAACTGTACCTCTCTAGCACTTTTGTAGGTGTGGTAACCTTCAAAATTCCAATCAATCTAAAGTGACATAAGTTTGCAGCTACTGTTGATCATCTTTGAAGATCTGAAGGATTCTTCAACTCCACAACTCTAAATGACTCCACAGTAAATTGGGCTACCATCATTTCTTTGACGCTACATTGGATATGTAAGCAAATACCCTCCATTCAGTCTGACCCACCAATGTTTGAAGTGTACATTTTCATCAAACATGGCTGAGAGATATACAATGTTCTACTACTGAATAATGTGGCTTTGTTTAAAGAGGCTGTGTGCCTTCACAATTTGACATGGTAACAATTGAGCTATCATTGTATTTAAAAAGTATTTTTTGACTTTGTAGTTCTCACAGACTAGTCCACTTGATCATTACTAGAGTTGAAATATGTGCAGTATCAAAAACTATAATAAATTTTAAAGTTGTGACTTTCAATACTAGCTTGTCAGCTGGGTCGAGTTCAGTCACTGTTTAGAGGAGAATTCAATCGGCCAAGTGCTCTGATCAGTAGTTTTCCATGGTTTCTCCAATCAACTTCAGGCAAATGCCGAAGCAGTTCCGTAACAAACGGACAATGGACTGTGAACGATATTTGCTTCCTCTTCCTTGTCCTAGCCTCGCCGCTTACTACACTACCACACATGCCAGAAGACCAGTCAGAGGCTTAGAGCTTGTCCTGACTGAGATGCTGTCCCACTGGTGGGAGATACCTGGTTAGAGAAACCCTACTAGTTAACAGTACATCAGTGCCAGATCTCGCTATCCCATGGGGGAAGATCACCACCACCTCCCAAAGAAGAAACATGCATTACACTTATGGGACTAATGACCTCTGTAGTTGGCACACCTAGAATTGCTAATAATCAATCAGTTGATGTTGTGACTTTTGCTAATACTGCAGTAACAGTCGTTGGGATTTCAAATTTGTTTGGTGTTCCTTTTCCATCTTCGTTCCCCAATACATCTGAATCACAATGAATATCTAGGGGATCTCAAATATCATTTATACAACCACCAGACTTCGGATTAAGTTTCTTCCAGCTCTGGTAGATAAGAGTATTTCCTTAGTATGGTCTTTTTATGTGTTCCAAAAACTTAATTACATGGAAATGAAATTGTATTATGTGCTTAGTGTTGTGAAAAAGTAACACCTAAACGTGGAAAGCTGTAGATACAATACAGTAAAAAAACTGACATGAAAACTTGAAACATTTTCGAGTATGTTAGTGTGTTTGACAAAGCACGCAAAATATATATTTATTTTAAATATAATTCTTTTTAATCAAAAATGTAATCTTCCATGCAGAATCTATAAAGTATGAAATATAAAATTTGGCAGGAAAGAAGATTATTTTCTGTGTAACATTTAGCACAAACAAGTGCATGTGTGTACAAATCAGGGGTCTAAACTTTGCATTCTCCTCAACTTCTCACCAAGGAGAGAACTTGGATTTTGGGATAAATTGTATTCACACTCTGAGCAGCGTCCACACACCTGACAGAATTTTGACTTGAGTTAAATAATTTGCTTTGATAGATTTTTGATTTAGTACTGAGTACAATTAATTGAAATTGTTTCTCTTTTCGAAACAGGAATGGAAGGTGCTGAAATTAATAAGTCATTGCTTGCGCTAAAGGAGTGTATTAGAGCCCTTGGCAGGAAAGGAGCTCATTTACCTTTCCGTGCTAGTAAACTGACTCAAGTATTAAGAGATTCATTTATAGGAGAAAAATCAAGAACATGTATGGTAAGGGTTTGATTTTTACCTAGACTGCCGTTTGCTTTATCTTTGACTTTCAAAATTGGTTTCCTTATTGTTCAATTTTTTTATACTAATTTTACATTTGTTGTATCTACTTACTCTTCATCTCTCACTGAAACTTATTTCTTACTATGGTTAGGGCTTGCCCATTGACTGCCTATGTACCCTTCTGCTCATTTTTAGTGTGCAGTACAACACAGGTATTCAGCAATCGTCATAATATTTATTATTTATTTTGACTTGTTTTTATTTTATTTACAGGCAATCGCCCAAAATTACATAAGTAAATGAAATCGGTAAACAATTTCTTTGATTAAATTTACAAAAGAGGTTACGGGAGTTGTGTAAAGATCAAGATCAAAATCAAAATTTGACATTTTTTTAAATTGCTCAGGAATGAAGTAAAACTGATTTTTTGCATTGTGTCATTAGTTTCCTGCCAATCAAAATCCTCTCAAAAAACGTATGTCTTGCTGCATGCACTAACTGAATGTAAATTATTATTGGAATGAATGGTGCATTGGTACGTGATTCAACTTTCACATTATCTTTGTGAGTTCTCAAAAATTGTATTACGGAAAAATTAATACTTAAAAACCCAGCATTCAATTGATTACATTCGTGTATTCTACTGTTGAGCCTATTTTATTTTAACCCTCGGAGTCCGAAAGGGGGTACATTTTGTACCCCTCACAATAATTTTTGCCAATGTAATTGCTCGTCAGTTTTTACATGTCGATGTTTTTTACCAGAATTTTTTACCATTTCGCTATAATTTCTCGGGTTTAAAATAAGCATTTTTGCTCTTGGGGTCCAAAGCGTACCCCTTTAGGACTGCCTGTTACAAACGCTGGTTTATTTTTTTGTTCTATCATTCATAAATATGCCACTGAGTGATATTCAAAATTGATGCATAAAGTTGCCAGTTACCATTTTACCGCCCAAATGCTGTGCATTATGTTTTTCTCTTATGTAAGTGAATTGGTGAGATCACTAACATTAGTAAAACAATTTATTCAGCAGCAAGCTGTCAAACTTATCAATTTACCTCTTTATGTACAGAACAATAGCTACTATCTTTGACAAAAGAAATGCAGCAACATCAGGAAGTAGGTGCCAGAAAACATGGTAGATGCACCATATGTGAGAGAAAACAGACAAGAAAACTGACTTTATGTGCATGTTATGTGGAAATTTGATATCTAGTAAACACTCCAAGAACTTAGTGTCATATCAATGTCAGAAATGCTAGCTGTACTAAAAGATCAATAATCTCTACTAATTGTATTTATGTTTTCAAACATATTGATTTTGGTTAATGTCATTTTTTCTTGCACGTATACACCATTACATGTAACATCTATATTTAAAATAAATAATGGTGGAAAACAGATTTGTAATTTATTAATTGATACTCAGAGATCAGGTAAGAGGTTAATTGAAGAAAAATGATTTTCAAATAAAAATAACACAAAAATAAACAAAATCTGTGGGGTACGAAATGTACCCCCTTCGGACTCCGAAGGTGCAATTTGGCTCCAGACTCTGAGGGTTAATGATGCTTGATCTTTTTATTACACACTGTTAAAATAACTGCTTTGCATAAAATATATCTTTAATTACTAAGATATTTGTTGATTTGTAGTATTTATCATCTTTGTTTCTTAAAAGGTTTTTTTACATACAGCTGATTTGTCACTAAAAGATCTTTATTGATTTGAGAGAGAAATTGGAGATTACATCAGATTCTTTGTCTGCGTCTGTAATATTTTTTTTTGCTTTGTCCTCAATTTTAGATTGCTATGATCAGTCCAGGTATGAGTTCCTGTGAACATTCTCTTAACACCCTTCGGTACGCGGATAGAGTAAAGAACTAGCTGTTACTGATCCAAGTGAATCTAAACAATCTCCTGTGGAAGAAGATCTGAATTCTGAGGGAGCATTGGATGATAGTGATCTTGCTCAATTGCGATCTCTTAATGTAAGTAATGACTTTTTAAAACTTAATGTCTGTTGATTATTGTAAGTAGTAAGTAAATTTTATGTAGTTAAATGAATAGTTGAACCAAAATTGAGATCTTAGAACTAGTTCTTAAAATGTCAATGTTTAATTTTCATAGTGGAAATTTTTTCTTTAAGGTTTTCAGGAAATGCAAATGGTGTAGTTTTGAATAGGTATTGAAGTTGAATTCTCAAAGAAGAAAATTTCAATTGACAAGGGCAGAAGGATTGTGAAAATGTTTGTTCTTAAGATGTTGTTGCTTGTAGTTCTTCATTGACCTTCGCCAGATGCATTAACATTCAGAAATCACGTGTGGTTTTATAATAAGCAATTATAGGTGCTTCAGGATAACCACATTACAAACAAACTTTTACAGAATGTATAAGCCAAAACCAGAACAAATATGGCTTTTATGTAAACTTGGATACTTCTTAAATTAATAAATGTGTGATTTGGTCTTGTATGCCAAACCTTGTGTAGGCTGGTTAGTAGATGACAGATTTTACTCTTTTTGGAATACAAAATATCAATACTATTCCATTTTGTAAATACTATGTTGGTTGATTTGAAATGAAATTTTGTATGTGCATTTTCTTTCACATGTACATTCATGTTAAAAAATTCAGAATATGATTTTGACTTGTCCCCAGTGACCATTTCCTTCTAAGTACTTCCATATTTGCATATTTTAACTTAATGCTAAGATTTGACATGTACTTTACCTAAAACTACTTCACTCCACTCCATTCCCACTCAACTTCACGTGACTTCAAAAACAAAAGTAGTTATTGGTCGACCACTTAGAAAAAAAACCATCTTGGCATCTCTTACCTCGGGAGGCATGGCAAAGCCATCCCCCGCTGCTCCCGAGAGGGAGCTCAAGTAATCTCGAAGACCGCCTGCAACGATGACTGATTCACTCTTGCAACTTAGTTCTCACATTCAACACTCTAGGGTTTGGGACGTTCGTCAAGGCCAGGCTGTCTTCTTTCCACCGTAGGCTGAGGCAGCGGCGGCAGTTCAAGGTGGGAAAGTTTAGGTTCTGAAAGGGAACCTCCTCTGCCGCTTTTTGCACATGCCCCTAAGTGGTCGATCTATAATTGAGGAAAGACAAATGAGTCTCTCCTCTCTTCTAGGTATTAGTATATAGTAAGCCAATAATAACAATAATAATTATTATTATTGCTGTTATTTTAAAAGTTGTTCTAAAAATAATAGGAATGTCATTCTCCTGTATTAAAGTAATTGTAATAAAAAAGTAACAGTGTTAGTAATTGTAATAAAAAAGTAACAGTAACCCTATGTTAACGGTGACAAATATCTACATGGAATTTACTATACTTGTTCATTCTTACAATATTATAAAGAAGTGCCTGTAATACTTTTGCAAATGGATTGCTACAATGTAGTATTGTTCTGTTAACAAAGGAGAACTAGCCCATATGTCAGTCCTGTATTTTTAATATTATATTTTTCTTGGACAACGAATTCTAGTAAGCCAATTTCTGAAATTATTTTTTTCCAGCTATGTTCCTTTGGTATGCATTATTCATTACATCTAAGGGAGTGCAATCCTTTCATTTTTCACTGTAACCCGTATTTCTCTATCACACGCCTGCCCTTGATTTATAATCTTGTCAGTTTTTTTTTTTTTTTTATTTTATTTTATTTAACATCTTGGTTTGTCTTCTTTTCCCTTTGTCCCCCAGTACTTGGAACACAAAATATAATGAAGCTCAAGAAACTGTGCCAGACACTTACTCTGAACACAAGCAATTTTGGAAGCAGCATGAGAAGGATATTTGATGATGAAAGTTCAATGGGAATTACAAATTTTGAGTGTTTCATTTAATCTTTCACTGTGTTCTGCAGATTCAATACAGTGATTAATGACTTTATTGTAGCAGGAGGTTGAACAGAACCAAAATATTGCTGTTTTATTGATGCATTTAGTTTGGATGACTTTCTTGAATTCCTTGAACAAAAGTTTTTGTTGTCAGGACATTCAGAGTGTATGATATTTATGCATTATGCTAATTGTGTTGCTCAAAAATCTCTGAAACAGTAAACCACAACAACACTCTTCAGGGCAACTTGCTCTGCGAGGACGAGGAGGAAGGTTGTTCTCCCAGCTTCTGTATGAACTTACATTCAGTCTTTTTGTTTCCCAGTTTTCTTTCATCCGATACTTGAGTAGGATATAAGAATATTGAATGATGATCACCTGTACTTTGATTGAAACATTATGTCCGTTGACACTTCAACAACTGTGACTGTCATCCAATTGGGAGCTTGGATGACAAGGTCAAAGTTGACGAAGTGTCAGCAAACTTGATGTAAAGTAAAAAAGCTTATCTCAAAACATTTTATGTGAACAATTTTTATATTATGATACAAAAACAAAACTACTGTATCATTTAAAGGAATAAAAATTTTACAAAGGTTTAATGTTACATTTCATCACATATTTGCTATTCTAATATGTGTATTTAACTTAGTTTTGCTGAAACACCATTGTTGATTAATTTTTATTAATATTATATTAAAGTGCATTTATTCTGGTATCTCAATACCTATCCTTTCTCTTCTTGAATCCAGCAACTTTGTTTGCCGTTTTTTCCCTTACTATTGTGTATTATCTGAGAAAAGTTTGGTCAGTAATAAGGATGACTGATCCTGCATTGGTAAAATACTTTTTAATTAATGTCAGACCCACAGAACAAAGGAGTTAAAAAATGCATCTTTTGTGAGCTTAACATTGGAATATTTTCTTTTGCCTCTTCCTCCTTGTCCTCTTCGTTTAATCTTGTTAACCGATGTTGAATATTGAGTTTCATGAAGTTCTTCTTAAAATGCTGCCAGAATTTATTCATTTTTTTCTCCCCAAAGAAATTTATTACCTAAATTTGTTTTCAGTCATACTAGATTTGTGTGTGTGTGTGTGTGTTAGTAAAATGTATTATTTTCTTATAGGCAGGAGAGATCACCCCAGATTTGTATACGTTCCATGAAGCAGTTTCACAGCTGCAGCAACTAGAGGACGAAGTTCTCGATGCTCACAAGAACGTAATGGAAGCACAAGATGGGCGCTGGAAGGATATTGATGCAAGTCTCTTTGCACTGACTCACGAAGTGGATTATGATCAGGATGGTGAGAATGGCATGCACTTGTACTTACCAAGCACTTTCAGTGTAACCTGTAAAAATGCACCTGCTTGTTTCTTGCATGAAAGTCCACTTGTTTGCCGAAAATTAGGATGTTTTAATGTGAAAAAACGGCCAAAAGATAGTTTAGATTCATTCAGTAGTCCAATTTTGAAGCAATTAAATAAAATGAATTATTCTAACAATAATAACAATGATGAAAAATGTTTTAATAGTTCCAGTGAAACTTGTAATCAGTCCAGCAAGGCGCAATCTGTGCTCTATTCAATATTGTGCTCAATCATGACTTTCTGTTTCCTTCCTGTAATGTATACTGCTGTTTTTATTCTTATTTATACGTGGGATCATTAGTATAGGTCCTTAGAAAAGTTCCATTATATGAAGAGTTCCTTATTAGTACAATAAATGAATGGGTGGCCAATAATGTCAAAAGGTGGCTAAGAAGTATATTTGTGCAGGGGTGGAACTAAAATGGAATATTAAATCTTTATTACAAAAGTTTTCCTTTACAGTTGATATAAAAGTATAGATGAGATTATACTTTTCGCCTGTACATGCTTTAGCAATATATAGTTATGTTTACTTAAAAGTATAGTGTTATAATGAAGTGTGTAATTTATTAAAATTTACCAAGGTAAAAATAAATAATTTTAATTTGTGCACAAGACAACAGTTGCTCCTCTATAGACAAAAGGTAATAATAAAAGCAGTGTAATTTGGTAATTATTGAATTTGTATTCTATTTTATGAAAAATGAAAGATGTGATAGATGAAAAAGCAATTTCATTTTCTTCACCTTACGATTTCATAATGTTTCATTGCAAGCTACACTGGAGCCTACAATTGGTTTGGAAGTGTATTGTTGCTTTTGCAAGCTGTCATAATGATTTTGATTTATTATAAATATGCTTGTGAAAAGCATTTTGGATTGAACAATTCAAGTTTCAACCTTTGCTTAAAAAAATATACCTCCCTTGAATGAATTTGCATCATTCAAGCATATACCAATTTCAATGTAAATGCTTTTTATTATGTATATTTGCTTGTGAATGTATGATTACAATTTTAAATTGTAATGATATATTGTCACATTTATAGGTATGAATTGCAAGTATTTTAAAAGCTGGCTTAGAAAACATTGTAAGATATTGTAATATATTTATATATAGAGAGATAGTACATATATTGTGGTGTGTGTCAGGACATTCCAAATAAATGTGTACATTATATTTCTGTTAGTGGTTATGCACTTCTTTTCCTACATGCAACAACAAATATTCCATCACTAGATGCTTATTCCATCCTCACAACAGTTCACAAGTAAAATCTGCAGTGACAATGTTCTCTTGAAAAATGCTTACCAGTATATGAATTACTTAAGTTGTATTAGGCTTGTTTGTTCCTACACAAGTGGTGGTCACATACATGTAAATATAAATTTCATTTAGGGAAAAGACTTAAACAGGACATTCATAAGTAATTTGTTTTTTCACGTTATTTTAAGGAATAGTCTCGAGTATTGTAGGTGTTGTAGTAACATTTTAATTTAATTTTACACAGGTTGAATTTTCCAGAAGTATACCCTAAATGTATTGTATTATTTCAGTTTTGTAAATATTTTTTTTATTTTTAATCGGTACAAATGTTAATGGTTTCAAACTTTTTTTCAAGTATCTGAACTTCATATTCAGAATTCTTGCTGTAATTATTTTGAAAAGGAAATAGCATTACATTAGTAGTCTTTTCTGTAATATTTAACTTATGATTCATTGGATGGTTTCATTTTTCACTCCTGATAACTTTGTCAGAAGACTTGTATTTTCACTGTGCTTCAAACATTTTAATTAAACGAGGTTGCATAGACGTTGTTCTCAAAGACATGGCCTGGAGAGAGATTGCTAAATATTTAATATGAAATCTGCTCAACATGTGTACTATTTCCCAGTGTCTTTGGATTTTTTTTTACTGAACAAACATCAGTTACTTACGGATCCAAACATTTCTTCGAGAAAGTCGGATCTGGAGATCTTCACTATTGTTTCTCTTGCAGATCAACGTAGGATATGGTCTCGCTTTCGTAAACGGCGGAAGGCTCTTGAAACACGGTTTGGTAGGGATTCCTCATGTACTAGTGAGCCTTGTTTTGTTTTGTAGGACGACTAGCCTGGGTGGTGGAACTAAAGCTGGGAAGTTTAATGTCACCTTAAATTATTATTATTCTTTCCTTTCAGGATGTTGTTTGCCAAATATTTAAGTGTAGCTATACACAGGGCAAAATCAGGGGAATTTTAAAACTGAAATACCAGTAAAATGTAGTGAAAACATGCCCAATCTAGAAAAGATGGTGTGTAGCTAACTAGATGTTTGGTGACTTCTGGTAAAGCTTGCTTTTTAGTCCTACACAAAAAGAACAATTAACTGGCTACACTGAGTTTTATTTCTCCATTAGGTTATATTTACTTCTGGCTGATGTATGTCAAAATTAGCTTTTGTTTGTTGCACTGCACAGCTTTAAAATAATTTTCAATAATTATTAGGTTACTGATCAATAATGCTTTGGAAAATAATAATAATAATAATAATAATAATAATAATAATAATGTTACTAGCATTAATACATTGCATAATAATGTTAGACATTTGTAAGGAAATAAAGAAATCATATTATATATTTGAAGATCATGCATTGGCTGTTCCAAGGACATGACTACCTTAATTATGCACTGTAGAATTGCAAATTTTCATTATAGCATATTTACATGTTCTGCAAATTGCACATTGCTCAAAGGGAATTCCACCACTCAGAAGTGTGCGTGTGTGTGTGCGCATGAGTTGGTTTTTGCACATCACATCTGACACTTAACATTTTCGTAATTTCTTAAAACTAATTTAAAGATGAAGGGACAGATTAAGAATATATGTGAAACATTTTCAACTACATTTCTTTTTTCTTTACGAAGGAGCAAATAATCCTGTCCTGTAGTTTTTTTGGCATTATGTTGTCAACAATGTATGGAGCATGTGCAGTAACAAAAGTTAACAAAGTTTGAAACTTAGGTCAAGATTTATTGCTTTTTCTAATATTCTTATTTATTAAAACATTTTACTGATTTATCATAGTCTTCTGATAATGCTTAGTAGTGTGGCAATTTTACTCTTTTTAAACAAGACCAGCACGTCTAACAGGTGTACTATTTTATTCATTTGAAGTGTTTCCATCTCACTAATGCTGCCTTTTTTATGTTGGAGGTTCAGTTTTATTCATTACACATTGTAGTATGATTTTCACATTGTATGAAAGAAGCTGTATACTTGAAACTGAAATTTATTCAAAGATAATAGTCTTTTTTATCTGTAGTCACATGCATAATAAGAGTTCTGTTTCTTTCAAATACTTGTGAAACAACTATTTGATGGGACAAAATTTGTGGAGCAAGAATCTATCTGAATTTTCTATCATTTATTAAATTTGAAACTCTTAATAATTGCTTTTTTAATGATTGTGTGAGAGTTGAAATAATATCATTTTTAAATGCTGTTTGGCTTGTAATACAAAAGTTTGTTGTTAGCCTCGTAAGTGTGGTTGTAGTAATCGTCTTCTGCCATTAGTGTAGCTTAGAAAGAACTTTCACTTTGTTTCAGCATATTCGGAACAATTACGGCAACTGGTGGTAGAAAAGGAAGAGGCCTTAAGTAAGTTGCATCAAAAGATAGATGCTTTCCGCGCTCAGTTGGTGGCAGAAGAGCAAATCAGTCGAAAAATAAAGCGTCCTGGACCAACACGGCATAATTAAAAATTCTCATGTCCGGGATGTTTAGTTTAACTGTTGTATTTTTTCTCTTCTGTTGCATGCTGATTAATAAAATTTGGCCATGTCATACCATTGTATTTTATGATGAATATTTGAAAATGCTGTTGAAAGAATCATAGATGAAATTGTGCTGGAGCATGTTCTCCATAAAAAGTGTACAGAATATTGTGAATGGCTTTTCTATTGTGAACCAATTTTGGTGGTAACTGTAAACATCACTCATAATTTTACTCTGTATTGGAATGCTATTGTACTTGTATATATTATTATTATAATTTTCTTGTTTTGTTTTTCTCTCGTATGTTAACTTTCAATGCTATTTTACATTTTAAAGAACTTGCTAGAAAAATGCAATTTTTGTCGGAAACTGCCAAAAGGCAATGGTCATAACCATTTTTTTACTTTTTGATAATCTCTGGACTTATGAAGAAGAAACCAGTGATTGTGATACATTTCTTCTCTCAAAACAATGTTTTCATATTTATTACTTGTCAATACAATTGCTTTTTAATATAAATAAAGTAAATTTCATATTTTATGTTAATGTAAATACTTCTGTGGAAGCCACCACGTTCTGTCTAGAAGGAGAGGAGAGTTGGGCAACTTAAAAGATTGTGATAGCTGTGATATTGTTTCCGAGAAGGTAATTTTCCCACACACCACCTTGCTGTTATTTATAAGAACTCTTGAGTGTCTTTTCCATTCCAATGCATAGTTCTTCAGAAACATGCTTTCTAATGGGAAACATTCATACAAGATTACACAAAAGATGAAAATATATATTAACTCAATTTCCAATGTAATGGACAGCTATTGTGTATGTATAGGATTATTACAAGTTGTGCCAACAATAAAATTGGAACAAGGGAATTGGTAAAGTGAGTTTTTCTGTGCATTGCATTGCTTCACAGTATTGAAACCAGTGTTGGTCACTATTTAAAAATAATTGCCACAAACCTGTTCACCAACACAGTGTGGTGCACTGCTCAGACCAGAATGTTAGTTATGGCAAAAGTAATAAATTGAACAGTAGAATGTGTGTTTTTCTTAAAGGAATACCAGAAAGAATGTGTTAAGTCTTTCATTTGCTATGATGAAGGTTCTTGATTGTGGTGTGAATGTGTAGTTGATGAACTAAATTGTAATGCTTATTTTAAGGTAACGTTTCTACTGAGCGAGCGAATGGCTCCTGGCTAAGTCTCATTTGTTTGAAAGAGATTCAGAAGAAGCTGTAGCCCGTTTTCACCAAATGACTTGTTCAAACAATAGTTTAGTTTACTTGCTACCCAAGAATTGCAATATTGTAAGGGTCATATGGTCATTTGAACTGTCAGCAAATTGCAGAAGCAGTCATTTGGGAATTGCACACAGTGGTGGCATTAGTAGGCATTCTTTCACTCGGTTCACTTAATAGTTTAGTTCCTGTGGTATTTCATTACTGTAGTTGCTGTGTAAATCATTTAACAGTAGATGGTTTTTGAAACAAGTCTTATGAATTAAGGCTGACGTCTTTAGTCCTCATACTTCCTAAATGGTGGTGTACTCCTCCATACACGACTCTGTTATGTGTAACACCCCCTTCATACATGACTTGGTGACATGTAATACCCCAAACCCCAGGATGAAAAAAAACCTACTGGTTTTAAATGTTATTGGGGAAATTAAGACATTTTTTATATTTATTAAAAATATTCTTTTAATTTTATGTAGTAAATAATTACAAATGAAAACATCCACTATCTTACACATTTTGAAACTGATATTCATCTCTAAAAGACTTCATAATTTTCCAGAAATTAGTAAGTGCTCTATAACTTAAAAGAAATATTTGAAAACTGTTAACATTCACTGTAAATTTGCAGTAGTATCGAGTTTCTGACATGTATCAAAGAAAAATCTATTTTATTTGTGATAGGTGTTAACCAAATTACATTGACTTGGTTAAAATATAGTTTAATCATAGTTTCTAAATTCATTTTTCCTGGCTCCCTGAATATTGGATTGTGTTGTAAACCTTGCAACAGCAGGGGAAGTAGTACATTGTAGGAATGGATACATTTGAAGAAAGTAGTCTTTTGTACCTTCAAGTGAGCTGGCAAGTATGCCTGTGTTCACTCCTGCCAACTAATCTTGCCCAAACAATTGCAATAGGTCAGTTTTTTCCACCATGTTAAAATGAAAAGAAAATATTCCTTCACTCAGTGGAAACGCACCTTTTTATGCATGTTACTTGCCTTTTACCTGAAGTACATATGTAGACAAAATTCTACAACTTTCTAATCTGTATCTGTTATATGCCAACCAATGAAATAAATCCTGCATCAGTTTCTGTTAAATCTGCTCTCGTTTGCTAAGAACAGTGCCCAAAACAGTCAAGAAATTACTGTTCAAATAATTGACATAAGTTGAATATTGCAAATATCCGTATTGTCATTTTTCCCAGTTTCCAGTTTTTCTTTTTTATGTAAATTTGTTACAAAATAATAAACTTAAATATTGAATTTTTTTAACAATGTGATGTATTAAAAGTTATCTTTTTACAATTACATTCAGTAAATTCAGTTTCCTGAAGGCTATTTCCAATACTTAGTACCACACTTTTGAATAATGAAGATTAGAAATGTGATTAAAAATATCTGAAGTACATTCAAGTTTTTTAACACCACTTTTAAAAGCCTAAAATGGCCCTGAATATTATTAGAACAACTTTTACCATACGTTAACTCTGGCTAATTGAAAATGATGGATAGAAAATTCCCCTGCACTCAGAAGTTTTTTTGGTAAAAATTATAACATGTCATTTGGTGTTCTGAACTTAGGTGTTGAAATATTCTTCAATAATCATAACTTGTAATTTCTTTGAATGAAATTAAAATTTCTGGTATTATTTTCTGAATGAAATGAAAGTGTCTAAAAGTAGAAAGTGTTGTGGTTAACTCTTAAAACAATATTTTGTGTAAATATTTCGTTATTGAACTTATGAAATTTAAGTCTGTCAAAGTTCCTGTGAAAAATTGTGTAGGTAAAAATACTCCAACTTTACTGGCTCAAGAAAGGTGTCAAAATTCTGGAATTAGTTTAGAAATTCATCCTGTTTTTGAGCAGTTTCTATAAATTAATTTTAAAGTTGTGGAGTGAATATGGAACTTTAATGTGTTTTGAGAAGTTAGTGTATTCGACCACTCCTCCTTTTATTTTGTATTCATGAAATAGAAAAGTTTCACTTAACTCTTCAAAATTATTTTCAAAGAGTCAAGGCAAAATTGGAACAGTTCTAGTAAAATAATCTAGGGCTTCATTCTCAAATGCCCTTTTATGAATTTGCTTTGGTCGAAAAGGATGTTCAGTGGCCCTTGCACCTTATGAAAACTTGTTTAATAATGACTTAACTTACACTTGTAAAATAATTTAAACATACTTAATACTTTTCTTTATTGGTAAAAAGGGGGATAGTAAAGTATGATTATTTTTAATCAGTTTTATCAATACACTATATTTAGCTGCAATAGTAAAGAAAAAACTAATATCTCAGTTAGAACTTCTCAAAGAAGTAATTAATTGTGTATAAAAAACTAAAACACGATCATTAGTTTTATCATGGCATTAGTAATTTATCTGGAAATTTCCTGTGTACTGTCAGTCCAATCATTAGGTATCTTGACTCAAAAAAAATTATTTTCTGTGACTGTGTGTTGCCATTTCTGTAATGCAAAAAAAAATTCCGGAATTCTTTTTGCGACTGTTCTGTTTTTTAGGGCACTGAGTCCAAAGAGAAAGGTCAGCTTCAGAGAAGATATTGGAAATAAAACCTAAAAAAACTCACACTTTATCTCTAATGAAACTGTGTTCTCTCTCTGAAACACTGTGTTTTTGAAAAAGTCACATGTACAAAATTAAAATTGAAAAAAATTCCTACAAAATGTATAAATTAACTTTAATTTTCTGAAAAGCAGTTTAGGCGTTAGAGCACACTGAAAAATAGTGACTTTTCGACTCTGGCTAAAACATGGAAAATAGCTTTTCTTCTGACTCTCTGATTTAACTGTCTAATTTGAAAACATCTATTGTGAATGAAATAATGTGTTAAATGATTAATATTACGATACTCGTGGAATCAATAGGGATGTATTTACTTGTGCAGAATATCAGTAAAACTCTGCCTTTATAACCAAAATAAGACAAAAACAAGAAAAGAGAAGAGTCTATAAGTTTTGTGCAATGCGTTGTGTTAATAAAATATTTTTACCAACAATACATTGTGCAAAATTATGAAGTAAATTAATAAAAATAAAAAGGAAATTTTAGGTATGAAACAAAAATATTGAACCAGTGAATTAAATTGCACTCAGTGTTGGTACCAGTAATAATTTTTTTTAATGAATTAATTGCATTGTTGAAAAAATATGAAAAATATTTTATTTATGTGCACTGAAACATTGAAAATTATTTTGAAGGAAATTTATATAACGTAATGTAATTATTTATTTCATAATTTACATGCATTTGCTCGTTACAATTAAAAATGTAAAACATTTATTACAAATTGTCAAGTCTCTAAGTAATCTGTATTTTCCTAATTAACAAATATATCTTTTTTCTTGAATAATGCCTCACATTTTAGCTGCTCTGGGTCAGAGGTCTCATTCATTATGGTACAAAAACTTGGTTCTTAATTGGAAAGAAAGTGTGTAGTTTCAGAAAATGCTTTAAGAAAAGGTGATTTTGAGTTGTGGCATATGAAAAGAAAGAAGGCATAACAGATTACTGAAGTACTAATGTTTACTGTCACTAATAAAGTTATTTATTGTTTTTTAATTTTCTATATTTGATCTGGAATCTCTAGACTGTCTGGGCTACTTGATGTGGAGGAGTGTGGATGGTGGTTTCTTAGTCTGGGAAATAATTTTTTATAATGAAAATGTGAATAGTGATTATGTTATTCAGTGGTAATTGCATAAAATATTGTTTGAACTATCTTGTCACCTCATTTGCTTCAGACAGTAGTTTGCATTTGGGGGTTCACCTTGGTTTCATTCATCTTCAAGTTTGAATGTGCCTTCATGGTGAAGACAAAACTCTGGTGCAGAAGAGACATTCTCATCTACATCTTCAACTTCCCTGGCATTCCTTCTTACATTTACAGGAAATAAGTTGTAGCCGTTTCTTAGGAGATGGAGCTTGCAGAATGGTTATTGGGATCAAGTAGTGTTCCTGGTTGCTTTCCATCCCCACTAGTCAGGATTCAATAAGTTCTAATCCACTGTCGCATATGTTAAAAACCCTTAGAATATGTGAGTGGGTTGTAGCTTCAGTGAGGAGAAAGGAAATATTTTCAGTAACCTTATAAGCTGATTTCAAGTAGCACTTGTACCTCAGAATCAGTAATTTGGTGATTACCACTGTTCAGAGCAATTAGAAATTCTTCTCCAGATGTAATTTCCTTCAGATGGGCTGAAGGGTTGATGAATTTTTTGATGTAGAATGCAAGGTCTGGATTTTTACTGCAGGTTTTAAAAAATTTTACTTTGCATTGTGTAAATGTTGAGGTGGAGTCCCAAACAGTCATCCCTTGGCAAGTCTTTTCTACTGTTTTCCAGGATGATCCAGGGATTGAAGACTTTCCCTTTTCCAGGGTTTAGGAAATGTTCATTAGTAAAAATTTTAAGACCTATCATTCAGAATGAGAGGTCTATATCTTCCCCCACCACTACAAATGAGCTGAAACCAGGAATATAGCAGTTTGCACTATTGGTGTATGCCTCTGCCTGCTTGCTTGGAGACAATTCTGGATGTATTGCATCTCGGTAAATATCGTTCTCGCTTGATCATGTCTTTCTCCATTGCAGCTTTAGATCTTCTGTTTAGGCCAGAAGCAAACAAATCTGGCAACATAGTATGGTAAGGTTTTTGAAAAAATATGATTTGCCTTTGTTTTCTCCATGGCCAATTACATCATTGTTGGTTAATCACTAAAATGGATATTTTGTTTTCACATTAGCATATTGCTGATTGGCTTATAAGGACATAACTAATTGTGGAGAAATCAAATGGAAATCACGTTATTTCAAAAACCAAACAACATACAGTTGACTCCAGTTATAATGAACTTCCGAGAACTAACATGTTTGGTTCACTACATCCAGTGATGTCAGAATGAAATAGAATTTCTGCACAATGATTGATTTTATTAACATAGAGATAAAGCAAAATTCACTAATAGAACAAACTGAAAATTTCAATATTTTTATTTGCCCTTAAAAAATCAATTATTTTCAATTGTTTGCTTTGCACATTTTCATTAGTAATTTCTCTGGATCCTTCTCTAAGACCTAGAGTCCAGAGTTCCATACTTCTCCACAGTTCATGCTCTCTCTATACTTGATTTTGCATTATCTTTTGCCTAAGTATCATAATGCAGTCTTGATACCTTTTGATGCCTTTTGCACTGTTGGAACATTGTCCCACTCTCCAAAGGCCCTTCTATTTGCCTAGTAACATACGAGATCCAGTTAATTTCCAGGACTTATTTTCTATGTTCACTGTAGCTGAGGTTCAGATTCATCTTATTATGCTTATTGGTAATGTAAGTGAAACAGGACCAGTGACTTAAGTTTGCTATATCTGAGTTCACTATAATTGGAGTAGACTGTATTAGAGTTGGGATGAAATTGGTGATTTCTTACCGCCATGTTATTGTAATGCGATGCACCATTGCTTTTTAACCTAATGTTCACATTTTGAAATAGCATTTATGAGATTATGTGGTTCAATATTTTTGTTACAGTTTCATCTTTAATTTTATTCTTACTTCTTATTTTGGCACATATTGACAAAACATATTGTTGGTAAAAATATTTTATGAACGTGTTGTTGAGAAGGTATTTTTTCTGTTCTTGTTGCTGAGCTTTACAAACCTTTCGCATGTGAAAACACTGCCCCTCCTGATTCCATGAGTATAAGTGTGTTAATCATTCAATGCCAATAATTAATTGACAATAGTTTTCAAACATTCAGACAAAATAGAAGGTTGGTGGGAGAGAGGTACTTTTTCCGTTTTGTGAGGAGAGCCAAAAAGTCACTGTTTTTGAGGGCACTGTAGCATCTAAACTGCTTTTCATAAAATTGAAATTAATGTATGGATTTTGTAGGAGATTTGTTTCGATTTCAATTTTGCAAATAGTGTCTGTTTTAACCAAATGTTTCAGATATAAATGATAAACTGAAAAAAGTGTGAATTTTTAGGGTACTTTTGCAATTTCTTCTGTGAAGCAGATATTTTTGAAGGTGTCGAACATTAAATTTGAATTCATCGCTCCCCAAAACCATACAGAACCGTTTAGAAACACTTCCAGAATTTTTGCCTGAATCAGGTTCTTTTGAGCACTAGGTGACTGTACTAGGGCAAGGTATTTTAAAAGACTTCTGTGAATGGAAATATTGTCCAACATTTTCTGTCAGTATAATCTTCAGTCTTTTCTGTTAGTATAATTAAACTGTCAAGTTTAATTATACTAACTTAACATGGTGACTCTATAGGTATTTTCATGTGAAGTTTTATTTGTGCTTTACAAGTTCATAATAAAGTTGCTTGGCTCTTCCATTTTCAGGCATAGAAAGTTACGTAGAAAAGTGTCGATTAAAATATTAATTTAATTTTTTCTTTCATTACAATATTAGATCTTATTGTCATCAATCAGATGAATTAAGTCATAAAAATTGCTGAAAACAGAGTATTGTAATTCACAGAATTTCACCAATGTACTTGTTGCATTGATATCTGATATAAATATCTACTATACTTGACTTGCTGGTGATGCTGCATAATACTTCCTTTTGATAGTGGTGAATTAATACCCACTCCATTATCATTTAACAACTTATTTATCTTATATTCTGAAATGGTTTAATTTAATCATCCTCTTTTAAACATAATTTCCTTCATGTATCAAACAACTCTCTCTTACTCATTTGTCTCTCCTAACAATGTATTTTATGCGAGTCTATGGCAACATGCAGCTCACACAAAACTCCATCTACAAAGCCAATTAAAAACATGTTTTCTAGAATATAAATAAAATATCCTAGAGGGTGCCAGCTAAGAATTGTGCCAATCAAATTATCATATCGAGAGGAATTGAGTATGCTGTTGATCACTTCCCATAGTTGCTGTAAGTCATCCGAAATATATTTTAGTTGCTTAAAGAAACAACAACACAAAAACATTCGTTTTTAGAGATGCTTCTTAGAATCTTCTGTATGGATCCACAAAAAAAAAAATTGAAAAAAAAAACACATTTTTGACATTTTATTAATTTTTTCTGATTCCTAATAGTAGAACAAAACTATTATTGTAAGAATATTAAAAAAAAAAACAGTTAAACCTTGTCCTATATGGCAATTTTCGTTGAAAAATTTGGAGCTGTTTTTCAAGAATATGGCATTTAAGTACTACTGTAAATGCGAAATTCGAAGCTCTTTTTTACAGAAAATGGTTTGAGTTTTCGAAAAACTTCATTTGAAGCACTTAAACTCACAAATTCAGAAGTGTTTACAAATTGCTGGAAATGTGCATTTTACCATTATGAGAGAACTTTAAAGAAAATTACATTTGTGTAATTTTTGAAAAAAACAAAAAAATATCCCAAAATTAACTTAACGCTGTATTAAAGAGTGCAATTAGAACTATCCATTCTAAATGTTTCAACAAAAACTTGAAGCCATTTTTGAGAAAACAGTGTTTGAGCGTTTCTACAAACACGGAATTTTGAGCTAGTTTTCACGGAAAACTATTCAATTTTGGAGAAACTTTATTTGACATTATTTAAAGCACATGTACTCATTAATATAATAACGTGAACAAATAGCCAGTAATGCAAACATTAGAGACGTGAGAGACAAGTCAAAAAAATTACATGTGTGTAATGTTTGCATGGATCCAGCTAGTTGTATTTATTATTCTAATAATTTTATCAATCACAAAGGTTCTGGTATTATTATCATGCTCAATTTGATTACTTATGTTCAATATTTCAAAATTATTAAGGGGACCCAATGTTCAGGTTTGGGGCCCCCTATTAAACTTAGTCCAGTCTTTTTTTTCTTTTTCCCCCCTCTCTTCTTCTTCTTCTTCTTCTTTTTTTTCTTTTTTTTCTTTTTTCTTTTTTTTCTTTTTTCTTTTCTTTTCTTTTTTTTCTTTTCTTTTTTTCTTTCTTTTCTTTCTTTTCTTTTTCTTTCTTTCTTTTCTCTCTTAACAGTGATGTGTAGGTCTCATGTTCATTGAAAACCCTGATATTTCAGACGTTCAAACTTTTTGCGGCTTCTTCCTTCAACTAAAGTATAAAGATAGAGATTTTTTCCCTTAATGAAATCTGTTCCTTGATAAATTTTGAAATAAGGTCATGTAGAATGTTTCAAAAATTTGAGTACATGAGATTACCACAATTAGGTTTCCTTTTAAAAAAAATACAATTTAAACATAATATGAAAGAAAAATTGCTAGTCTTCTCATGTCTCAAAAACGGCACCAACAATTTTGATTAAATTTTGACCTCCGATAGCATATAGAACACTTAGGAGAATGGTGCAGGTCTCGTGTTCGTTGAAAATTCTGATTTCAAAGATTTTGCTGTCTTCCTACAACTGCAATTATGAGGACAAACATTGTTTTTCCTTAATGAAATGTGTTCATCAAAATCTGATCTTTAAGTAAGGTTGTGTTCGCTTTTTGAAAATATAAGTGGTTTTTGTGAAATTTTGTATCAAACATTGGCAATTTTTATTTTCTTTAAACTATTTTTTCTTAAAAACTGCATGTTTTTTTATTAAATTTGGATTGATTAGCATAAAGGATGCTTAAGACAATGGTGCAGATTTCAAGTTCACTGAAATTCCTCACTTTTCGAAAATTGCAAAAACCAAGAAAAAAATTTTGACACCTTCCTACAACTACAATTGTGAAAATAATTTTTTTTCGTAATGAAAGGTGTTCATCACCAACATCTTCAAATACGGTCATGTTGAATTTTTTGAAAATATGAGTATTTTTTAGTAATTTGGTATCAAACCTAGTTGCTCACTTCGAATTTCCTGGGCTTCATTTCCTGCAGACGTAAAATGAATGGTGTTTCCAGGCAGTTTAATATAATGTTTATTATTTCCTGCCAAGCTTTTGCTTGGTGACAGTTTGTTGCTACATAAGTTAGAATTTGTTTATTATTTCATTTTTCATTATTTGTTTCTTACATTGAGGCTTTTGTTATATGTTTACAAATTAATCTTCCAGAAATTAGTTAACACTAGAAGGACCGAATGTGTCAAAATGACACATTTGTGACATATAATACAATGTAGTGCTTTAGTTTTAAAAGTTAGAAAACTGGTTTTCTATAAGTGCTTTCTTTGGTTCATGAACTTCATGTGCTGTAAAGCTCAATACTGTGATTTTCATAGAACTGGAAAAAATCTTCGATATACCTAGAAGGACCACCATTTGTTATATTGACACAGTATACACTTCCAAGCCTTGCTGTTCCATTTCTGTCTCATACTTTCGTTTGCCATAGGAAGTAGTATATCTCTGGTTCTCAGATTGATAAGACTGTTGTTACGTTCTTGAAATTCAATGCATGATGATAACGATCCGTTATCGCATGATTCATATCGTTATGCATGATGTTAACGATCGCCGGATACATCCTGTTCTTTTCGAATCTGCAGTAGATATTTCAGAGAACTCTCTGTGTGTGCGGAACGTAATTGCAAGCTGTGGGAATGTGTGATGCTTTGCGTAATGAGTACAGAAAAAGGATTGACGGTCCAATAAATACTTCGTGAACTTTAAAATCTTGCTAAAGAAGACAGTGCAGGTGGCAGTGACAGAAATGGAGACATTTCTGAGTAAACAAATGATTCTGATAACATCCTTGTGAAGAAGAAGAAATATCTAATATTATCCAGGGTGAAGGAAAAGCAGATGTCGGAACTTAGTGAGTGAGGGAGGAGGCTTGAACGTGAACTGCGATAACTTTTTTCTTCTGTGTCACTGTCAGAAAAGCTGAATATGAATAAAATAAGCTTCGTAGGCATAATGAAAAGGAATTAGCCAGATCTGACACCTGAAGCAAAAACCTCAAAAAATTAAGGCAATTTTATCATCGTGAATGTTACAACTTTGGACAAACAAAACTTTGGTCAAACTCTCACAGATTATAAGTGCAAATACACTAAAAGTGTTCTAATCCTAACATGACATGACAGCATCAGCCCACAGAACCCTTGGAAAAAGAAGCCGAAGATGTTTTTTTCATAAAAGCAGAGGCAGAATAGATGAATTGCATCAGATGGAGCGTATATATACAGTGTGCACAGGGAGAAGATGATGGCTAGTTCACATTTTATTCAAGATCCTAAATATCCCAACAACAAGTGTCTATACATTGTTCAAGAATTTTTCAAGGAAAACAGAAGTAGATTGCAATTTATTCGCAAGATAGTAGCTGAAATATCGTCTGAAAATGTTAAATCTTACTCTTAACGCTTGATAAAAGCACAGTTACACCTAATCATAGGAAAAGGAAGCATTGCCAAGAGAAACCAATTACAATAACTTTACTTCCACTGCGTGTTGTGTGAGTTGAAAGTTTGTTTACGGAAAATGCTGTGATAAAAAAATAAAAATGCCTACATTGTGTTTATTTTTTTTTTATTTATATGAACATAAAATTTTCATAAACTAACAAATTAACGTGTTCATTCATTGCTCAGCATTGTCTGTATTATTTCTAGATCTGGAAAGATTTTACAATTTTCTATTTTGTAACTTCAAAGTTTTTGAAATATAATGTATTAAAATGTTCTAGAAATATGCTAATTTATTCATTTATCCACTTTACATTGTAGTACGTGAGAAAAATATATAATATTAGCTCTTCAAGTACTCAGCAGATCATGTGTCAAAATGACACACAACGGTCCTTCTAGGTAGAACGAAATTCCGGTCCTTCTAGTGTTAAAACCTATTTGATAATTCACAATTTTTGTCTGTGTTGCGAGGAATGTATTGGTGTATTTTCTCTCAAGCAATCTGCAAACCTTAATTAAAATTACCACAATTAGGTTCCCTTTTAAAAAAAATACAATTTAAACATAATATGAAAGAAAAATTGCTAGTCTTCAGGAAGTATCAGATTGGAATGCAACAATGCATTCTATGATATGAGATGGCAGCTCTAGTCCTTTGAATTATACAACTCCCTGTTGGGACATGATTAAGCTGTATGAACAGCAGTTATAATTGTCAAATTTGTGTTGATATTTGCTTGACAATATTTAGTTTTTGCACCAAATATTCTAAAACTTGTAAAGAGTTTTACAAAAAATGATGACAGATGTTTTAATTCATAGAGAATTTGTGGTATTATAACAGTATTATATAACTGTTACTAAGTGAGAAAGTATGTGCTGTTTCTAGCACCAACAGTTTTAAATGTATTTATTGCGTATCAAAAACAGTAAAAACTATGTGATGTTTGGGAGAAAGAAAAGCTAGTTTATTGTTCAGTAATAAAGCATGGGATCATCTCATGCTCAAGTGCTTGCATTCAAATTATTTTATTTAGTGCTCATTTTGTTACTGTTTTATTATACATCTTTTGTTGAAAATTACTATGAAGTATAGATTATTTTGATAGACATGAATTCTATTTGTAGTAGAATTTTTTTTTTTTTTTTCGATATCTTTTTTTCTTACACTGTGTGCGTCTTAAAATATATTAAGAATTGGTGATTAAACGTTGTGCACAAAGCAGTTTGAGAAACATTTTTAGTACATGTGTGTTAGAGATACAGAATGCTAGTCGACAACATCAGTAGTTAAACTGCAAGAGTGTTTATTATTTTTCAGATAATATCTGGTAAGTATTGTAGTAAGTAGGACTGAAAACTATTGTGAATGTGAATGTAGAATATTAGTAGGGATGCCATTCCTCTTCATTTTTGTGGCATGTCTGGGATTCACTAGTAAATCTGAGCGTCTATAAACAATTTTGGAAATTACTATATTTGTTTGCAATTAGAATGTGACTTTATTGAACACTAGTAGTGACATGTGCTCTGAAATTGTAAGGATAGAACAATTCTTTGTGATTCTAGCTCACAATGGTAGAAAGACTATTAATGGTCAGTGGGCCAGAGAGAAATAGTCCTAGTGAGGAATCAGTCAAACCAATTTCACGTGTAAAATTTAAAAATTTGAAATATTGAACAAGGAGGCAATTTGTGCATATTTTATTCAAAAGAAAGACATTTAAAAGAAGATCTGGCCATCAAAAAAATATACAAGCTACAAAACATAAATACAGTAGAACTCCGGTACTCTGAATTAATTGGGGGTGTGGTCTGTTCGAATTCGGAAATGTTTGGATTATCTGAGAAGTGTACAGTATATGTATAAATACTTCTATAGGATTACCTGACAATGCAACATAGCGTGCAGTGTGAGGAAATGGCAGTGATGGGAACAACAGAGTACAATTCACAACATTGCCACTTGCATGCGGTAGTGTTTGCTGCATTGTTTAGAAGAGTTGAGGCACAGTAGTTATCAATGCAATAAACGTTTCATTTCAACATCTCGTGTTTCAATAATTTGTTGATTGGTTTTACAATAATTATAAAATCCTTTCTTTTCACTACAAATAAGCATTTTATTTAATTTGTTTATTTTTTCCTTCATCCCAAATTTTGTTTGGATTATCCGAAATTTTGGATTAGTGGGGTTCTACTATATTAGGATTTTTCTGTTGATTTGTGCACTGATTGAATTCTTGACAGGTGCTAGGGTTGGTTATATTGTTGGCTGAAATTTCAGATAATAAATTTGGATTTTAAATTGGTTGGCATCAGAATTACAGAACAACATAATTAATTGACAGGTTTTCAATAGGTTTATTAAATCAGAAGTCTGCTTTTAATGACTTGTTAGTAGTTATCAGGTCAGTTACATTGGCTGTGATCAAGGAAGATTGTATTACTGCATAATGTATATATTAACAAAGATGATAACTAGTTCCGTTTAATCTTAGTCTCTCAACTACACTTTACAAAACTTTCCACAATACAAGAAAAAATTACACTAACATTGGTAACACCAGTTCTCTGATGACAATACATATTGATTGTTTGTCTAAAGTAGAAAAATATTTTTTGCCAGAGAAAAATTAATCTAGTGAGTGATTCTCAGCAAAGAACAATTCATCTGAGTAATTGGCTTTCATGTGCTTATCTTTGTGCCATAATACACATTTTCAATGAAATTGTCATGATATTTAATGGTGAAGTTGTGTCTGTTGGCATTTGATCTGAAAATTTGAGTTGTGTATCTTTTAAGAGAAACAGGCACCTTATGTAAGTTTTACTTGTAATTGCATTTATTTTTTATTGGTGTACGAGTAATAGTAATATTAATTTTCAGTTTCATTAATTCATGCTAATCTTGCCAATTAAACAAAGTGAAGCACACCACAACATGTTTTCAAGTAAATGGCCCATTTACATTTCATGTAATATTTCACATTTCCTACAATGATAGCATAAGTAGCAAAGAAATTGATCACTTCCAGAAAGGTATTGATACAAATAAGTTATGAATGCGTGAGACTGTGGAAATGTTGGTTTCACAATGTCTGATTAATGTTTGCGCATATGTGGAAATCTAATAAGGTACATGGAGTTTTTAATTATGACCATTTATTGAATGTCCATAGGATAAAAATAATAGAGAAGTGTATGTTGCATAACTTTTGTACAGCGTCCATAAATTTAGCAGAATACTTGTACGAGAAGTCAGTTTATATAGCTTGTTACTTGTTCTTAAGTTTATGAATAAATTTCAGCGTATTGGAATGATATGATAAAATCATAGTTCCCATAATAGATAAGTGAAGGGAACCTTTTTGACATGTATTTCCTCACTATTACATAATCATACAGTACTTACTCAGGAATCAACAGAATAATGTACATGTAGTTTAATATTATAATTACATTTGCAACATTGAGTGCACTGCTTATTCATTCTGTCTGTCCAAGGATGTAAGATTAAGTTTGTAAATAATTTTTGGTTGCATAATCATTTTAGTAAGTTAAGTAATAAAAGTGTTAGCATATTTTAAAAGGACTTGTGATTTATGTGGCCCAAAGTGAATTATGCTTGTAACTTGCATATGTCCAGTGTTTATGTAGTAACATGAAAGTAGGATGGTTAATTTAAAGTAAGTCTCTAATGTTACATGCTCTGTATCAGAGCTTCAAAGTAATTTCTTGAGTTAACCACTAAAAATTTTTAATGAGCATTTACATACATACATTACTTTTGTTTCTTTTTAGGCCTGAATATGTGGTGTATTGTTTAACTTATAAACTGTTTAAACACCTTAAATAATGTGTAAGTTCATTGCGACATCGCACATCCTTTCCTACTCCTTCTGTTCTTCTTTGTTTGAACTACTAAATTGAATTTGATTTATAATTCAGAGCAATTATGTTCAATCAGATTAAAAAAAGGTTTCAGCAAAATATATTGACTGCCATATAAGGAAATGAAGCAAAGAGAAGGATTTTCCAAGTGCTGTGTAAATTAAATAATTTGAATCCATGTTATAATATTCCAGGTTTTGCAGATAATCTGATTTAGTATGCAGAAAGTTGCCAAAAAATTCAAGAACATCAAGTCTATGGCTTCATCAATTTGGTCTACCACCTTCAAATATATTTTTCCTTCCATTGTCAAAATTCATAAAATGAAAAACTTTCATAATTGTAGTATGTGGTTTACCTTCACTTAAAAACTATGATTCTGTATTTCGTTTTGTTTGTACAACTATATGAATTAAAAACATGGGATTTGCATATTATTTGGAATATGAAAATTGAAAGTGCACAGATAATTCTGTTTATAAACTAAGGGTCCCCCCCGATAAGATGGTAAAAAGTTCCCCTCAACCAAATTACATATGAGTGGTTACACTATAATTCTAACACAAAAATAATATTTTTGAAAGGTTTCTTAGCCTCCGTCCTACCACCCACACCCCTATACAGCCAAAAACGTGTTTTTTTTAATTTCAATTTTTTTCGACAACTGAACACTATTTTATCAGACTGAAAAAAATATGATAAATAAGAACACAACTTGGACTATCAGAAAAATATTTTTTCAATATTTTCTCAGGCCCAAATTCGAACACAAAAAAATATTTTCGAAAAAAAAATATCAAGAAATATTTTTACTGTGTCGTAGAAGCCTAGAACAGGCTCGAAAAAAATGTCAAAGGTTCCCTCTTCAAACACAAATTGTTGTGTTTTTTTTTTAGATTTTTCCGATTACTGGGCTGCAGTTAAAATAAATAAAAACCATTTTCTCACCTTTAAAACACCTGGACTTTCAATATACTTTGAAAATGACTGCAACGGTTCTCTGCATTTCTTTTAGTGTTTATTATACATTTGTATACATTGCTGTATCACCCAATAAAGTTTTGATTTTGGAATATACTTACGAAGTATTATTTTTAAAGCTTTCTAATCGTTTGCATATGTAATCCTATGCTACGCAAAGACGATAGTTTTGGCAATTTTATAAGAAACAATCGACACAAGACCTTGTAAGTGTGATACTGGTGGATAAAGAATTACAACCCATCCTACATCAAACAGATTTTAGAAGAAAAAATAGAAGTTTGCAGATTATGACATACAAAAAAAGATTATTGCAACACACATTATAATGGTAAATAACTCGGAAGCGATGCTTCCTAGGCCTTTTAAACCAGGTTTGCTTGTCTCATGGGGACACGCCTTTTTTTTGAGAACAAGTAAATTCTAACACACATGTTTTGGGGGACGGGTAGATGACAAATGGGGAAATGATAAGGGACATTTCGTGTGCAGGATAGATGGGGTACAGTGGGGAAGTGAAGGGGAAACATATTAGGCCCCGACTATGTTGCTGGGATGTATTTTTCAAAATACCACTTTTATGATCATCCCCATTTTACAATTTTCGATATTAGTTCTTTTGGGTGCGCCTTTTCCGTAGCACAGATGGACAGAAAAGAGAAGCCGATATCAATGTAAAATTAAATTGAAGGAAAATACTGAAATTATCTTTCACGATAAAATTAACGGGACTATTTTATTTTTCTGCGAATTTTTATCTCAACGCTCAGAAATATTGTAATGAATTCTCTCTCACAGTACCGGGTCTATAATGCCGTAAACTACTTTTCGGGGGATGAGCGTTTGCAGTTGGGTGCTACATTAAATCAATTTTCAATTTTCGTACAATTATTATTTACAAAGTGCAGAGTATTCGCACGTGTACAGATTGTACGAGTGTCTCCATATTTATACGTATTCAAGAACAAATACTTAGGTAAAGGAAAAGACAACTTTTTCTCTAGTCTGAAACATCTACAGACGTGAAACCACAGGCTACCGCAACCAATGCGTTACTATTTATCTGTCCGGGAGGCGCCGCGTTCTAGGCTCAGTTGTCAACGTTTTAGCTGCTATTCTGTGGCCTTCCTCCTCAAGCAAGGTCGCACGTGCTTAGGACGCTGCAACTGCCGAACTGCCAAGTGGTTGACTACAAATGTCTTAATTTTTTTTAAAAACTATGACCCAGCTATTAAAAAAATATGAAAAAAATTCACAAGCATTCTGAGATGAAGTTCTAAGGATTATTTTCGTGCCAGTGTCTGTGTTCTAAGACAAGTAAAACAGTTCTTGTAAATCTGGGTCTAACCTCTACCCCTTCATTTTTCCACATGTCCCCCAATTATCCCTCAAATATGACGGAATTATTATTTAATAAACTGCCAAACACTATTATCTTTCCTTAGCGTATGATATTCTCATACAAAGGATTAGAAAGCTTTAAAAATGATACTTCGTAAGTAGATTCCAAAATCAAAACTTTATTGGGTGCTACAACAATGTATACAAATGTATAATAAACACTAAAAGAAATGCAGAGAACCGTTGCAGTCATTTTCAAAGTATATTGAAAGTCCAGGTGTTTTAAAGGTGAGAAAATGGTTTTTATTTTTTAACTGCAGCCCAGTAATCGGAAAAATCTGAAAAAATACACAACAATTTGTGTTTGAAGAGGAACCTTTGACATTTTTTTCGAGCCTGTTCCAGGCTTCTAAGACATAGTAAAAAATATTTCTTGATATTTTTTTTTCGAAAATATTTTTTTGTGTTCGAATTTGGGCCTGAGAAAATATTGAAAAATATTTTTCTGATAGTCCAAGTTGTGTTCTTATTTATCATATTTTTTTCAGTCTGATAAAATAGTGTTCAGTTGTCGAAAAAAATTGAAATTAAAAAAACACGTTTTTGGCTGTATAGGGGTGTGGGTGGTAGGACGGAGGCTAAGAAACCTTTCAAAAATATTATTTTTGTGTTAGAATTATAGTGTAACCACTCATATGTAATTTGGTGAGGGGAACATTTTACCATCTTATCGGGGGGGACCCTTTACATCACAAATTTACTGAATTTTTTGCACTACATAGAATGAAAGAAAATTGATTGCTCTCAAAAACTAGTATGGTTAAAATATACTGATATCTGAAAAGTGCTACTCATATAAGGAATTAGCTAGAAAGCTGCATATTTTCATAAAATCTCACAGCAGAATTTAGCTAGTACTACAGAATGGCACAGACTTTATCGTAGTAAAGTTTTCTAATTTCCTTGTTGTGGATTGGCTTCACGGTCTTGCCCTGTCCTCTTGCCAGCTGCCATCTATTGCCACCCCAAGTACACTTTTTTTGACACTTTCTGAACTTTTTGGTTTCCTAATAGTAGGACCGAAATGCTACTTGTGGAATATTACAGAAGAGTCCTCATCCTAAATAGCAATGTTCATTCAAAAATTTAGGACCATTTTTAACGGCATTTAAGCATTACTATAAATTTTGGTGTTTTCGAAAAACTTGGTTTGAAGTATATTAAAACAGCGTGATATATATAAAACAAAAACATTTGTGTAATTTTGAAAAAACAACAACAAAAGAATACATCAAAATAAACTTTGTCATATTAAACAGTGCAATTAGCACTATCCATAGGATGAGTTTGAAGAAAAAACTTGGAGCCATTTTTGAGAAAATGGCATTTCAATGATTATCAAAATGCGGAGTTTTGGGCTAATTTTTACAGAAAACTATTGAGTTTTCGACAAACTTTATAAGACATTTAAAGCACATGTACTCACAATAACGTGAACAAATCACCACTAACGTAAATTATAACAACGTGAGAAGCAAATGAATTATGAAATAATGAAAGAAGTAATATGAACAACAAATTTCATTTGAAGGAAAAATCTCTATCTTCCATTTGCTATTTGACGGAAAACTCCGGAAAAATGCTAACTTTTGAAATTTACGAAAATTCAGAGTTAACAGAAAAACGGACCTATGCCATCTTCATAAGCGTATTTTACTCTGATCTTTCAAAAAAAAAAAATTGAAGAAAAAAATTTGGTGCCATTTTTTTAGAAAATTTTGAAAGTGTCCCAGGGGCTTCATGTAAAGTACCCCCAGATTTTAAAGAATGATTTTCACAATCTCAAAGCTTCGACTCGAGCCAAATCGACAGGAGTTTCTTCAATTTGGAAACTATCCTACGTATAGTTTAGGCGCTAAAGGTGTTAACAGACGAACGGACGTTTTGCCGTTAATTGGTTTTTCTGTATTTAGCGTCTGAACTTATCCAGGGCTTCATCAAGGCCGTTTCTAGAACCTCTTGAGGCCCCCGGCGGATTCGAAACTGCGGCTGCCCCCTACACAAACACACACGCGCGCACATGGCGCGTGTACATCGTTCAGTCATAGCCCGCTAGTATGCATTAGGCATACTAGCGGGCTATGGTTCAGTGCACGGCCTCCATAAACTATGAAGGAGGCCGTGTTCAGTGATAAATATACCTCTACAGATTATAGCTGTATTAGTATCAATAATAAAGGGCTTCAATACCGAGCCAAGAAAGTAGAGGCCCAGCAAAATGTAATAATGATAACAATAATAATAATAATAATAATAATAATAATAATAATAATAATAATCAGCTCACATTTTGCGCAAAGTATTGTAGAGGTACCGTCAGTCCCTAGATCTGCTCCTTATACTTTGGTTTTTCTTTCTTGGCGCGCGGGGGGGGGGGTCAATAAAATGGAATATCTCAGTATTTCACGTCGTTCTCGGTTGTGCCGCTAGTGGTCGCATGATCGCGACTGTATCGAGCAGTGCTGGCAATCATGCGATTCCTGGCGGCACAACGGAGAACGACGTGAAATACCATGAGATATTACATTTTATTAACACCCCCCCCCCCCGTGCGCCAAGAAAGAAAAACCGACGTATAGGTAGCTGGTTGCAACCTGGAGTAGATTTTATATCCACCCGACGTCATTACATCTTTCAGTCGTGATACAGAGGAAAAATAATAATTATAACAATGACACTGAGCTTCTGATGCTACTTAGCATGAAATGTGAGACAAAAAATGTTAGATTGTGAAGAGACAAACTACTCCACAGATAAAGTTGAAAAAGAATGGATAACGTGCAGATCAATTAAGATCAATCATTTATGTTGCTTAAAAGTGGAAGGATGAAGCCATAAACGGTAGCAGTTCTAATAGCTGCCCAAGATCAGGCGTTGAGAACACGACATTATGATAAAGTTCTCAAAATTTCCCAAGATGTTGAAGGCCGTATTTGTCAGGAATATTTAGAAGCAAATGATATTCTTTCACAATGGATTCCGCTTTTGATTTGGACTCATAATCGTCAAAATCATCTCCCTTCTCCGTAATAAATACTGTGACTTCAGCATCTTATCTGCTACAGAAAAATTTACTTTTTCACTTAGCAGTAGTTTACTTGCTGCAATATTGTGGAATGAAATTCTCATTCTCATTGAATTTCATTCCACAATATTATTAAAAAAAACTGTTTCATGTTTTCTAGTTTTTTCTCTAATCCTTTAGCCTCATGACGCGTCTCTGACTTATCACATTTCTTACAGACTGAAGACTCGATATCATTATGTCCTTCACATAAAACGTTTACCCTGCCCTCGCAGACCATCTAGTATCATCACTTTTTGATGAAGATCTAAATGTGAACTATGGATCTCCCAGCGGTGTGTTGACGATAAAAAATGTAAAGATTTTGAACCTAATCAAAGTAAATTGTCACAGCTAAAACACTCTTGACAGCATGTAACCCCACTAAATTGAGTGAGTGTCCAGCATATGGTTTCAGCATACTTATTTGTAGCTGTACCGCTCTCAAAAAAAAAAAAAACATCATGGTGGACCTACCTAGAGTGAAGGCTCGGAGGCTTCCTCCACCCTGCGGCAGTTGATATCGTCTCTCGGCGATAAGGAAGAGGCAAGGAGAGGCGATTGGGAGACGCAGTGATCGCGCTGGCTGTAATTCGTCATCACTGCCCTCGTCGTCAGAAGAGGAACTCGCACGGCCAAGAGTGTCCAAAGGAATAACGAATTCATCACTGTGTTGGTCCATCACATTATCTGAATTGTTATATGTCGCCTCTATTCTCTGCACATGCTCGCAGCATTTCTTCCATTGTATTGAGTAAACACTTCTCTGCAAAACTTTTCCTTTTCTTTTAAGGATACACCGATTGTTTCCGCTGCCACGCGCCCTTTTATATACTGCGATTTTCGTAACTTTGTCCCTGACAGGAATCAGCGGATTCGCTGCCATCCAATCAGGAGCTTATATTTCGCGACAGTGACGTCACTATGGTGACGTTCAAGCTCCCGATTGGATGAAACCGTGAACAGCTGACTTCTGTCAGGGACAAAGTTATGAAAATCGCAGTATAAATCCCCAAACAAGTTCTACTGGCTTAAGATCTGGATGGTACGGTGGAAGACGAAGAGGAATGTGGCCATGTTTAATGATTATTTGATCACCGACGTATTGTTTCTCAGTGTATGTACTTTGAATTATTTGTAATAATTGGGCTCTCGTGAGTGATGGGTCAAAATCAACTCTATGATTCTTGAGCCATTCTGCTATATCTTTTTTCGAAAAAGCAGAATTTGGTTTTCTGTCCATTTCGGTACAATGGTACTTCGCGTTGTCCATTACTATAACACAGATACGGGGCAACCTTATCAGGAACTCATTCGGCCAAGTGGAGAAACTTTTTGCATTCACTGACGTGTGATAATCTCCTGTGTTTTGATCCGAAGAGAATGTATATCAACAAGGCATCATCGACAAACCCGTCCCCCGTGAACAATAATCTTTGTCCTTTGCCTATTCTGGTTGTAACACCAATTTCTTCCTCGGACTGCCAACATAATGTTACATTAAGTGAAACGTAAATGTATGTTTCGTCAATATACACTAACATAAAACCCTTCTTCCCTGTACTTACGGATTTCTTGTAACGCATACGTCATGTCACAATATCGGGACGTTCGATAAGGAGTTTTCTATTGAACTGGCATCTTTTCCACTTGAAACCAAGCTTGCGTAATCGCATTCAGAGGAATTCTCTGCTACAGTCAATAACTCCGTCTTCCTTCAGTGCTGTTAACAACTTTCCAATAGTTGGACATTCCTTTTTCCTAGTGTAAAAATAATGAATTTTCTGCCATGTAGCAGAATCTGTAAAAGAATTCACTTCGATCAGTTTTGTTTTCTCCATTTTCTTTCCTTTGGGAGTTGAAAACGTGAGCTGACACTTCGCTAGACTTTCATGCCCTTCCCAAATTACGGTCTTCACTGTGGATTCCGAAATACCTATGGCATCACTCGCCATCTGCACTACATTTCCATCACGCAAATTTAATGTAATTTTGAGCTGTCGAAAGTACTGGACCATTCGAAGAACGATTTCACGCGCTTGTCCTCTCAACGGCCTACCCGACACATTGGACGATGATGAAGATGGCATGTTAAAAAGCACAATCACGAACAAAATTTGGCAATAAAACACCCGAAACTCTACAAAACACACCGTCACTGCTCACTAGCCACGGTAAAACTGGGACTGGAGACCGAGAACTGGAACCCTTCAAGACATGGTTTATTTTTTTGTTGATCATTTGGACACCCCTTACTGTAGAAACACGTAAGCTGCCTTTCGTCTGATCCTTCTCACTCATCAGTTTGTTATCGCCAAACCCGCAGTGCTGAATTACCGCGCGACCCACGAGAGAAAGTGAGCTATGTTGACACAAAGAACGGGCGGCAGGCGGGGTAATATTTGTAGCTTTGGAGGAGACCACGTTTGGGCGTGCGCAGTGGAAGTTTTTTTTGTTTTTTGTTTTGTTTTGTTTTTAGACTCTGGGACATCTCTAATATGGTAAACTCTGTGCCATTACGTTGCACCATAGTATCTTTCTAGTACGCATAAACGATATGCCCTTGAGGTTTCGAAACGGAAGAACAGTTCTCTTTGCGGATGATACGAATATTCTTTGGAATAAAGAAACCGTAAATAGTACAATATCAAATGTTTCAAATGGATTTCGTAATAACAAATTAATATGAAACGAAGGAAAATCAGTTTCAATCCAGTTTTCCATTTCAAATAAACAATTGCTTACGCCATTGAAAATGAATGTTGACTGATATTAAGGTAACAAAATTTTGGGGTCACTTAATTTAGTCAAACCTCAAATGGAACGTCCATTTAAATGAACACAATATTAAGTAAGTATTAATAACTATTTGGACTGTATGATTCTAAACAACTTGTAACAAGTTTTGTACCTCAGCTGCTGGGTTCTTCAGTTTCGCTGATCCTTCGAGCGAATGCTGAGGTGGCCCAATGTTGTGCTTCTGGTCATTAATGTAACTTCACTATCTGTGCACGTCTTCAAGAGTTCTTTGGGTAATTTAGTTATTCAAATTATGCTCCACGGCAGGAAGTCATCAACAATTTTTTACGAAGGGCACAATGAGGGATAATAGCCAAAATCTATAGCTGATTTGCCTTTGCAAAAAGTTTTTATTACACTGGAGCTAATTGTTCTCATAAATTCTCGCCAGAAATGTTCATTTCCATCTATGTTCAAAATTCAATTTGTATGTGGGCTAGGATACATGAATATCTGGTTTGCCAACCAGAGACATTTTTTGAAGCAAAGAAGGTAAAAATCACGATTTTTTAAACCTTTTTCAAAAATGAGTTTCGACAGAAAAAATTCATTGCCGGGCCCTGATAACGGAAAAGTTAATAAATCCAGTGGGTAATTTTCCCCCAGCTCTTGTGATTTTTATGTACCCCTTTTAAATCCCTTACACCAAAATATTGTCTTGCTTATATCTCGCAAACGTTTCCAAGTATTTTATACCCGAACCCTTCAATTCTTGTTCCTATATACTAGTATGTAGCAAATTACTTCCACTAACCCGCTGTGAGGTGCTGTAAAACATGCCCGTCCGTCCGTCCGACCCCGCGGCAGACAAGATTGTTAGTTGTGCATAACATTCATAATTAGTTTTCATATTCACATTCATATTTTTTCTGCCAGTGCACTGCAGTGGTCTAATGCCTGTGCTCTGAAACCAGGTTGCGAATTAATGGGTGGATGCCGGTGGTTGTCCCTCTTAGTTTGATGTCCTCTGTTGAAAAAGTATTAATTCGTCTCTGGCAATGTCACCATTAATTCATTTAAGTGCTCATTTAAAATGCAGTTATTTTAAAAAGGTCTAAATAAAGGAAGTTACACAAGAAAACTATTCCAAGAGTTTTCCTAAGATTTATCTGACAGACCGTGCTGCGTAAGCGAAGGTGATCGATCATTTCACTCATCCCCAACCCCGTGTTATAAAACATTGCTCGAGAAGATTGCTAAATCGCTCTCTGCCAATAACATTCTCCCGAGGCGACACAAGAAATACTAAATGACATTCTTAGATGCTGCAATCTGTTAACAGACAGTCATCGAATGTAGGATAATCTAGATTTTTCATTGATATAAATTAGAATGGACTATGCAGCAATGGGATATGCAATGCTGCTCTACAGAATGTTCGTCAGTTCGAAAATAAAACACTGTTTGAAAATAAATATTCTTATGAAATAATTATACTGTTCCGTTTTGTATAGTTAAATTTAGAGTACATTTTTGCCAGTGTTGAAATGTTTTCTCAAATTGAGTTCTCTAAGATATTCCATCGAAGTTGGTAACATTGGGCAACGAGCGCACCTGGAGGGAGAGGGTGATTCGCTTTGAAGGTCCTTCTTCAGTTCACTGGTTCACTGTGCGCGAGGTGGATGTGTGGGCCTCTTTGTGACTGCTCTGCGACAACTTCAAGCACGTAAGTTAAACCATGGTCACCAATAAAGAGTGATCTTTAGTCATATGTTGATAGAATTTAGCATGTCCTGCCCACGATTATATAATTATTTCGCATCATATTCAAAGGATAAAACCTACATGATATTCAATATTTTGTATGGGTCTAACTAAAAACTGTATTCTTTTGTATTTAGTTTGGAATAAGTACTTAATATAACTTAATTCGTCATTATGAAAGCTAATCAGTATCGTCAGGATTTGAGAATATGAGAAAAAACTGAAGTTTGCAACTGTGATTAATAGAGTGAGGAAGACATTTAGTAAAACATTTTAACATTTACTAGTATAACAGTAGTGTAGTATTGCTAGTGTAATAGTATTTATAGTCTTGGGAGTTTTTTCTTTGTGTTTTGTCTATTGATAATCGTATAGTTAATAAAGAAACAAGTTTGATACGGAAATCTTAATTAAACGAGTATCGCTTTTGCGTCACGAGGCGTATGCCTGTTATTAATCAACATACATGGAATGTATTTTCGAATATAACGAGTTTTGCTTGTTTTACTGATTTGTTGTGAGCATGAAACATAAAAATCTTGGATTAACGTTTTTAATAAATGTCCGTAGATGTAATAAAAGTCGTTTGTATCAAACATCGTCGAACCCTAAGAAATAATATAAGAAATATTTGCAATTATGTTTAAAATTATATGAATTTTTTCTTATATTCCTGATTAAAAAACGTATGAATCCTTGAAAGCACGCTACGACGTTTAATAACGTCCGAATGGGTGCGACATTTAGCGCACCGTCGCTGATAAAAGATTTAATTTGCTAGTGGACAAATGCGCGGATGCTTAAGGGGAAATATGTACAACGAATAGAAAATAAGAATAGTATTGTATGTAGTTGAATCCAAATAGTTCTAAAGAGGGCATGTTAAGAGGGAAATAACACTGATGTTATAGTTTAACTAGCACGAAATACAACTTCACCGTCCCAAGAATGTGCATACATTTTGAGAGCAAACAACATAAAATGGAATAAATATGCCTGTAGCAAGTAATGTACTTCAGCTTCTGTATCAATAATCCCCATCTTGCTTAGATTCGTCGAGTTTCCCTGCTCAAATGTGAAAATGCGGATTTTATTGTTGCAAGGATTCCCCCTGTATTGCTTCTAGATATAAATCAAGTTTCATTATGTGCATTTTGTTGAGCTCTCCTTATGCTACGAGTGTTAAAAGAAGCGACAAGAGTGTGGATTGTTATTTTGTTAGCAATATTATGAAATCAATCCTGTATTTCGTTTACCGATGGGAAAAAGATTTTATAACTCGGAAGCGAAGATATCAAATTTTCAAATATCGCTAACTTCTTGGTACTTTTATTTATCGTTCAACTATTTATGGTAAGAGGGTGGGGAGATATTCTGGTGCTCAAGAAAACTTGCGCAGATTATTCTTCTCCCCCATACTTCACATACGGTTTTTACTTTTTTTGGACAAAAAATAAATCAAATGTATTAATATTACGTAACAGTTTCCAATAATGCGAGAAAATTATACGAGCCGTTGAAGCACCATTAGTTAGGCGCACTACAGTTTTCTTAGTTTTATATCCGAAAATATAAAATCTGTAGTATGGCTGCTTCAAAAGGTTTTATACTACAGTAATCCCTCAACATTCGCGAGGGTTAGGTTCCTGAAAAGCATCGCGAATGTCAAATCCGCGAATGTTGAGTCTATCTTTTAAAGAAAAAACTTGGGTTATGTTCCTGGATATCGAAAAAATGTTTAAAAAAGAAAGAAGAAACAATTGCAGTATAACTGAATAGGCACTAATACAAACAGAATTCACAATTAATATTCCAAAGAGAAGAAATAAAACAACATTTAAAACTTATTTCAAAGTTAAAAATGATTGAATATAGGATTTGGTTATTTTTTGTTTCATCACCCTCCACATTCTATTATCCAAATGTGGAAGAGCAGCGGCTTTTATTTCTCTCCAGGACGTAATTTCGACATCACTACGTTCGAGGGGGTTTTCTTTGTTATTTCCCGAAGCTACTCTTCAGTGAAATCATTGCAATGACAGATGCACAGATCCTGAATGACTTTTCTGTTCCGTGTGGCCAAAACCCTTACCTCCAACTTCATGGAACTGAATTGAATTAGTTTACAATTTTGTTTTTCTATTAATGTGAATTGACATTCCAAATTTGAGATTTTTGCAGAACGTGGTACTTTGAGCTCCGGTTCTGTCAAGTTTCCCAGTTCGGTTCCCAAAAGACGCTGATTAAGGAAATGAAATGTGCTCGCTCAAAAGAAAATGTACGACTGAAAGACGCACTCGCGAATGTTGAAGTCGCGAATGTTAAAACCGGTAGCATTTCTCTAATCGCGAATGTTCGGAACTCGCGAATAGCGAATTCGCTGATGTCGAGGGATTACTGTATTTTGTTGTGGAGATGACGTTTACTGTTGATATTGATTTCTCACAGAATGATATTGATTTCTCTATGTACAGTAGCGCATGTAGTACGAATAGTTTACTCCCTCCTGCAGTTGGCGAGAGCCTTTTGGGACCCGAGGGTGCCGAGCCGGCGGCGTGGGAAAGCGACGTTTTGCTGTTCCCAGAGTCACGTTTCCTCCAAAGTCGCAATAAGCAGGCTCGCTTGGGAATTCATCCACCCGTGATTATTAAAACATACAAGCAATTTGCCATATTATCTCATTTAAAAATAAGTGTTTCTTTTTATTAAAAATATTTTTGAGTGAATTATTTTTTGAAGGCTACTCGTTTTTTCGGTTAAATCCATGAAATACGAAAAAAAACTTATGCGAATTTAAAGTTGCCACTTCTATGGACTTGATCCGGAGGTTCCCGGTTTTATCTAGAATAATCTCCTGGTTGCGGGTAAATCTCTGGATCATTTCACTATTTCAGGGAATCAACTTCTTTTTTTAAAAAAAGCAAGCATGTACTCGTAGTTCCCAGAAAATACAGATGATATTATCTCTCTCCCCCAACTTAACGAAACTGAAGGAAAATCAAAGGATACATTTTCATTGCAGTTTCTTTTGGCGCTTTCAAATACTATTTTGGTTCAAATCAAACACAAGTTTGAACATTTCTATTTCTTATAACTTCCTAATCGAAGAAAAGGAGAGAGTTCTGTTCATCTGGAAAATAAATAGTTTTTTAAGGTGTTAACTATGTATTACAAAGGCGACCTGAATCAAGCATTATTACGAAGGCGACCTTTGGGTAAAAATAAAGAAAAAACTCACTTTTACCATGAAATTGTAAATTTAAGGTATAAGCGGCTAATAATGGTAATGACTAAATTTAAGGGATTTGAACATGTGTTATATGCAGTTACAAAATACATTTTATAGGTTTTTATAGATATAACTAAATGACTTGATTCCAACAAGCAGACACATGCTTGTTGCTGTTCACACATGGCTTTTGAGAAGCGCCCGCAGAAGTACCTCATCATGCGACTTTTGTTATGATCGCCATCGTCCATTATGATTGCTAAATATTGAGAACGAAACTGAAACGCTACAAGACAAGAGTTAGTATTCACTATTTATAATGTTAGCCAATATAGCACCAAAAATCTCACTGATGTTTCTACAAAGACGTAGTCTACTGGACTTCGCGTGGGAAACAGGCACGCGCACGAGATTACGTGCTTGTCATTGGCTGAATGCAATGCAATGTCATGTAGTGAAGGTACCTAGAGTTTCAGAAATGTGGATTAAGGGGAAGGGGGTGGGGGAAGCTTTCGGCACTAGTTCCATCGTCTGACAGACGACGCCTTTGCAATCTAGGCCACTGGGATACATTTATTTAAATTTATTCGTAAAAAATTAAATAAGATTGTTAGTTTTGTTATAAACAAAACGTTTAATTTGAATGTTAGTTTGATTGGTATTTCTTTATTTTGAAGAATTTATTTTTGTTACCCCCCCCCTGATGCATGATATAAATTCTCCTCGTGAGAAACATTATAGACACGTAGCGATACTGTTCATTCTTACTTTGTGTGTCCCAGATGCAAATGCGTCGTCCCAGCGTAGATTACGTGGCGTCTTCAAAAACTGATTTTTTTGAATAAGTTTAAATAAATGTATCCCAACGGCCTAGATTACAAAGGCGTCGTTCGTCAGACGTTGAAACTAGCGAAAGCTCCCCCCAGCCCTTTCCCCTCATTCCCCTTTCTAAACTAGTGTGTACCTTCATTGTGTGACTATCCAGTGATATACACGTACCGTTGTGCCCATATTTCCGGAATATATTACGCCATTTCACCACGCGTTACCCAGTAGACTACACCTTTGTCGTTATAACTAATGGTGTTGCAGAATGGCACATACTTTCCCGTGTTAGTTTTCTATTTCCTTTGGTCTCGGCTAGCTATTCGGACTTGCCACATACTCTAAGCCAGCTGCCATCTATCGCCGCCCAAAATACGTTTTTTAATCTTTTCTTTTTTTCGATTTCGTAATAATAGAAAGGAAATATTATTTTAGGAATAATAAAAAACAGTAAAAATTTGTACTAAATGGCAATTTGCTTCGAGAAATTTGAAGCTGTTTTTAAGAAAATGTCGTTTAAGCGCTACTGTAAATGCGAAGTTGAAGCTCTTTTCACACGAATCTTTTGTAATTTCGAAAAAACTTCATTGGAAGTCATTTAAAGCTTCAACTTTAATTCATAAATACAAAAGTGTTTACAAATTGCTGGAAATATGCGTATTAACATTGTGAGAAATCTTTTAAAAAAATTACATTAGTGTTAAGTTTGAAAAAATTTAAAAAACTAAAAATAAACTTTTTGTCTTAATAAAAGAGTGCAATTAGCACTATCCGTTCGAAGCGTTTGAAGAAAAAAGTTTGGAGCCATTTATGAGAAAATGGCGTTTGAGTTTCTGAAAATGCGGAATTTTGAGCTAGTTTTCACAGAAAACGGTTGGGTTTTCGAGAAACTTTCTACTACTTTATTTAAACCACATGTACTCATAAATGTAATAAGTGAACAAATCACCGCCAATGTAAATATTAACGACGTGAGAGACTAAGTAAACAAAATTACATTTCTGTCATTTTTGAAAAAACAACAACAAAGTAATTGACCAATACTGCGTTAATATTATCTCATGTAGTACATTTAGCACTATTCCTACCAAAAGGTTAAAGAAAAAATTTGGAGCCGTTTTTGAGAAAATTTGGTTTTTGTAATTTTTTTAAAATTTCAAATATTGCGTGCAATATTGCGCAAAAACTACTAAAATTTTCAAAAAAATATACATGAACTTAATGAAAGAACTCACTTTGCACAACAAATTTTATTTGAAGGAAAAATCTCTATCTTCAATTTGGTAATTCTAGGAAGACACTGAAAAAATTTCGAACTTTTTTTCGGCAATTTTCGGCAATTCAGAGTAAACCGTGAAAATGGGATCTGTGCTACCTTAATAAGTGTATTTTACTCTATTCTTACAAGAAATTTTTTAAAAAATGGAGCCATTTTTGAGAAAATTTTGAAAATGTCCGGGGGGCTTCACCTAAAGTACCCTCAAATTTTGAAGAAAGTTTTTCAAAATCGAAGGGCTTTGAGTGGACGCAGATCGATCAGCGAATATCCATTTTGGAAGAAATCGCACGTTTGGTTTACGCGCTAGTGTTGTTCACAGACGGTCAGACAGAGAGGCAGCCTGATAGACGGACGTTTTGAAAAGACCCACTTTTTCGGTATCAGGGGACCTCAAAACCTGTATTTCCGTTGAAATCTCGTAATTAATTTTCTGCAGCATTACATAACTTTACCTATACTACGTATATTACTCCGTAGATAGTACATATACGGGAAAGTAATAATATTGTTCCTAATTTAATGATCATTAAATGTGCAAAATTTAAAATTGACATGTGTATAAATAAGGCAATTAATAATATTAATTGAACGTGTGTGCTTCCACATTCTAGTGTACTTTGTGATGTTTCAATATTAGTACTTTGAACAACAGAGATCGGAATGAAACATGGACAATCTGCATATTCTTATAACCTTTCTAAATGCGTAAGTACGAGTACAGATTATTTTCGAACCTACGGCTTTGAAGGAAAGATTTTCTTTTTACTTTCGGAGTAATATACGCAGTATAGGAAAAGTTATGTATTGCTGCGCGAAAAAATGGCGAATTTTCGCCAGAAAAAAATTCATTGCCGGGCCCTAATAACGAAAAAGTGGATAAATCCAGTAGCTAAATTAAGGAAAAAATCCCGAACACGTGGTGTAGCCAGAATCCCTAATTTGTGGGTCTTTGATATCGAAAAAACCAATTGAAAGGCAAACGTCCGTCTGTCCATCCGTCTGTGAACACTGCTAGCGCCTAAACAGTACCTATGATTTCTTCCAAAATGGATACTCCCCCTTCGATCTGGTTCGAGTCAAAGCTTTGAGATTTTGAAAAAGATTCTATAAAATTTGGGTGTTCTTTATATGAAGCTCCCCGGACATTTTCAAAATTTTCTCAAAAAGGCTCCAAATTGTTTCTTCAATTATCTTGTAAGAATAGAGTGAAATACACCTAGTAAGGTGGCATAGGTCCGATTTTCACGGTTAACTCTGAATTTTCGAAAATTGGAAAAGTTTAAATATTATTCGGCGTCTTCCTCCAAATACAAAACTCAAATAAAATTTGTTCTTCATAGTGAGTTCTTTCTTTAATATCATGTACATATTTTTGAAAATTTTATTAGTTATTGCGCATTATTGCGTGTAATATGAGGAATTAAAAAAATAAAAACAAGATTTTCTTAAAAACCACTCCAAATTTTTTTTTTAACTTTTGGTAGGAATTAGTGCTAAATGTACCTTATGAGATGACATACTCCATATTGCCCTTTCCTTTTGTTTTTCAAAAATTGCAAGAATATATTTTTTTTACGTTCAAACACCATTTTCTCATAAATGGCTCCAAATTTTTTCTTCGAACTTTTCGAACGGATAATGCTAATTGCACTCTTTAGCATGACGTCAATTTTATTTTGAAGTATTTTAAAAAAATTGAAAGGTATCTCAGATCTTTGATATGCACATTACCAGCAATTTGTAAACACTATTTTATTTATAAATGCAGGTGCTTGAAATGACTTCAAATGAAGTTTTTTGAAAACTCAAACATTTTTTGAGAAAAAGAGCTTCAAATTTCTCATTTTTAGTAGCGCATAAACGCCATTTAAAAAAAAATGGTTACAAATTTTTAAAAGAAAATTGCCATTTAGGACAAGATTTTTGCGTTGTTTAATATTCTAAAATTAATATTTCCGTTCTACCATTAGGAAACAGAAAAATTAATAAAATGCCAAAAAAATGTGCGTTCGGCGGAGATAGATGACAGCTGGCAAGAGTATCTGGCAATTCCGAATAGCTAGCGCCTGACCCAAGGAAATAGAAAACTAATACGGGAAAGTCTATGCCATTCTGTAGCACCACTAGTTTGTTTTGTTATTGTTAACTGGCTCTGAAAGTCGAATCCCTCATTGTCATCGGCGGTCCCAGTGCGTGGAACTCACGCGGCCCTCCAAGACGTAAACAAAGAGACCCGTTTTCCAAATCCAGAGGAGTGCCCTCGTCATGGTTTCTACCAGCATTTGTTTAACTTCGGCGAGTATAGTAGTTCCACTACAGCCGCGTCAGGTCGAGACACGTATTACGTTGTCTGCAGGTCCAGTTTTATTTGTTATAATGCGCTTTGTCTATGTGTCTAGCAGGTGCAAAACGTGTTTACCAGAGGTTTTACATAACTTGTGTTGAGACAGTTACCACAATGAGTAATATCTCAAGGTATAACTTTGATTTTCATCACTTCAGTCTCAAAAGTCTCTGATAGGTACACGAAGAAAACCTTTAGGCGCGTGACATTCAGTATAATCATTAAATTAAACATGCCACGTGTACTGGTTAAAAATTCAAATTTTAACTACTTTTAAAGTCTGGCCATTTTTTAAGATCAAACCAAGGAATTTTGTGATTCATCAGTTCATATGATAAAGATAGTAGCTGCAGAGAGGGGATTACTAACTACACCACATGTTATGAGGAAACACTTTAGAGACATCATAACTTGATAACTAGTGGTGCTACAGAATGGCACAGACTTTCCCGTATTAATTTTCTGTTTCGTTTGGTCTCTGCTAGCTATTCGGACTTGCCAATACTCTTGACAGCTACCATCTATCGCTGCCTAAACTAACTTTTTTCGACATTTTCTTAAGTTTTCTGGTTTCCAATAGTAGAACAAAACTCATATTTTGACAATATAAAAAAAACAATTAAACCTTGCCCTAAATGGCAATTTTCGTTGAAAAATTTGAAGCCGTTTCAAGAAAATGGCATTTAAGCCCTACTGTAAATGCGAAATATGAAGCTCTTTTTTACAGAAAAGTTTTGACTTTTCGAAAATCTTCATTTGAAGTAATTTGAAGCACTTTCACTTACAAATTGAATACTGTTTACAAATTACTGGAAATGTGCATTTTAACGGTATGAGAGAACTTTCAAAAAAATTACATTTTTGTAATTTTTGAAAAAATAGAAAAATACCCCCAAATTAACTTTACGCCTTATTAAAGAGTGCAATTAGCACTAACCGTTCGAAAAGTTTGAACAAAAAATTTGTAATCATTTTTGAGAAAATGGCGTTTGAGCGTTTTTTAAAATGCGGAATTTTGAGCTAGTTTTCACAGAAAACTATTTAATTTTGGAGAAACTTTATTTGACATTATTTAAAGTACATGTACTCATTAATATAATGTGAACAAATCGCCGCTAATGTAAATATTAACGTGAGGGACAAGTCCAAAAAATTACATCTTTGCAATTTTTGAAAAAAAAACAAAAGAATAGAGCAATATGGCGTTATTGTCATCTCATAGAACACATTTAGCACTGTCCCTACAAAACGTTTAAAGAAAAAATTTGGAGCCATTTTTGAGAAAATCTGGTTTTTGTAATTTTTTAAATATTCAAATATTGCGTGCAATATTGCGCAAAATCTACCAAAATTTTCAAAACAAATGTGCATGACCTTAATGCAAGAACTCACTTTTTCCAGCAAATTTTATTTGAAGGAAAAATCTCTGTCTTCAATTTTGTAGTTCTAGGAAGACGCCGAAAAAATTCAAACTTTTAATTTTCTAAAATTCAGAGTTAACCGTGAAAATGGTACCTATGCCACCTTATTAAGTGTATTTCACTCTATTCTTCAAAGAAATTTAAAGAAAACATTTGGAGCCGTTTTTGAGAAAATTTGGAAAATGTCCGGGGAGCTTCATATAAAGAACCCCCAAATTTTATAGAATCTTTTTCAAAATCTCAAAGCTTTGACTCGAAGCAGATCGAAGGGGGAGTATCCATTTTGGAAGAAATCGTACGTATTGTTTAGGCGTTAGCAGTGTTCACAGACGGACGAACAGACAGACAGACGGGCGGACGGACGTTTTGAAAAAAACAACACTTTTTCGGTATTAGGGGACCCCAGAACGTGTATTTCCGTTAAAATCTACTTTCCGCAGCATTACATAACTCTTCCTATACTACGTATATTACTCCGTATATACGTACGTATACGGGAAAATAAAAATGTGATCAAAATCGGTTCGGATGAAAAACACAAGCGGTTGGATACGTTACTGTTTTAATCGTGGCTACTTCTGTTCGTTCAAGTGAATTCTGCTTTCAAACTTTTGGTTTGAACTGTTCTTTACCAGAAAAATCTGTCTTTTAGTATCCCTGAATCGCCAATTGCGCAGACGGGCATCATAGGAACCTTACAAGGGAAGTAACAGAACCTTACAAGGGAAGTAACTTCATGTCGAAACACACCTCGAAATTTTAATGGCATATGCTAATTGATACCAGAAACTCGTATGCGAAAAAATAGCGGCCAGTTTCCATTGCAAGTCCTCCAAATAAAGCTTTGAAAAACACATATAAGTACTAGTAAAAAGATGGACGCCTGTACCGGTCCGTTTGGGCAGCCCTTACTCCGGGCGAGCTGGCGCGAGGGACCCCAAGGTCACGGATGAGTCGGCCGACCTGTCAGCGGCCCTGCAATGAACAAGGTCTGCGTAGTTTCGCACCCAGTGCATCTTTCGCTGTTACAAAAGAAATAACATCTGCAATGGCTACAGAGCAAGTTGTGTTAAATCCCGTTAACATAGTTGAGTTCGCCTTGTGTTGCTTTCGTAACAAAGGTGTATCTTCGAAGGGAAGTTTAAATGAAAAAGAACGAGAAATGGGTCAATGTATTATCGAATTGATCGAAAATAATAGCACTGAAGTGAAGCATTACTAAGAATCGACCCTTGTTGTATGCGAAGGAAGTGATTGTGAATCAAGTGATAGTGATACAGACTGCCAAAAGCATACTTCTACCACGAGTGATGGGAAAGTGTTTATTAGAATCAGACAGTGAATCCCCGGAAACTAGCGATTCTAAAAGTCAGTCACCTTGCAAATCCTCCGGTTCGATTTATTAACCAAGCCCTGTGAAAAATACAATGAGGATGTTAGCATTAGCTACGAGTACAAGAAGAAAGCTGTGGAATTCTGTTTGATTGGGGGCGGTAAGAAAGTTTTTCAATATCACATGTCCGTAGAAATTTTCGCCGCGTGATGTCAGAGAGACAACTATATTTGTGGAAAACGCAAGTGGAAAGCATGACAGCAAATCCTAGAGAAAACAAAACAAATTACATATGAGAAACAGTGGACCCTGGAAATTTCACAAGAAACTGGCAGCAAAAATTGGTATTTTTCCGCCTCTCACTCCTCAATCAATCTTTTAAAAAAGCGCACAAAATGAAGAGCAGGAAAATAACAAAATTTGTATCACGCACTTACGTTCACGACGAAACACAGGGTGTGGTTGTAGAAGAATTTCTCAAAAACGCCAAAGAGAGATTTTCACATTACTCCAAGTCGTCTAATACAAACCAAAGTGGATTTGAATGCGAAATGCGATTAAAACGGACTTTGTCGTTTGTTGGTGGTTGCTCAATCAGTTGGTGCGTTATCACACTGGTACACTATAATGCCAACAATAAGTATGGATGGAGCTTTGTTGCCTAAGTTATTTATAGTGCTGCAGGAACCAAAATGATTTTTCGGCCCTGTTGTCTCCAAAATAATGTTTCAAGCTGAAAACATAATTGTTACGACTACAAAATCAGGAAAAATGGGAAAGAAAGAGTTGAAACAGTGGTTTAAAGAAGAGTTCTTCCCATTTGTAAGTGAATATTTTGCTTTGCTTTTAGATTCGTGGACCACGTACAATGTCAGAACTTGTATTGAAGATATTCCTCCAGGCAAGACAATTGAATTGCTCCAGATACCTCCCGGAGCTACAGGAAAAATCCAACCACTTGATAAGTTCTTCTTCCGACAGTGGAAAGCTATGTATCGCCGTTTATCAGAAAATATTGTGCCTCACAAGAGTATTAGTGCCAAAGTTTCCGATAGAGACACAATTCTTCAATTGCAATCCTTCATTCATTTTCAATTTTCATCTCCTCGTTTCCAAAATATGATAAAGTTTTAGTGGTTTGCTACAAGGTACATAACAGAACGGCCTCCTGAATTTGTAGTGCCCGTCAAATATTGCCTTGAAACTGTGAAAAACTGATGTGAAGAAGAATGTGACAATGAAGTTTTTATTCGTTGTGCGTGGTGCCGAAAACAATTATGCTTTAATCATTCAGTGGAAACCAGTCATTTCTGCTTTTTATTCGTGCCGCAGTAACTTGCGACGAGACACTGCTCCTGGCTTTCGCCTGCCCGCGCGCCGGCTCTGTGGCCCGCCTGTTCGGCCGGTCGGTCGGCCGGCCGGCCGCCCGCTCGACGCTAGTAGGGATGTCCAGCGGCGCCGCAACACTCCATTGGTACCTAAGATTTTAGCTTCAATTTTGGAGCCTTGCAGTGGAAACCGGCAGCTAATATTTTGGATATGGGATTCAGGAAATGGTGCGGTGTTTACGATGCTTCTTCTGTCATTGAAATCTATACGAGGTGTTGGCTCTCCATCGTAATTCTTTATTGTGGCATAAAGCTTTTTCGGCCGCATTGCGGCCATCTTCAGTGCAGTTACTGTTTTTGAAAGATCTTGCGACTTTTCCTTAACACTTCTTTCCTTAACACTAATCCTATTTTCCTTAACACTTCTTCCGTCCGATTATGGATATTTGTATCATATTTTATATAACGCGAAGCGTTTTAAGTTCTTTACCAAATGACTGAATTTGCTTCTCTCATAACTTGCCGATGAAATGGGATGAAATGGGATTCAGATAGTGCATTGCGTGTGTCATAAAAATTTCGAGGGGTGTTTCGACATGAAGGATCTGTTACTTCCCTTGTTAGATTACTTACAGTAGCTGACATTACAACTTCTGAGCAAAGAAATCTAGCAGGCTATCAAGTATTGGTACTCATGAATTCTGTGGAGAATATTTGCTGCATCTCGAAAATATTATTTGAAGCAAGAACCATTAAAATGAACGATATCATAAAAAATGCATTAAAAATGACAAAATGACATAAAATGTCTCATTAGTTGAAATCGATCGAAGAATGCAAAAATAATGAAATATAAAAATGGGCCATTTCTTTTTGTCATAACATAAACTGAATGTCTATATCAACGCCATTTTTCAAATGTAAACAGAAGAAAAGTGACATTTCATTAAAATCCGTTCCCTAGTCAATATAATGATAAATAGACTGCATACATTTACTTCATACGGCGAGAGCCTGCATGCCGATGCCCTCCACATGCCTGATCTTCGATTTGGAAGTTAATTTCTTGCAACTGTATTTAAGCGCATCACATTCACACAAGTTTTGTAGTCACAGAATAAAAAGTAAGGAATTTAGTGATGTTTTTGTGTTTAAAAATTGCTTAAAAATTTAACTTTTTATTTTTTAAAGTTAAAGAGCAATGAAAAATATACAATTGTAATTTTAGAATAAATTTGACTGCAAAAATAATTACATATGTGCTAATCTATAAAGTGAAGCTATTTTGAAATTTTTAGTTTTTGTAGTAAAGGAGATCTGAGAATTTATGCAAGATGTTGCACCTATTTTGTTATTGTAAATTTTGAATAACTTTGAAGAAAAACAACTTTTATAAAAAACACGTGTAAGTTGTTTTTTGATAATAGAATGAATACAAGAGGGTTAAAAATTCAAAAACATCAAGGTCAATTTTTCTTAGAATTAATTCGATTAGACCTATGCGTGGATGTTTCATTCCTTAGTACCTCTGAAAAAAGTATTTGAAGTGATTGCTAAGCCCCGCGACAGCCCTTCATGACCCAGCATCGCAACATTGGAAATTATTAAACGTATTTGGGTCATTCCACGTAAAATCGGACAGAAAAAAACCTGAGGTGTTTCAAATTCTCTAAATTTTTTTACACTATCTATTATGAAAAGTAAGAGACACGTATTTTTTGTTTAGCCGAGAATACATTATTTTTGAAGTTACAATTATTGAAATATATTAATTTTTCTCCAATGTCGAGATGTTTAATAATATTTAACTCCAAATGTATTGCTTGTAAAAAATTAAACTTGATCTCAAATTAAAGCTAAAGAAGCAATCTTTCAACAAGTGTTTATAAATAATTGCATATTTTTATATTGTGTTTTTTAAATTGTTTATAATTTTTAAAACGAGTTTTTTAAGACGATCCCCATGGTCTTTTGTTTTAAACTCGACGGCAATAAATTCTTTAGACTTTCATCTCCATCTCAGCAAATTTTCAAAATGGCTTCTGTTTTAGTACTCACGTAAAAAAATAATATTCAACGGAGCGCAGAGCCTTCTCTCGACCACCGCGGCGCGCCGCTGCCATACCGCTTTGTCAATGCTCCCTGTGTCTTCCTCCACTGGACTTACGTCCTTGCGCAATACTGCCCACGCCCTTTCATCGATGTCAGCAAGTCGTTTACCACCCAAGGCAATGGCAGGAAGTCGATCAAGCAATACAAACATTGTGATCAGTTTACATCCACGAGTGTGTGACACAGTGCAAATAATATTCTCGTTTGTGACGCGTGTGTGAGTGCCCTTGCGCTTCTTTCTTTCTAGGAGAGTGACAAAAAATAATTGAAGATGTCAGGTACAATGAAGATACGCTTTGATTCATGTTTCAATCCTTTCAATCTAGAAAAGTATGGTAGAACTGAATGTAAAAATCTAAGACATGTAATACGAAGTATCTTTCAAAAGTTGGGCACACAATACTTACAAATTACGCCGAACTTGAAAATTTGTAACATATGCAGATGGAGAACTTCAAAATGGTTTATAAAATGAATGTCAAACTTTTAAAGGTACCATTGAAACATTTTCCAGCAAACCTGCTACAAGTCATCAGAGAAGAAATTCATAAGAAGACAATAATTCGTAATTGAACATTGAAATGAGAGATAATGGTGATCTAACTCCTAGTGAAGAATTTTGATATAGAAGAGGTAGAAGAAGAACAAGAAAATGAATACATCATAGAAGAATTGAAAAAAAAAGATACAAAACTACTGATGATGATGATAAAACTTAAAATTTTAACGATTTTCGAAGATTGGTCTTTTCCTAAAGTTAAAAAAACATTTCGATGCATCTACTCACATGATAACTGTTTGTAAAACAACTAGCAACAAAGGAATATTGTCAACTCCACATGTGAAATCCAGAAGAGCTATCGTCGCTTCTGTACACCAATATGTTGTGGCTTTTTATTGTTCAGCTGACGTTAGCCGCATAATGAGTAAATAAAGGAAAAAAATAATTTTATTTCAGTAAGAGAGAATGGGGGATATTCACAAACAAAAGAGGATTATACTGAGCAACATGAAAGAAACCTACTGACATTTTAAAGAAAAGTCTCCTGAAACACTGCATTTTACCAGGAGCTAACGGTACACATACAGTATGTGTTTGTGTATATCACGAAAACGTACGAGTAAAGTTAATGTTTGACAGAGGAGGTCTCGCAAAGTTAACAGACGATGTTAATGCATTGAAGGATTGTCGGTACTACCTAACAAAAGTTATTTTTGACACTCCAAGAGTTGTTACTTTAAAAAGTGTGACAAATGTCCTGGAATAGAACGACTTAAAATGTTGCAGGAAAAGTTTGAAGAGAGGATGATTGACAGAGTGACGTATCGGCAGTGGATTCACGTTGAACTATTCAAGTACATCATGATCCGATTACGACTCCCAAGAAGCTCTATGAGTGGTACAAAAACATACAAAACATAGTGATTTTCTTCTTCACCAATGAAGATCATGAAGAAGAAAGAATTCACTTAAAAGTCATAGAACTGCAGCAAAATGGCTACGTGGTACACGTTCGTTACATTCCTTTGTTCCTATTTGAGAAGATAAAGAAATAATTAAAACCTGCTCCTTGAAAGAAAGTGCACATCTTGTCCAAATTATATAAAGAGAAACTTAAAAAGACGAAAATCTGATACAACTTCATATTTTATATATTTTGGAATATTAGCAATAACTTTAAAACTCATTGCTCAGTGAACATTTACACTTATTTTCTTGTTGTGAAGCTTTTTCCCCCCAGCGTTTCATTCGATAGCGGCACATACAACGACGGGCGCATGAGGTTCTCGCGACGCTGTGAACGAGGAAAGATTTAAAAAATTCTTAAAAAGTTATTTTAACAGAAGCCATTTTGAAACATTGCAGTCCTTTAGAAGAAAGTATGAACTTTCTGTTCGTTTTTTTTCAGATTTTTAATTCGTGGTAAAATTAATAATTTTATAAATAAACATTTATAAACAAAAAATTAACATTAAAAAATAAAATTTTATAAACAATAAGATAAATTTCATGAAAGGTGCAGGTATAAGCTTTGAATTAAGAGGAACTCAAAACCGAAATTTTAAAACTGATTTTGAGATACAAAATATTATACACGTCAGTGCGTATGAAGTTACGGAAAATTTAAAAAAATAAAATGAAGAAAATATAAATATTTGAGCAAAACTAAAAAACACGTGTTGTATAGTTTGTTTTCATGAACCTGTAAAAAAATAATCAGAAATATATCAGACATCGAGGTCAATTTTCCTTCAAATTCGTCCGATTTTGCGTGGAATGAACCATTTAGGAATTCAAATCGTAGGGTAGTGTGTTGAAATTATAATGAAGCGTGGTACCAAGATAAAATAGCCTGTGTCTTCGTTACGAGTAGGCTTCTTAAAGAAGTGTAAAGACAAAAAAATGTTTGAAACATGTATGTTGATTATAATGCCGGTGTTTTTCCACTCGGTCTGGGTCAGTCTGTATAATTCATTAGTTAACATTTATATTGTATAAATTAAAAAATTCTAAAAATTCTTGTAACAATGTAATTCAATTTCTGGGTCAGTGTTCTCCATCTCGTTTAGATTTTCGTCAAGTTTCCCCAAACTATTGAGCAAATGCTGAAAAGTTGTTTTCATTTTCTCGTATATGAAGTATACGTAAATTGTAATGGTAAAGGAAAATAAATTTTATCATGGAAAATAAATTTTCCATGATACCAAAAAATTGGAATTATCATGGATATTTTTGTGCGGCCCGCGACAGCTTTGATAGTTATTTATGTATCAAGGGCTTTAAGTAGATATTTTTGCCCCGAGGGTCTCTGGCCCGAGGGATTGGAAGTCGCATGAGGGGACTAAAAATATCTAGTAATGCCCGTGGTACGTACAGAACTTTATGGTTGACTAGTTCGTTGCTGAATAAAACAAGAATTCGAAACATTTTGTAATATTTCTTGCGTCTAAAGTGAAAAGGTGCATTGTAATAGTCATTTGTCAATATGACGTGAGTGTATAACTGTAAATCTAATTACTATTGCATAACGGTTATTGAACTGATTTGTTCATACAAAATGAAAGAATATTGTGAAATTCCTGCCGAAGTTCACGCAAAAGCTAAGAAAACTACGGACAATGGTTTCCATTAAAATCTTGAGAAAAATATGGAACTGTTTATGATGTATTTGAGAGTTATTACTCGCGCAACTTTTCTTGAACGTTGGAATTGAAGACATGCGGGTAGAGTGAGGGTATGATACGGCCACTAGATTTTATGAAGCAACGCCAGTCTCTGGAGAATGACATGCCTTCGCAACTTTCTCAATAATTTGCGTTGCAATTTTCTCAGGAGTTCGAGGTATCTCCCGTGATGGATCTTCACCATCTAAGGTCATTTCTGTTGTGTTCCGGGAAAAGGAAAAAATCATAGAACACAAACAAACAAATTTATTTGACGTAGCCACCCGCTACGTTAAAGAGAAAAACCATGTACAATAGCAGTAGTCGGCCGAGAATACAGGAGAGGAAGTCCAGTCACAAGCAGCTATTCAATTCCAAATTCCAGAGTTCGTAACACCTGATATGGCCGAGTCGTTATCGTAAGAGTTCGTTCTTATCACCACAGTCGCTCACTCAACATGCATGTCGCAGTACTGCAGTCTGGGGCCGCGCGCGTCCTTGCGCGCCGCTTATCAGCGCCACGGTCACTTCCCCTCCGCCGCGTCACCTCACGGGGATGGAAGGGGAAACGGGTTGCCCCAGCTCCTTGCCGCCGATAACGCTGCTGTTCCTCTTCGCCTCGCTTGCAGAACCGCGCGGTGGCTGTTCTGACGTCAGCTCGCTGCCCGCGAGCCTCCAGTCTCTTGGCGGCTAAATCAACCGCTCTGACGGGCACGACAATTTCTTTACATTTTTTGGAGTAAATCACGAACAGAATCTCGCCTTCAACTGAAAATAGTTTGTATTTCGCGCCAATGAAGATGTGTTTGGAATGATGTCAAATTACCGTGCGGCCCGCGGCGTAACTAAAATTTGATATGTGGTCCATAAGCCCTTCTACGTTCGTCAGCCCTGGTTAACCCTGGAGAGATGGCGGTTACCGGAGTTACGTTAGTGGTAGCGCGGGGTCATTTCTGACCTCTTTAAATTATTTCTTTATAAAATTATATTTAGCAAGAAATAAGGGCGAAATTAGTTTTTTTAATAATAATCAATCATTTATAACTTAATGCACTATTATAAACAAACATGCAAATGAGGAATTGAAACAAATAAAAGGGCAAAATTGTCATTAACTTTCATTTTACGTAGTGACTCCATTTACATTTTCTTGAATATTTCAACGACAAAGGTATAAAAAAATTCAGTAAGTTTCATTTGCTAACATTGTTTCACATAGAAACAAACAATTTATTGAAAATACTTCAAATCCAATCAACACAACTTAGGAAAAGTATGAGATTTAAGATGTTTGTGTTCGTTTCACAAATATTTACAAATGAATTATTACATATAAAATTTTGAAAATTTTTCAGACAAAAGCTAAAGAATGTGGTGAAAGGTAAGTGAAATGCAAAGCTTCTGACTTGCTAAATTAGATAACTGCATCTAAGCAAAGATACGTGGGGTCATAAGAGACCCCGCGCCATCTCTGTCGGGTTAAAAAAAAGGATCTAAATATTGATATAAAATGCAAGCAGCACGTCAGGAGTTTTGAATATGTTTTTTCTAAACAAAGCACTTTAAGGCCTGAAAAACTAAAATTTTGGGGCCAAAGGCCTCAAAGAAGTGTTACTCACACCGTAATCTACAGGATGAGATCTTCTTGGCCATTCTATTACATTTTTGCTGGTTCTACAGTTCTCGATTCTACTCCACCTGTTCAGAACCTGTAGAATTGCAACTATAAGTGAAATTACTACTCACTTACTATTCTATGCTAATGTAATTACACGGGTGTGCCACTTTGCTAGATAATAAAATTAGATAATAAAATTAAATAATAGTTTGTATTGACAAGGATGTATTACATTGTTATAAGTTACAAGGTGACATATAGGACAAGCAATGGAAGATAAGAGGGTCTTGAAGACAAATATATATTACAGGCTTAATATGGAAATGGAAAAATAAGGAAGAGGGTGGGGTATAGCATGCGAGAGTTCACTAGGGTACGCTAGTTGTTACATAATTGTAACGTGTTTACAAATCGTGCGGTCAAAGCAGTGTATCTCGTGTTACAGGGCCTTGCGTAAGGTGAGCACAAGGACGTGAACACTAAGGCTGTTTGTTCGAAAATCGCATAAGACGTGATGTTATAAGTTGTGTTCGTGGCGTGGTGGGGATACCGATTAACTCCTGTATTACCTCTATACCTTAATCCTTCTCTTGACTTTACAGACAACTGTGTGTGAGACGTAAGTGGGATCTATGTCCATAATCTAGGAACTGTATCCCTACACCCAAGAAAAATAGTACAATATATTTAGAATTGGAATGAGCCTTTCTTAGTAAAAGATATTTTTGCAATTTTGAAGGTAATGAGTCCCATAAATACTTTATAGAAAGGACAATTTGACATAAACTATTCTTTATTTCATGAGTCTTGTCATTGTTGCGAATGAAGTGACGAGACTCATGAAATAAAGAAGCTTGTATATCGTCTTTCTATAAAGTATTTATGGGACTCCTTTCCTTTAAGATGGTACAATATATAACTATGCGTGGTCTACCACAGCACACACATTGTTCTAACAGAGGTATTGCTCCCCGGGGTGGGCACCTAGCGTTAGTCTTTATGCCCCCTCGCCGACGCACAAGTGCGTTGATAGGCTGGTATTTGCGTCCTGCTAGAACGGTAACTTTTCCATTCAATACCTGGGTTGGGCCGCCCTACCAGGTCATAGCTACTGGCTTTATAGGCCAGTGCCGGAGTCGAAACTACGCGCCGGGACAAGTCCCTACACCTTGTGCACAGAATAACTAGTGGTGCTACAGAATGGCACAGACTTTCCAGTATTAGTTTTCTATTTCCTTCGGTCTCGGCTAGCTATTCGGAATTGCCACATACTTGTGCCAGCTGCCATCTATCGCCGCCAAAAGTACATTTTTTGACATTTTATTAACTTTTCGGTTTCCTAATGTTAGAACGGCAATATTAATTTTCAAATATTAAAGAACAGAAAAACCTCGTCCTATATGGAAATTTTCCTTTAAAAATGGCTTTTAAGCGCTACTAAAAATGCGAAATTACCCTACTACCAATAGGAAAACGAAAAATTAAGAAAATGACAAAAAAATGTACTTTTGGCGGTGATAGATGGCAGCTGGCAAGAAAGAGTATATGGCAATTCCTAATCGCTAGCGAAGACCCAGGGAAATAGAAAACAAATCCGGGAAAGTCTGTGCCATTCTGTAGCACCACTAGTTTAATATTCTTAAACAATATTTTTGTTCTACTATTAGGAAACCCCCAAAAATTAAATAAATGTCCAAAAATGTAGTTTGGGCGGCGATAGATGGCAGCTGACAAGAGTATTGGCAAGTCCAAATAGGTAGTCGAGGCCAAACGAAACAGAAAACTAATACGGGAAAATCTGTGCCATTCTGTTGCACCTCTAAGTTTTCTTGAAATGTCTGTGTGTGAACAAACCTAGGCGCCTAAACCACCATTTCCAATCAATTTGGTTGATATTGCAGTCTCTTGAATGTAAAACGGATATTTTAGAATTTGAGGGTACTTTACATGAGGCCCCTAGGATATTTTCGGAACTTTTTCAAAAATAGTTCCAATTTTTTAAAAATCAAAACAATAATTGTTATATTTAAAATTGTTAAAAGTCTTTGTCACTTCAAATAGGAAATAAACCAGAGGCTCCTTATTCACACGTATTTACGTTTTGGTGATGACAATTTAATAAATTCCCGGCAATTCTTGGCGTACGGCAATTCCTTTTAAATTCAAAGAATGTGTAATCATGTGAAAATTCTGTCATAGCCTATTAATGCACACCGATGAGAAGACCGCAGATTTGTAGATTGTAAAATATGCGTTTTAGGTGACTCCAATATGTTATTTCAACATTTTAGTTAGGCTTTTGAAATAGTAGAATAGGCACAAATAAAACAGGTAACTTCCAAAAGAACACAATATAAATTATATATTTCTCAAAGATAAAAAAATATTTTTTTTGCGCAGCATTACGTAACTTTCTGTCTGAAGTAAGGAAGTAAATAAAATCAGTATTATTCTCGTATAGAATCAGTATTGTAAATTTTGCGATTATACTATTTATGAACAAGTTTAATTGTTTGTCATATAGTTACAATTATTCGTACCGTATTTTGCCTCACATTAATTACTAATATTTTCTCCAAATTTTCAAGAGAAGATGAATGTCTCTTATCGATCAAGATCACTTTTCTTTCGCGGAGATTCAACCGTTTATCTTAGAAGCGAAAGTAGACTTTTCCACGAACTCAGGAAGTAGTGACATGGAGACTTTAATCGCAAGAACCTTGTCCGGTATATTAATTTCTCGTTAACTTATAGCAACTTAAAATTAATATCATCCTTGTCTGTAGTGCCGATTCAGAAGAAGAAAATTTAAAAGAAATCACCCCACCAAAAAAAGGCAAATTAGTCTCATTTAAGTAATTTTTTAAGTAAAATATGCATTAATGTTTAAATAGGCTCTTTTAGGCGCTATAAAATTGACGGATTTTAGTTCAAATAATCCTAAAATATATACATTATATTTCATTTAGTTCAAGATACCCAAGCAAAAAAGAGGTTTTTACCTAAATATCCGCGGTCTACCGATGAGCCATTATAATACCTAATAGTACTACACAGGGCCACATTTAACCCGTAGTAGACTCGTCGTGGAGGTGATGAAAGATATCCCCAGGTGCGTTGTAATTCTGGCGCAATCGGCGCAGTAGCAAGTAGGGACCCCAATTGAACTCTCCCGCCGACCCACCGCGTCATCGTATGATTATGCAGTCGCTCAGAGCGGCTTGAGGCCGTCTACCGTCTACTGCAGGGAAAATTATGAACATGAATTTTTAAAACGTTTATTCGTAAACTAAGAGGTTTTACACCACATGATGTAAATTAGCGATAGTACAAATCGAATAGCAACTTGCATTGTTTGGGTTTGACAATAAATCGCGTCCCTTACTTATTGTCCCTTGTACTAGCCTCAGACAGAGTTTAGTCCTTAAAGATGCATTGGAGGTCAACAGGATAAAGGTCAATTCTTTAAAACGGCTTAAAATATTTATAACCTTAGGTAACGCTACTTTAGAGATGGACTTTCGAGCTTCTTTTGATTTATTATTGAAGAGGTAGCCAGCATCTCGAAATGGTGTCACTTAGCGAGTCGCTTAGAAAAAGGAATTGGACTTACCACCGCCGCGCTGCTTGGACTGAATGCCCCCCTCATGGATACAGTTTTTCTAAGACAGATAGTAAGCGCCTTTGCTTACAAGATTTATTATTTCGCAAACATGAACTATTAAGGTTCTCGTTTATCTCAAAATTACGCTTTTCCTTGAAAAATTGGATTTTTATTTTCATTGTTGTGCATTGAGACGTGGACTGTTCAATGCTTTAAAACCATTTGTTTCCAACTTTGTTAGTTTTTGACTTATTTGTACTTTTCCGAATGCGCATCCATATCCAAGGCCATTTGCCGTTAAAGTTGCAACAATCGCAAAATTTAAAAAAAATTAAGATTATTTCGTAGGAAAGAATCCTGAAGAAGAATACGTAATACCTGAAGAAGAAGTCAATAAATAGGATTCGCATCGTTGTCATAAGAAGATTGAAAGAGAATAATCTGCCAGTAAATAATTGGTTCAAAAAATTCATTATTAAACCCAATCATAAATTTATTTAGAGATTTCATAAGAAATTTAAACATGCAATTTTAACTAATGTAGAATATTCTTCGAATGTAGAATGATGTCGTCACATCAAAACCAGAATATTCTTTTCGACAAATTCTTTCTTATAGTTAGGGAACTAGTGTTCACAGACGATCACTTTAGAGCTAATGAATCTTAATCTGGCTTTTCCCTAAAGTTACTTTTTCTCTTGTTAGGCCTGCCTCGAAACATCATAACTCTTCTCATTTTAAAGAGATCTTTATGATTAATTTTTTATTTAATAACAAAAAGTCAATTCTTGTGCCTAAACCTGAAATTGTCATAAAAATTAAAATAAGTAATAATAAATTACTCTGTTACTTGTTATTATTACCAGTGATTTTTAAAAGTTCTAATTCAAATCCCTGCAAAATACATACAAATTTCTTGTGAATATTCGAATTCAGATTCAGGCACTAAAGCATACTCCAAGTAACAACCTTAAAAAGGAATCATCCAAAAATGTTCAACGGTCCATGAGTTGTGAGATTTCAAATTATACCCTGTTCTGGAAGGAAAACGCACATATCGGATGAAAAAATTACAATAAAACTGTTTAAAAATATTTATTTAAAACCTGATTCCAACGAGTAATCATGATTAAATTTAGATATATAAACTAAAAAAAATTCTAAAACTCAGGTAGACGAGTATCTTAAAATATAGATTCTTAATTGTTATTATACATAAACTCTCATATCATATCATCTTCAAATAAAAATATAAGACTACTCATTCACATTAAGGAAAATGGAGAAGAAAATATTCCAGAGAATGTTCTTAGAATTTATTCAGACTGTGACGCATAAGCGAAGATGGTCATCAGTCATTAATTCTTCGACAAGTCCTCCTCTTAGAGTACTGAAAATCTCAGAAAAATTGTTCGGTCGTTCCTTGGAACCAAAGGTGTGTAATTTACAATGAACAATTGCAATTTGATTCGTGCTATTTTCAGTCTCGTGTGTGAATACACGTTCAATATTGTACCTGTTTTTATCAACTGCATCATTAAAGTGTCTTATAATGTTTGTCAATCCAATGTAGCGATTAAGGAACATCATATACCAGGTAGTCGGTGCATGCTATTATCCTTTCGGTCTTTTTAAGAATCTAATATCTCCTCGTTATGCCAAACGTCGCAAAGTTGAAAAGTTAACACATTTTAACTTATTCAAGAACAAATGTGAGAGCCCATTAACGTGTTTCTCCCGGTTCTTCTGCGGCCCTTTATGCAAAGAATAATTGGCCGCAAATCGGAAAAGGCAATAATCAGTGAAGGCACTTTAAGTGTCTACTCATCTGTGTAATTACAGGCATTCTACAATTATCAGCAGTGTAAGTTTGTGTACAGTTGCTAGTGCAAGTGTTCTACAGTCATTAACAAGTGTTTTTTTGTCTCATCAAAGTCACAAGCATTCTATAATAATTACAAGTGCTCTCCAGTGTTTCATTGTAGGCACAACTCTTACAATAGTAAAGGGTTTTTATGTTTATAAGCGTTCACCGTTAAATTGACCAATAATCATCAATCGTTTATTATGATATTGTGATTAAACGTTATATCATTGGATTTTATATCGTATTCATTTTCTATAAGACACTAAAGGTAGTATGTGTAGTGTCAATCGTACACCAATCTTGGTTCTTGTTTTTTTCCATTGCCCTAACACCAGCTTTGCAACACCCAACATCTATATTCCAAAACCGTCTTTTTTTTTTTTTTTGTAATTTACACTCTGCTTTTTTCTTTCTCTTTCGCAGCTGTGGGCGACACTGGTCATTCGCCATTCTCAGGTCGCTCGCCAGTCTTACACAGAACAGTCAATTCTGAATCGCATTATCGAGGAGGCGTATTTCAGAAGAACTCTTGAAAGCTTGCTGCTCGTCATCAGAATTATGAAAATGAAATGAGGAAATCCGCCTCTTACTACTCATAAGAAATGCATTTAAAAATAAGATAATCGATTTCTAGTACTTCACTGGAGAATAATTCCGAAAAATCGAAAATTTTATATCTCACTCAGGAAGTAGTCATGTCCGAGAAGAGTTGGGAAGAATTGGATATAATCCCAATTGAAGATCTAATATTGAACTTGTCAAACAGTTCCCATTCTGGAGAGGACCATTCATTGTTTCTCACAGAGAATGAAAATAATACATCACATTTAGATGTTTCAACTAGTCAGCAAAATTTGGGAAGAGAATGGGAGAAGACATTTTGCGTTCATTTGCTGCACTGGATCACGAAAATATTGAAAAATTTGGCAAAGTCAAGTCGAATAGTTTAATTCGATACAAAGATTCAATACCATGTGCACGCAATCCTACGCTTCTTTCCAAAAAATCAGCTCTTGTTCTTACCTCAGCTCGACAAAGGAACAAAACTCCCAAAATCCTTTCCAAAAAGCAATGGCAGAAAAAACATGGCTAGCATATTAGCGACTAAGAAAGTCAAGATTGCTGTAAAAAGACTGAGAATAACGACTGAAAAGACTCGTTCTTTAAGATTTTTTAAACATAAACAGATTATTCGAACTAATAATGCGCATGTGCCAGTACATTTAAAAAGACGTGTAAATATCAGGGATTCGTGCCCAAATTCCAACATCAAGCAGAATGGGGGTGAAGTTGAGAAATGCTTCAGGAACGAAGAAATGTCAGACAATTTATGTAGTGATAGTGAGATGAAACCGTACTATTCCCAACGCAGACGAGGGAAAACCGAATCTCTAGAAAAGTGTGAAGCAAAGTATCATGTAACGTCAGGTTCAGCAAATTCTTTTTTAATCGAAGCCGATGATTCGAAATGCCCTTCCAAAGTTGCAAACCAGTATTGTACTAAAGGTGACCAGGAAACAAATTATATTTTTGGAGACACGAAGAGAAAATCGCCGATAAAGTCGTTGCCGAGTGATGCCAGTGTTATAAATCCGCAAAATGCAAAAAGAAATGATTCCAATACCATACTAACCTTCTCTATTGACAAAAGTAGAGTATCGCCAGTTGGTGGAAGGTCGAAATTTTCTCACAGTCAGAAATTGCTTCGCCAGTCGAAGCTTTTTCTATTGAAAAGGAGTGCAAGGTTTGGTCAAGAACTCCTTTCACATTCAACGCTCTCGGCTGACCAAGAACTCTTCCCAGATGTTGAAAATGAGAAATGTTTGAAAAGGCGTTGTGAAGCATCCCCTTCTACAGAGAAATTGGGAACTAAATGTGAAACCGAATTGGATCCTCTTCCTCTTGCTACAAGAATTTCTTCACATGTTGACGAAAACCCTTCAAATGTTTTGTTAGAAGAGCGAATACAACGAAAGAAAAGTTACAAAAAGCTCAAGAAAAACCATGCGCGAACAGCAATTTGCAAGAAGGACCTGTAGACGTAGTTAATACTTTTGATGAATATAAAAATAAATTGCGATCTTGTTCCAAGACGGAGAGAATGGAGATGAATAAGCGCAACGAGATTCGTAATGAGCTAGAAAAGCCATCCAATTCCGCACTACCTAGTGTGGCGAAAGTAACGCCTCCTTCCCGTCGCTCCACTTGTATCGCATCCCCGGAAATAAGCCACAACCCGACTTGTGCAAAAAAAGCAAAAACAAGCCGGTCAGCAATCTCTTCGCGAGCAAAAGGCCCACAAGAAACCATCAGATGCGTATTGTGATGAAAGTCTAGATTCCTCTTCTGGAATGATTAGAAAAGCTGAAGATAAATTTGCATATGAAAGGGTAGATAATGATTCTTGTTCTAAATTAAGTGTCACGGAATGCTCTGAAGATGAACGTAATGAACCATGTTCAGTACAAAAGTGAAAGGGCTTGCCGATATTTCCTTAGAAAGAAAGAAGTAACGAAAACGAAATCAGAAGCATTAGTTACCTCGAAGGCAACAAACTCTGAAACCAGACCTAACTCTAGTGCATCGCAAGTTCACGAAATGAAAGACGATTCTTCATCGAGTCGCATTGAGAATCAAAATGAAAAGCAAGAAATATTAGGTTCTAAAACTGCAAAAAGTAATTTTTCGATTAAGACGTCCCCCCAAACTTCATTTCTACCCAACGATTTAGACCAGCAAAAAGGAGTGTGTAAAAAAACAGTACTTTCAATGAATGTAGAAGAGAAATCAAGAAAGAAAAACACTAGAAAAAGGAAATTATGGTCCCAATCATCATCTTTAGTAGACATTCAAGAACAAGAAGTAAACAAAACACCATGTTTGTCGCCTTCTCATAAAAGCTCCACTTGCAGATCCCAAATAAATAATCAGTTTCAAAATTTACAGGATGTTGATACTGAGAAAGAAGGAAAAGTGGTTAAGAAGTTTAATTTGCAGCATGGATCAAACTCGTTTCAGAAAGAAGTGGTTGACTACCCCTTAGCACGAAATATTGAAAGCAAAACAAGACTACCTCTGCATCAACAAGATGCAAAAGAAATCAGATGTGTTGTTTCAGAAGAAGTTTCACCTACTGAAACATCTAATACAATCAAAGAACTTCATATAAAGCAACACATCACGACTGAGAAGGACAGTGCTCAGGAAAATCCTTTATCTTCTCACCAATATTGTGATAGTAGAAATATTTCTTCTTCTCCTCGTATTTACAGCGGAAATGAAACAGTTGAAGTATGTCTCGCAAAAGAAAAAGATACTTTGAAAGACACTCACAGCAGTCCAGCTATAGAAGAGGAAGATAATCAAACTATCGATTATGCACACGAAACAACCACTTTGTCATCTCGTATTCAAAATGGAAACGAAAAACTCGTTTTAAATTCTAATACCGAGGCAAATGTTGAACAAACGACTCCCACTAACATTGCAAGCACAGCCTCAATTTCTCCTAATTTATTGCGTTCTATCTCAGTAAGGCCAAAAATAAATAAGAATACTCATTTAGATTCTTCAACAGTCCAGACAAATGATTCCTCAAAACAGATAACATCTGGCGTTGAGGGGTATAATCGGTCCTATGACAACCATGAACACTTTAAAAATTCTCAAGATTTTTCTATAAAATTTTCCGGAGGAGTTGAAATTAATTCAGAGGTAAAAGATACACTGCAGGAAAATGTTACAAGTAATGACGGTGTGTCAATGGACACGGTTCACCACGTTAGCAAACATTCAAAGAATTATGTAAATGAAGGAAAACTATTGAAGTCACAAACAGACATGGTCATAAGAAATACTCCTTGCTCTCCATTGAAGGAAAACTTGCAAGAAAGACATGATCAGTCACAAAAAACGGGTGCATATAGTTTTGATACGGATGTAATTACGAAGAGTCGCTGTGAACCTGTTGTTGCTCTTCGTACGCCCAGGAGCAAGACTCTCATTGCGAAGCAGGCTGGTGTAACACGTACTACCAATTTTAAAATTGATGGTGAAATTAACATATCCCAGGTCGCTTTAAATACAAAGAGTGACTGTGAATTTTTGAACGGTACTGGTGAAAACAGAAAACTGCTCGATTTAAATGTCATTGGCTTCGCTACAAACACTAACTGTGCAGAACCGGTAATTTCTCCTATTGAGAAAATACCAGTGTGCCATGGTTCATCAACAATTAAGAACGTTCAGGAAATTAATGAATCACGTTCAGATATGGTTAATAATTCGTTGATGGATACTAACCATGAGAGTTTGTTGATTCCTGGTACGGAACACGATTCTGAAAAAGACAAACAAATTGAAAACATCGTATTATTAACGTCAAGTCGAAATCTTTCACACTTGCCCACTGACTCGAGAAATAAATCTGATGAGCAATTTAACAACACCAGAGATCTTGCTCATAGTTCGCGAAGCGGTGCTAATGAAGTTGGAGAAATCTTGAATCGTGTATCAGACTTAAGAAACAGTGGAGAATTGCCTGATGTTCTTTGCAGATTGGAAGGTGGAGAAAACATCTCTCAAACTTCACCTCTTAATTATACAAAGGACATAACTAACATAAGTCATGAACCATCTCTAGTCCCAAGTGATTCCAGGAGCATGTCTACTCACCATAAATCTGTGGCAGAATGTGGAGAAAAGATTCACAACGCATTAGGCCATTCATCCCTTGGTGCAGAAAAGAAAAATAAATCTCACTCAGAAATAATTTCGATGTATTCAGAATTACTTGAAAATTGGAAACGTGAATTAAAAGTAAAGAGAAAACTCATTTTTAAGAGCAATCCACCTGGCGTCGCAAGCTTGCGATCCCAAAATAACTTCGACGTCCTGTTCAGATGCAATTTCCCCACAGGACGATGTGTACGAGGAAATAGGAATTCCAGTCAGTGAACATCACAAAGAAGATGCTCTTGATTCTTTCATTCGCGTCTTAACAAACAATGGAGCTAAGACTTATGTTATTACATGTTTTTCTCCGGAAGAAAAAAAGCAGACGAAAAAAGAGAATTGGCAGGGCCTGCAAGAAAATGTTTCACATACTTCCCGAAAAGAAAAAATGGCAGAGGAACCGTCGACGTCACCTTACAAAGATATTGTTTCAAATGGAGAAAATAAAGAAAAGATTGTGGAAAATCGAAACAGTGAGAATGCATTCAGCGAAACTTCTAAAGTAATTGAAGAATCACAAAACATTCCCCATCGACACGATTTGTTTTTGTTACATGATAAAAAAGGCACAGAACCAGATAGTGCCGTAACTTGCGTTAAAAGAAAAGGCAATGAAGATGATAATATTCTATCAAAAGGAAATTCCGAGTCTACCTCAGAGGACCATCAGGGCGAAGAACTTACTTCGTGCAAATGTGATAGAAAAATACATCATATATACAGAATGAATCGAGGACAAGTGCGAAGGCTATTAGAAACAAAAAAGTTATTAGAAAACCTTCGCGTTCTCCTTATATATTAAGAGATGCGAAACATGAAAATGATTTGTCTTCGCAAAGTAAGAAGAGAAAATTCAATAACAAATCATTAAAACAATCTGTATTGCATGACCAGGACAAGTCGCTCCAAAAGTTATCACATCCTTCTTTTCTATTAAGTGAAATTACGAGGATGGTTCGTTCTCCGTATTTACTACGAAATAGGAAAATCAAAAGTCAGCATTTGTGTCTGAAACATCCAAAACAAAAGAAAAACGTCAGAGAAGTTTACTCTGACTCAGTGAACAAATCGTGTATAAAATCAGGTAGCAATAATTACGGTCTTAAAGATGATGTTAGGAATAAACGGTCACCTTACATGCTCAGAAATAATGAAAGAAGGAAGTCTTGCGACAACTCAAATACAAAAAATAAACGGGAAATTTGCCCAGGCAACAAAATAAAATCATCCCCTCTCTATTGCACTAGCCGTATAAAGAAAGGACATTTTGTTTCTACTATTTTGTCTACTCTGGCTGCGGTTTCACGTTCACAACATTTGTATACGCTAGAAAGGAAAGCATTTCAACATGGGAGAAGATTTCCTATCAGACCCAAACGAGAGGAAGTAGTGCATGCTTCTCGCAAGAAAATTCAAGATGGAGTTGAAAGTCAGATCACGTCTGGCGTGCCCGTTCAAACAAGTGCAGCAGATACATATATTTCAATATGCAAAGAGGATGAAAAAGAAATCGGAAAGGAAGATAAACGCTCTACTACAAGTACATATTCTGACTTGGATTTTCAGATATTACTAGAATCATCAGAACATAAGACTTCAACACACGATTCTTCAGAAGTTGAAAAGTATCAAAGAACATTATTGACTGAGCGCATGGAGGATGAAACTCTTACCTCCCACCTTCCCCGTCATGTGAAAACCATGATGTCAAAAGGAGAGGAGACACTTAGTAAATCGCATCCTTTGCAAACTAGTTCTCCGGATATAAATCCACGTATCTTTACGGAAGGGCGAAGTGAAAATAGGGAGAGCGACGTAAATGACCTGAATTCTGATAAAAGCCCACATCCAAAAATTGCAATAGAGCCAGTACAAATATCTTCAAAACCTACTGATTTGGGCAAGAATCACTTTCAAAGCTCTTTAGTGTGCGAAACAACGTCTGAGAAGCTTCTTCCTCAGCTTCCAATTCTAGTGGAACGAAACTTTTCAAGAGCCGCGGAAAAAGACCATTCTTCAACTCAAAAAGGAAAACAGAATGTTCACGCAGTAACAAAGAAAGTTACACCACCTGACACCAACATTTATTGTCCATCTTCAGCAAATTCCGAAGAAAATATTGAAATATCTGAGGTTAACCAATGTATTAAATCAGTTAATAAGGAAAACCAAAATCCCCCCATTTGGGACGAAAGAAAGCAGGAGGAAACACCATTATCTTCCAACTTTCAGCACCACACACTGAATTATATTCAAGATGCATTTTTGCAACAATGCCCTGGTAAACGATCATTTCCAAAGAAATCGCCTACCAAGGTGCAGAAAAGAAAACGCGTAAATAAAAATTTACAAACTGTAACTAATGCATATTCGAAGATAGCTTTCCATTCAGATAAAGGGTCTTCAGGTTCTAATATTTTAGACGAGAATATCGCTCATTCGTCTGTTCATAGTCATGGAAGAAATAAAAGTAGTTTTGAGGGGAGCTGTTGGTTAAATGACGAGATACGAAAACTTTTCCCACTACCGCAATGTTTAAATGACAGTAGAAATAGAATTATGTCTTCATCCACTTTTATTTGGTTATGTTCAGAAAAGAAGTCTAGGGAATCTCGTTTTCCTTCGTTAAAGAAGATGGAAAGAACAAAATCAAAGAAAATAGCCGAGAATAAAAGGGCTTTGAGCAGCAATAATTTGAGCTTATCTCATTCAGTATCGGACAGTGGAAGGGAAAAAATTAAGCCTAAAATTATTGAAAATAAATGCAAGGAAAAGAGCGAAAAACATCTCTGTTTGAAATATTTAACAAATAAGGTAAAAAATAGAGTGAGTGCAAGCAAATTGGTCAGGAGTAACGAGAAATCAAATGCGTTTCGGACGCGAAAAGAACATCAAAATCTGGAGGAAAATGCGAGCACCGAATCTTGCCCAGTAATAAAAAAGAGAATTTCTTTTGAAAGCCATGAACCTCTTTTATCTTCAGCTAAAGGTAAATATCTTTCTCCAGTATCCTCTACTGGAAAGAAAACTCAAAAACTGCTTCATTCCCCTATCGACAAAGGTGTGATATCTCGAATTTTACCCTGCAGTCAAACCCCAAAGTTTGAGTCAATTAAACCGATGTGTCAAGGAGAGGTGGTAAATCCGGAACAACTCTATGCACAATCAACTTCAGTCAAAGCCCAAAATCGGAAAATCTCCAAAAAATTTCAGAAGTGCGAGCCGAAGGTATGGCTCAAGAACAGGGAAAACTCAAGAAGGCAACAAGAATTAGAAAATAAGCACCACGAAGAATCTGAAAAGCTTCCAGAAGTTTTGCCAAAAGGTTTTGAGTTTGCAGCAAAAAGAAAGACAAAAAAGGCTGGAATGTCAGTGTCCCGTGTTCATAGTGGTTATACTGGGCGCACTTCATCATCAATTACAAAAGTTACTGACTCAAATTCTCTTGTAGGAAACGCCACCAATGAAGGAGGTAAATCAGATATACCAATACGTTCTTTCAAACGGGAAGTGACCGAGACCAAATATTTAGAAAATTCTCGAAATACTGAAGTACATGAAAGAGAAGGAATGGAATGCAGAGCAATTTCCGTAACTGATCGCTATCAAGATGCTTTAAAATTCTTGAAGCACATACATAGTATCACCTATCCGACCACTGAAATGAAGTCTAAGAAATATATTTCATCTTCATACATCCTCACTCGATTAATAAATAACCCGAAATTGCTATCAAGTCGATGTGAAATAAACGATGGAACTTCCGCGGCTGGCAAACTTACTTCGGAGCTCTCGATAAAAAAAGCATTGACGGCGAGAAAGCTCAATAGTATGACAATTTCTACAACCGATAGATACGAAGGTGAGAAACTGAATGAGCTACCTACATTCACGCAACCAGGAGACTGCAACATCGCAAATGAGACGAAAAGACAAGTATTGAAATCAAAGCCTGAAAGAAATGTATCACAAGTTTCTATTCTCAAAGAAAGATCGTTATCAAAGAAACTAAATCGGAGGTTGGGTAAGCGTGAGCCATCTGCCACACAAGAAAGAAAAAGGAAGGGACATTCGTCACTTTCCTCACAGTCAAAGAACGACACGTTAAAGCGAAAACAACGAACCGGTAGTGGGTAAGAATAGAACTCTTAATTTTAATGTATTTTAATCAATTAATGTGTCGTAAATTCATCTGTGTTCTGCATCTTCAGTAAGCTCCAGGGTCAAGAATCTTCTCAAGGGAATACAGGCGTTATGAATGCTATGCGTAGCCATGCAACATCGCAGACACCGCCGAAGAAGTCCTCATCTACCAAGGAAATGAAGTCTGGAAGTCTGTCAAGTAGTGACGTCTCATTTCAAGGTAAGGGTAGTTTTACACTTGTTTAAAACTCCCTGTAATTAACTGTGAGAAATAGATGACTGAAAATGAATCGATTCAACGCGAGATTATTGGTAAATTTAGCAATAGTGCATTTAATGTAAGAAAATTGAATGGAGTTCGTTTTTCATTGTATAATTATTGCAACCAATCGCGACTCAATTGTGTCACGTAATTTACTTCAGTCGCAACTCTCGAGTCGTCACAGACCATAAAGTTTTGAAGCTTCTGGAAACAGTTATTTTGCACTAACATATATGGAAAGGTAAAAAATCTGATAAACATACTAACACATTTGGTGAGTTTCAACAATTTGTGCTACTTGTAGAATCTTAACTAGAATTCAAAATTCATTTACTAATTTCTGTGGGGTGTTCTTTTCTGTAACAGTTATTATTACAGGCGGCGGACCGGTAAAATCCTTTACCTAATACTGTTCTGTTATATTGGCTTAATGCAATCAGTAGAAAGAAAATTAAATGATCACAGGTGTTGTCATTGCCAACAATGTTGTTTATTACAAGAGCAGCTTTCGATGGCTTAGCCATCATCATCAGTTTTCTAGTACAAGAAAATAGCAAACAATTAATTAAACAATTAAAAGCAAGAGATAACAATAAAAACAAGAGATTAACATTAGGAATGGCGGATTACTAGTAATTTAAAAAAACAGAACTAACATTATGTGAAATGAAAACAAAGGAAAAGAAATTTTTTTATATAACAGGAATTTAAATCTACGCAAGAAAGTGGATGAAATTGAATAGAACTTGAGAAAAAACATTTTTGTAACAGAAACATGAAATGTAACTTGAGCCGTTCCTTACCTGCTGTCTGGAAGCCACGAAATGACTACGCGGGTTTGGGTGGGCCAAGCGGCTTAAGTACCGGGCTGTGGGGTGGTGGAGGAGAGGAGGGTTAATGGCCTGGGTGCGGTGTCCTGTCTATTGCGCCGCCCCGGAGGAGTGCGGTGTGAGGGTGGTGTCTAATAATAATTTCAGTAGAGAGGAGGGATTATGGTTTATATTTTCATTCAGAAGGTTGTCATTTAAATGGATGTGGAGGTTTTCTAAAGATAATCTGGTGTGATAATGATTTTCTATTTCCAGTATATGAATATCTGTATGTGGATCGAACGTGTGGCCTGTCTGAAGGAGGTGATTGGCAAAGTGAGATTTACAGGAGATGTGTTTCCAAGCGTGTATGTGTTCTTTTATTCTTGTGTTGAAAGTTCTGCCTGTTTGACCAATGTATTTGGCTTCGCAGTCGTGGCAATGTAATGAGTAGACGCCGATTTTTTCTAAAAGATCTGTGTGTGTTTTAGAGGATAGCATTTTTCTGAGTGAGTTTTGTGATTTGAAAGAAACTTTGACACCGGCTTTGCGTATATTGTGTGCGACTTTTTCTGAAAGGTTGCCAAAATAAGGTAAGCAAGTGTACTTATCTGGTGTTTGTGCTACTGCAGGGAGTGAAGTGTACATTTTCAGTTTCTGTTTGTGTGTTTTGCGGCGTAGTATGTTGTTGATGAGTTCTGTGTCGTAACCGTTTGATCTAGCAATATGTTGTATAGTGTTAAGTTCTTCCAGAAAATGAGATTGTGTCAGAGGCAGGCTACGTAACGGTGCCAATATGTAATATTTCTGAGAAGTGGATGATTTGAAAGGAAGATGGTCTGTTCCAAAGAATCCATAAAAATATCTGCAAGAAGAGGAGAGAGAGGTGAGCCCATATGAAGTCCTGAAGTTTGTCTGTAAAATTTGTTGTCAAAAGTGAAGTAATTTTGATCCGTGCATAGGTTGAAGAGATTTTGAAATTCATCACGAACCGGTATGGAGCATGCCGACTTGTCTAGTAAATTGCGTAGAAGTAATTTGCAATCTGAAGTCGGGGTACTAGGAAGAAGATTCTTTACATCAAATGAAACCAGTTTTGCATAGGGTGGAATGGGAATCTGTTGAATTTTTTGCACAAGATCTAGACTGTTTTTTACGGTGTTAGAAGCTTTGAACTGAATATGTTTGTGAAAGAGGCTGTTTAATTTCTGGGCGAGTTTGTGAGTTAGAGTATTTGTGAAAGAGACTACGGGTCTGATGGGTGTATTTTGTTTATGCAATTTAGGAAGACCATAGAGTCTTGGAGGAGAAGGGTTAGATGGTATGTATTGCCTGGGATATGAGAACAGAGCTTGTGAATGATTAAGTTCTTGCCTAATATGGCTAAGATATTTCTTGGTGGGGTCATTGGGAAGTTGTTCGATCTGGTTGTCGTTCAGAAAGTCATAGATTTTGTCGTCGTAGTCTTTTTTGTCAAGAATCACTATTGTGTTACCTTTGTCTGCTTTAGATATGATTAGGTCTTTTTGTAATATACAACATTGTTGGCAATGACAACACCTGTGATCATTTAATTTTAAATGCCAACGACATTTCACCACTAAACCAACAGTAGAAAGAAACTTACTCGTAACGACCTTCGTCCCTTAGGGATTTTAACAGTCCGCCGCTCGTCGAGAACAATCGAAGCGAATGATAAGTGGCTAAAATGGCGTAAGAGAACTCATACCCTAAGAAAATGTACTTCTTGATTATATGATTTTTTTTCTTATCGGAAACGAAAGGTATCGTATTACGAAAGGTATGGGACGATGGGTATCACAACTTAGATGTTTTGTTATAGACCTTGGCTACCACCTTAGGGTACCTCGGTAATCGTCAACCGGCCTAATAACGAGAATACATAACGGACGCTTAACACTGGTCTTTAAGAGTGGATGCACCATTATTACGTAAAATTGTGAAGCTGGAATGAGAATGTAGGCTCTTCTAGATGGAGTCTGACCGGGAGACTCCGCTTCCTGGGCATAGTTGTCAAATTTTGGTCGTTATACTGCAAAACATTTGACCCTGAGAAAGATCGTAGCATATCGACCGAAAGGTTGGCACACGTGCCTGTTACGCAGCGTCTCCCGGGCAGCCAAAAATCCATGAAACTGGGTATTGAACTATGTATTGCCTCTGACCAATTTCTAAAGAAAATTAAATTTTTCTTCTGCTTATTTCTGATTTTTTTCTGTTGTTAAGGTGTGATATTTCATAAATATATTAAATGAAACCGACTAAACCAAAGAGGGCCTTGAGAAAGTAGACGGCTATAAGAAGGGAGAGGGCTATGAAAAAAAAAAAAAGATAAATATATAAGTCTTAAATCAACCCAGTAAATATAGATGAAAATGTACACAATATATTATCAAATATTTCTGTGAATACATTTGATTGTATTTAAACATTTGTTTGTTTTAATATGTAATATTTCTGCTATTAACCTTGGATAAGACTATTTCTTTTTCTAAAATTTGAAATTCATCAAAATCAATTTCATGTTCCATTGAAATTCTGCCCTCTGCTTTCTCACGGCTCTTTTTGGTTTCGTTTAATATATTTATTGAAATATCACATCTTGACGGTAGAAACAAATTAAATGAAATTTATTTAATATCTTAAAAACATTAATGGAAATACACCTTGACCACACAAAAAAAATCAATTAAATTTAGTTATTAATTTGAATTTTTAAAAAAATATTTACTACAGGTAAGCGTGTGAGGTTTATAATGTGCACGCATTTATTTGTGCTTTAGAAGGTAAAATTTCGAAATCATTTCAAGTAGAAGTAAATTAGTTTTTATTTTTTTTTTTACATTATAGAACCTGATTATGGGATGGCATAACATCCAGAAACGTTTTCTTTAACAAACTTTTTGTAATACAGTTTTATAAGAGAGAAACAAAAGAAAAATTTAATCGTCCTTAGAAAATGGCCAGAGACAATGTAGTTCAAATTCACACACAAGACCAATTACAGTAAACCTTCGTTAGCACGAACTCGCTTAATAAGAATTTCGCCATAACACGAACAAAACGTCGGCCCCGGCAAGGGATTAGGTAAAAGGGATAACGCAAATTTTTATAACACGAACTCCGATTTTTTCCGTCCCTTGGAATTCGTGTTAACGAGGATTTACTGTATAAATAAAAACTGTGTAATGCTGTGTCGTAGGGACGGGCAGCGATGAGTTGTCTCCGCTGGCGTTCTTCACGCGCGCTCTCGAGCACCGGCGGAACCAGGCTCTGGACCTCTTCTCGCCCGACAGGCGCGCGTTCGACCGCGCGGTGCAGCGCGCCAAGCGGCAGCTAGCGTCACGCGCCTCGCCCCGGCCCACACCCACGCCCACGCCACGCGCACGGCCCCCCTCCCGCCCCTTCCGGCTGGACGAGGTCACGCGCAGGTTGTGGCATCTGGAGTAGTGAAGTGGGCGGGTGGAGAGAATGTAATGTTGAAATGATCCTATTTTTGTCACTCCGCAAAAATTAACATTGTTGTGCAATCACTTGTGTATCATTGTTCGTAAAAAAAATGTTTGATGGTAAAGGAAGTTTATTTTCAAATGAAAAAGAAACAATATTTACGAAGAATATTAATATAATTTTGTGATAATTCACTCATGAGATTTAATTATGAAAAAGTAGTTCAAGCAGTAAATGAGAGTTCTAAATATCTAAGAAGTTTACTGTGTGAATTTTTGTTTGTATTACCGTATACAAGTCACTGTGCATTTAGTGCATTCTCTTAATATTTTAAAAATGTTTCTAATATTCTAAATTTGTAATATTGACATGATGTTGTATTTGTAATGGATAATTTATTGTGTTCTGTGCATGCAACTACAAATATTATATTGAGTTTTTATATCTTAGTATTTGTTGGTAAGTCTTGTGTTTGATTTATTATTTTTCAATTAAAGAATGATACTGCATTTTATATTACATGTAGATATTCTGAAACTTTATAAATACCATTTTACCAATGTTGTATTAAAAATATTTTAAACATATTCCTTCAAAGAACAACTTTCTTAAATAGCATTGTTTTAATTTTAATGCAAGAATTTGCGTGTGTTGGAAATGTAAGTATTATGATTCCAATTAATATTATTATTATACAGTTTTGCCTTCTTTTCATTATTGACAACTCTCAATTTAGAATTTGGTGAATTTTATATTCAGTTTTTCTCATTTTAAGTTTCATTCAAACCAGAATGTTGAGTGAATATAATATTGAGAAAATATAGAAAGTCTTCCGAAACACTCTTTAAAAATAGCGAAACTGCCTTACTTTTTTACTTTGCTGGAATTTCTAATGTTAAATGCCTAGTATAATCTAAATATAGATTGCATAAGAAGATGATTAAAAGGAGCTTAAATAATCTTAATTGGCTATTACCATTTCTAACTAGTTGTAATTTTATGCACGTATAATATAAATGTATGTTCTGTAGTGTGATGCAACTCTTTAGCTCTTTTATACATTTTGATATATTGTTTGTCAATTTACTTTTCCAGTGTTGTACTCTCTTAATCTTTTGTTAAAAATGATAAACTAAAGTGATGTAGCAGGTACGGTAATATCACAGGATTATGTGAATCATGCCTCATCATGACCATATAAGAAAACAATGTAAAGGTCACCAAATGATTCAATAAATATTTTTTGCTATAATTATTATCTCATTTTGATGATGAGTATGTGAAGTATTACGCTTTATTAAATATGAGTATGATGGTAATGTTTACATTTATTCGCTATATCCACTTTGTTTCTGAAACCCAGACTCAGAAGTTACGATTTTGTTATTTATGTGAAGAGCAATGCCTGTGAAAATTTGCTGCAAACGATTGAATTTAGATGATGTTTGAAGTTTCGCATGCGTTTCTCCACCCCCAATTGCTTTAATTTTGCTATGTTGGGACGTGTTCTAATTGAATTATATTGAAATCTTTGGGCTGTGGAGATTTGGTCAGATTTATCAGTAGTTAAACTGATGGCTTGCCTTGGGATATCCTGTGAAAATATCTAATTTATAATAATAATAATATTCGCGCATGGGCCACAACTGACCACACAACACGTTTCTCTCTTCCGAGGTCCAGTTGTTTTCTATCTCAGAGAGATCAACGTGTGGAATTATGGAGATCAGCCTTTTGTCTGTAGTCCTTGGTTAAGAACCTGTTGTTAGCTTCGAATAATCAATTATGAGTTGATAGGATATGATATAGGGTGACGAGGGGTGAAAGGACTAGGATGATGTTGGGAGGTATTAGGTGGGGGTAGTGGGAGGTGTTCGTGGACTTACGGAACTACCCCAGCGTTCGCCTTATGACCAAGAGAAACCACGAAAAACCCCGGTCAGGATGGCCGGCCCGGCGATCGAACCCGGTCCTCCCGATTGCGAATCCAGCGCGCTACGCACTGAGCCACTTCGCTCGGTATCTAATTAATTTTATATTTTAGAAATTAAACATTAATGTTAAAAATATTTGTAGTTTTTATGAAATTAATTTTATGGATAATACTTAATATACTTCCATGTATATACGTGGTGGTCTTATTAAGTCAATTTAAAGTGGTATTACTTGCCCTCTGTACAAGATTAGAGATTGCACGTTTTACCAGATAAAACAACAAATAGAAGAAATTAATTTCAATATAATTATCTAAGTATATCATTTTTTTTGTAAAAAAACCACTTGTGTCGATTCTCTTGTCTATCCAACGAACTATATTAAGGTCATCGGAAAATGCTTGTATCGTCGCTTGGGCCTCTTCCCTATTAGTTTTACGTAATTTTGAGTCAATTCATAATAATTTTTTAAATACCTAAAGATTTGCTCAAATAGGATCCCAAATGAATACTTTTATAAAGACTAATCATAATACACTGGATTCTATAATACGAGTTCCAGCTTCATTAAACCCTTGAATTTTCAAAAATTAAAGGGTTGTATTTCTTTTGCACTTTGATAATATTTATATTTTGTATTTAAAGGTTTAATGCATTTGCATTCCCAAAAGCTTTAAATTGGGCCCAACCAGCAAGTTTCAGACGAGCGTGGGCCCGTAGTGGCTTGGAGCTCCGCTTTGAACCGCACCAGGAGCTATCGTAGGAAGAGGGGCGTTGTGGTGGTATCTGGTAGGCAACGCCTTTTGACGGGAGGGCAAGCGAGTGACCTTCAGACCGTTTGATGCACGCCTAGTGTATTACGGTTCTATAACAAGTTCCCAGAAGCTGTGAATGGGGCGTAACAAACGGTTTGGTAATTTCATAGGGGTCATTTTCTTTAGTGTACAAACTGACTAATGGTAATTTACGTGCAAACAAAAATATGCAAATTTCATCAGTTATTTATGCATCAGTTATTCTTGTTCATCTTTATAAAAATGCTCTATCCGGCTAAAACAGGAAAAGAGCCAAATAAATACATTTGAACTATAATTTTGATCCAAAATACACTTTCAATTGGTTCCTATTTCACCATCTACGAACAACGTATTTTTCAAACTATTTAACGTATATGTGCTTCGTACTTTTTAAAATAAAAATTATACATAAAATATGTTTACGAAATATATTACTAATTCAAATAAACATATTTTTTTCTATAACATATTTTCAAAATTTCTGCAAGTACCAATTAAGCGTTTGCATGGAGGTTTTACTAAAAACGTTTTAGATGCGTGACTGTCTCCAAATGTGCCACTTCACTCACTGTTTTGTGATCTGGCATTTACGATATTCACAGCAAAAGGATTTCCAAGAAGTTCAATATCGCTCTTCATGATCTTAAAATGATAACAAATTGTGTTATACGTAATTTAGATGCAATAATGATCAAACATAATTATAAATAACTTCAAGTACCTATAATTTGAAGTACATTACACTTCACCAAATCACCCAAAATTTCTTTTCTGCACTTCCTGTATCATGTTAGCATATTTTTAGTTCAAGAAAAACAGGAAATAAAAATTCACGAATCAAGTCACGCTTACCCTAGAACAAATTCAGACTACACTAACACAAATTTAACTATCATATTGTATGTTATTATCAATTACGTTGTTGAAATTACTTTTGAACAGAAAAGAAAATAACTTAAACAATTAAAATGCGGAAATTTTCAAAGTGCTGAGCATATTAAATATCCAAGAAATGTTTAAAATCCCTGAAAAGCATGAATGCTGACCAAGACGGAATACATTTAAAAAATACAATAATTCAAAGTTGACAAACTTTCATTTATAAACAATATCAATTTTCTTTTTGATGAGTAACTTAAAAGATATTGGAAATGGACACAAGTAGGTGAGTTAAGTGAAGTGAGCACTTTTGCAAGAGGTAGCTAAATTTTTGTAGAAAGTGAGCTACAAAACAATGCAATTTTACGTAGCCGGTACAGATAAAATAAGAAAATCTGTTGTATGTCGTAGCACCAGTGGCAGATCCAGGGCGAGGGCATGGCTGCCCCAAAAGATCTAGTGTTGTCGTTTGTAACCTTCCTGTTTTTGGCAAAATTTATTTAAAACTTTAATTATGTTAGAATTATGTAATTATTAAAAAATAATATAGTACAATATACACTACAAAAATAATGTAAAAGTAATAGCAAATCTTTATTAGTTGGCAAAAATCCGTGATCCCGCCCCCCAAAAAAGAAGATCGGCTGGATCTGCCCCTGTGTAGCACTGGTAGTTTTTTTTTCCAATTTTTCTTGAGGTCTCGTATTTCTAAGCATGATAACTTGGCATCGCCAACGGCTGCATTTACTCAGAGCCAGCATTACCACGACTGACTGGGAGATCCTAGTTTGACTCCCGACTCTGACGGAATTTTCGACGCTAGCTCTCTAACTGGATCGAGTTCAGCCGCTGTCTAGAGGAGAATTCTAACGGCCGACAGCTCTGATCGGTATTTTCGTGGTTTCTCCTATCAATTTACCAGGCGAATACCGGAGAAGTTCCCTAACAATCGGGCTACGGACTGCACGCGACCTTTCATTGCTCTTCTTTTATTCGTACATGCGCACATGGCGGAAGATCGGTCGTGTCCCGGGTCGGGCGGTGCCAGGAAACATAAATTAATTATCGTTGTCGTTTACTTTCAGCCCTTTTATGGGTCATATCACATTTTAGTTCTGCCAGATATTTGAAATAAACACAACCAACTTACACAAAACTCCAAATTGGATATTAGATTTTTCACATCCCATATATCATGGGGATTTCAGGGAAATAGTGGCTATTGTTGGAAACCAAGATTGTGACATTCTTTGAAATTCGTTGATGCCATTCTTAATTTTGACATCTCAATATTAACTGAGAGTGTAATGTGGGGAAGAAGGCTCAGTTTTTGCTCAGGATTTGGGTATTTATTGAAAAAATTGCTGTATTTCCCTTAGGAATTAACAGGAATGTAATATTTGCATAAAAATACAATTTTATTAGATTTGTAATTCATTTTATGAGAGTTTTCGAATGAAATTCAGAATTTTGTTGCACATTTTTAAGAAAATGTACATTGTAATATATTACATTATAAATACATGTATTATTTTGCCGCAAAATTAGGTGTTATTAGTATTTAATTAAAAATTAAAAAGATAACTATTCTCCTTTTCCTTTGGTTTTGTTCTCAAATATTAGAACCTTTCTGTGAACATCAAATGCAACTGTGAAAGCGGTTCGACGACTTAGTGTCTACATCCGCCAATAGATAGCAGTCTCCATCGGATACACTTGTGCCTGTCTCCAGTACCCGTAAACAGCTCGTAACGTAAGTTCTGCTGCATCATTATCGCAATTGTTTTTAGAAACGACCATCATTGTTTGATGACAATGAGATTATTTAGTAGTTCTGTGTATTCTTGTTTTGCGCCACTCGTGGAGGCCGCTCCAGCTTGTAGCGATAGGTGTATTCCTCCAGTAGAAGGTTCAGCTATGCGACAGAAGTTCTTCTGGGATCTTACCTGTGGAGCTAGTGAGTTCATTTTCATTGATAATAATAATTTTTATTGTGTTTTACCTGTTTCCTTTTTTGTATTTAATGTTTTGAACACTTTATATTTATGATTTTGTCAATATTGTGTTACATATTTTTTCAATATATTAGACTTCAAAATTTAGGTTTCTGATATGTTAGTGTTCTCTCATTCAAATTTCGTTTAATGATACATTGTAGTTAGTATATTTAGAACTGAATGTTGTTAACTCTGTGTAGTTAACTCTTCAGTAGTCGCGCTTGTGTACCGCATACATCCAATAACAAGATATTTGATTTGTTATGATAGATTGTTAGTATTGTTCCGTTGTTTCTTGTACGTATCACCTGAAGTTTCCAAACCACAAAGGTAGTATCACGTTTAATTAATCATATCCCTGCAATGAAGATACTGAAAATCTGAGATGAACATTTTGAGTACCGCATATTGATGTGATATACTTGTTGGTGTTCGATCTTGCAATGAGTTTCATGACATAATTTGTTACGAAAGAAGGGGGAAATAGCACATGAATTTAAAGCATAAAGGCGAAGAGACACTATTAAGTTTTCAAAACGAAATGGTACCAATTACTTAAATGTTTCAAATCAGTAATCTTGCTTACCATACTATAAGCGGGGATACTTAATAGTTTAAACCGGAAACATAGCATCTAAAACCAACCAAACGCATTTATTTTTCTATGAATATCCAAATTGATGTAAATACGATAACTATGGTTACGGTCAATGCATGTAAATGTAAGATTTTATGTTGTGTACACTGCTCCATCACAAAACTGGATGCATTAATTGCTTAAGGATGATTCAAAGGAATTTTTTGTCCTGGTGCCACTGTTACCAAATTAATGTTAATTAGCTATATATTCTTGAAATATATTTCAGAAAAATCTCGTATTTTACAATCAGAGTTTTAGAAAAAACTCGCTCCTTCTCCGTTATCGTTATGAACGAGAGGGAATCAGCTCACTTCCACGAAAACATTGTGACCGATAGCATGGACCTCCGAGCGGAATGAGTCGTGCTTATAACCTCAAACTTCTAAGGATACGCTTCGCTATGCATGTCGAAGTTCAAAAGGGGGCTCCGCCCATCGACCTACGCGATTGATACAAAACATCCTTGAGACTGATCACGTGATCACTGAACGATAGTGGAGAAGAATTGGCGGAATGTAGGGCATTCTGTTTCAAAGTTCAAATTATAATGGCTCGTTTTAATTAATTAAAAATGTATTTTGACATAAAATGTGTTATTTGGTTCGGGAGATTTATGCCTCTCGCCTTCTCCGCGGCCTCAGGGACACCGCCACACTCGTTGGAAAATCCCTCAAGGCTCGGATTGTTCGGGCCAAGCCTTGAGAAAATCCCGCTGGTGTATGGGACCCTTTGCCCTGAGCGAGGAGCCCGAAGGCTGGAGTCTCGTCGCCAACTTGAACACATGTAGCGAAGCGTCAACTGCGACTTAAAAGTATTCCTTGTTATAGGGTTAATATTTTCGCAAGTTCGGTTTGTTCTCGAAGTTCTGGCAATGATAAGTCGATTGCTTCACGTGGAACACGATAGGATAAAACAGCCTCTTATGTTCGTTGGTTGTTCAATAATTGGTATTGAAGCTGTTAAGCTACAATGAGAGAAATAAGTAGCTATAATTATTAAATTACCTATATTTATAGGTTGTAATTTTCTACACTGTACATTGTTTAACTGATCCTATGAAGCAATAATATGTACATTTAGTAAAAATTATCATATAAGATACTAAAAATAGGTTTACATATGAATATACTATATAGTTCAAATTTAAAATACGGTAATATGATACATCTCATACACGTCATGGATGAAAATGAAAAGGTCACACCCGATATTGAAAATTTATAGTTTTGTTTGGAGGGCTTTCCGCGGGAATGATCATTTTCTGGAAGGGCGAACGGACCGTGCTGGGGATGTGGATGCCCGTCTTGCACCAAGCGGGCTCTGTGGAGGGCGTGGCAATGGGGACCACCTCGGAGACGTTTGCGGTCTCCACCACTCGGAAAGAGAAGGTGGCGGGCGCGGCTGGCGGGAGCACTTCGCTGGCGATGGTGAGGCCACAGTTGCCGCAGTTGCTACCGGTGCCTTCGACCTACGGATTGACAGAATTATACTGATTCTACATGAATGCGATGTGGTTGGTAACACTAATAAATATCAAATATGTGACGAAAAAAGATTGAGAGAGTAGTAATATACTTATAAACTGTGGCCATTGACTTATGTTATCCACACATCTTACGTCCAAAATTTACATATTTACAATAAACTGAATCATTTTAACTAAAAAAATAAATTTGTTAAAAAAAACCTCTGTTGGAACACAGCAATATGTATTATAAATTCAAATTCTGAGGGTACGGCGGCAGAACCGAAAATCGGGAGATTTACCGTCGCGAAACTTATTTGTGGAGATACCGGGACAGAATGAAACTACTGCAGCTAAAACAGCACGTACTTTCTCGCCCGTATTTTCGCGCACAATTACGCGAAAAGTACTCAAATTTTCGAAAAATTGTACATGACCTTATTTCAAAGTCTATCTTTAAGGAACAGATTTCATTAAAGAAAAATCTCTCTTATCATAACTGTAGTTGTATGAAGACGAAGAAAAAAATTGAACTTTTGCAATTTTTGAAAAATTAAAGATTTTAACAAACATGAGTCCTACACCATTCACTTAAACGTCCTTCATATTATCCAAAAAGAAAATTTAATCAAAAACAATTGAGCCATTTTTTGAAAATTTTGAGAATGTCCCAGGGCCTTCATGTAAAGTACCCTCCATAATTAAAATATCGATTATTGAAGAGGCCACGATATTAGCCAGCTCGATTGGGTAATGTCAGTTTTGGAGTAAATCGACTGAACGGTTTAGCTGCTAGCGTTGTTCACAGAGGGACGGACAAACGTTTTGCCGTCATTCGATCCACAAAAACAAGGACCAACAAAACAGATTTTGGCTTCACCAGGCGTTAGAGGATTTGTTTTTCTAAATTTAGGAACTGGAACTATCCACTTTTTCGCCACTAGGGTTCTGTAATAGTTTTTTTCTGCCGACATTTCGCCGTTTTTGCCCGCAGCATTCCGTAACGTTCTCTCTTCTGCGTAAGCGGTAGCGAGAAAGTAAAACAAAACCTCTGAAAACTGGAACGGTCGGTAAAACCGGGAGGTCTGTGATCACTATACTGCAATTTTTTAAACTTTGCTCCAAAAGAATCAGCTGTTTCGCTGCCATCCAATCGGGAGCTTGTATGTAAAAAGAGATTCATGTAAGAACAAGCAATTTTGACAGCTAGTGCTGGCAATATAACCGAAGGCTCTGTGGTCGTTGTGTCCTTGATCCCATTGAACTCCTCTTCCTCGATTCGTTCGTTTGCTGTTGGCTAACTTGTAAATGGTTTCGACGCTTCCTTTTGTGATGTCCTCGTCCGCCGAAAATATAGTGCGCCACGAGAAATAATTGAAATTAGGAAGTGCAGTGCTATGTGCTCTTCTGTAAAAATTTTTTTTTATACACATTATATGGAGTTTACTTTTTGTGTGATAAGTATTAAGTTTATTTTAAAACCGAGTCGTGAATGTAAGGTGCGTACTGGTGCACGTGTTTCCAGGCTCTTGTGTTGTGTTGATTGTGAGCGTTTCGCGGTTCTGTGCTTTGCGTTTTTATTTATTTTTTAAATAATAACACCATTGCGAATCGTGGAATTGCGGATCGGAGTGGTCGCAGGAAGAATCCTTGTTCACACCAGCGACAAGAGGATATTATATTTCTCGCGAGAAAAATCCGAGAAATGCAAAGGAAAGGAAGGTTAGAATCCGGTTCTGTTGAGAGCCTCATAATGGAATAGCTGAATTTGAGCAAAAGTACTGTCACGAAGTAAGTTTTTATATTATAATTACACTTTAATAGCTGTTGTTGTGCAATTGATATAAGTGTAACTGAAGGAATTCTGTTTATTTAGGTATTATAAAAATAACATCAGTGAATTGAGAACACCTGGGAAATAAGGAGGCGAAGAGCATATGTAATAGACAAAGTGGACGAATTTGGCAAAGGCATCATCAGGAAAATGATTTACGGGATGTGTGAAAAGGGCAAGTTATAATTTATATTTTAATACTTGTCCTGTATATTTATTTTGTAGTAGTATTGTACAGGAAAACCAGAACTGTACTGTATTTATGGGTAAAGTAACAAAGATGATCCTGTTGTAGTATAGTTTCCATATATTTTAATTAATGAAACTATAAATTTTGTCGTCTATTACATTTCACTTTATCTTCAATAGATCCACATTTGGTTGCCTGAGAATGAAGCAGTTGGCCCCGGACCATCTTTCAGATTGTACCTTTGAGACTGGATATTACTAATTTTCTAGGGAAGTATTTTCTTGATCCCCAATAATGACAAGCCATGGTGCTTTAAGAGAGGAAATATTGAACTAAAAAACAGAATACTAATTAACAGTTAACTAAATAGAATACTAATGTTAATGTCTTTTTGTTCCAGGAAACTTCTACTGACACATGAAAATTATTAAATTTTATATAAACACAAATTTAAAGAATAAAAATCTACAAATACAATACACAATGCAACTTCAAAATACAATCTACAAAATCCATACAATATACATTTAAAATATATAGTGTATATTATAGATTGTATTGTAAAGATGTGTATTATTTTTGTAGATTGTATTTTAAAGTTGTGTTGTGTATTGTATTTGTAGATTTTTATTCTTTAAATTTGTATATTATTTATGCCAGTTTTCTTTGTATCAACAAATATATTATATAATTATCCATAATGATAGGATACTGTTTTGTAAAACTTCCTTGTTTACAAATTGTGTTGTTTCTGTACCATTTCTTTGTTTTTGTTTTCATTATTAGTGTGCTTGAACTGCATTAACTTATGTGAAAATGAATAAAATATTATTATTAATGTTATTATTATTATTATTATTATTATTATTATTATTATTATACATAAATGCTGGGATGGATCCAAATTTGGAGCTCAAGTGTAATGGCAATTCCACCCCATTGGTCAAAGTGATAAATGAATGTTCTTGTGAATTTTTATTTTTTATTCACCTTTATAGGACAGTTTTCAAACCCATCTATTCATTTTACATTATTGAGATATGTTCTATTGATAATTAAGTATTTAAAATAGATATTAATTTGTTAAGTGGATGCGTGTAAAGGAAACAACTCTGGAGAAAATTTAGTAAAGCCTTGAGTTGAGGATGCAAGAATACAAGTAAAAGATAGCGTTCACTGATAAGATGTTTTAATTAGTAAGAGTGAATTTAAAGGATGTGCCTATTATTCATCCAAGAAATAAGAGATGAAAATAGACATACTAGATTAAGGAATGCATTGCCTTGTAGGACATTTTTGACATACAAAACAATTAAGTCACATTTGAGTTATGAGAGCAATTGTACTAAGTATGGAAAATCGGGGTGTTGTAATTATAAATAAACCACTCTTCATTACAAAAATACACGGGTCCTTTGCTGCGCTGTGACATTCAAAGAAAAGGTATTTGAACGTCCTCTGAAAAATATTTTTTCTTTCTATTTACATTCGTGGCAGTTTTCTTTTACTTCATATGAGAGTATGTTAATATATTTTTCCACATGCGTAATTAAATTTCAATATTTCGCGGACTCGCGTACGTGCATATACATGAGCGAAACTCTTAGACTTCTGCACATATATAGTTCTCTTCACGGGAGCCATAAACAAACCCTTTAAAGTGAGGTTACGAAGAGGCGTGGCTGAACAGCTGCCGCGGCGGAGGGATACTTCTCTGAATTACATGTGATGTTCACTTGTTTAGCGAGCTGTCACTTTGGTTTTTTCTTACGTGAATTCTTCTATAGCTATAGTGGCGTCACTATGGTGACGTTTAAGCTCCCGATTGGATGAAAGCGTCAACAGCTGATTCCTGTCAGGGGCAAAGTTAAGAAAATCGCAGTATAATCAAGGGAGTGCTCCGTGAAGGAACTCTGAGCGCGCTCACCTGGTGCGAGACGCCCGGGGCGCGTCGATCGCCCACGCGGCAGTGCTCTCGCGAGGGCGGGAGCCCGTGCGCGGGGGCGGGGCTCGTGGGGGGGCCGCTGGCAGCCGGAGACGGCGGCCCCGGGGCGGGGTGGCGGCGGCGGGCGTGGGCGCCAGGCCGCGCCTGCCTCGAGAAAGCACTCGTGTGAGAAATGAAATGGATGTATACATACTATTGCGCATTAGCGTCGGGCGATGCCTGGGCCTATCAGTGGCGTCCCGGCCTTGCGGCCATGGGTTTAAGGACTACCTACGCGTTTTTTAGCACATAGACCAGTGATGTCGAGGTCTTCTACTGGTGGCTGTGGTACGCGTCTGGCACCGTAGCATGCCAGGAGCTTGTCTGCGCAACTAGCGTCGGGAAAGGGAACTATTAGTAATCGCGGTATTTTACAATAGGGATGGAGTTGTCTTTGGTGACGGGGTGATGAACTACGTGGAGGGGCGAGTGCCATGGATTACCGCTCGTAGCATCGACCTTGACAATACTGGCATAGACACCGCTACGCCGTATTCTTGTTTTCTCAACTTGAGAAGTGTGCTTTCTCATCATCACACAGCAACAAGTGGCGTCATGGAAAGCGAGCACGCTGACCAACGCTGAGCTACCTGTGAGAGCTTGAGAAATAAAACTCAGCGATAATTTTTTTCGAATTGCGTGTGATGTTCGTTAATAGGTTTGAAGTCAGAAGGACTTGGAATCAATCGTAAAACACGGTTAGGAAACATTTTAGACATTGCTGTCTGTACAACATGCAGCATTGCTGTTTGCAGCTTTGTAGATAGTATTAATTTTGATTGCAGGTGACTACAGATGCTACGCAGCTGAATTTATGATTTTTTGTAGTAAGGAGTGAGTGTGTTATGGACACATTTGGCCTTTTAACTCAGTTTCCTTTGGTAGTGGAATAGAACAATTTGCTTCCGAGCCTTTCATTTGAAGTAATGTATAAATTGATTTGCTTATCCAAATAATTATTTGTGTACAACTGTAGATCCCAAACTTTGTCCACTCGCTGTTAAAACCTGAACATGTGCATCTGAGGAAAATAAACCTAGACAATCACACACACTTTATATTAAAATTAGAAAGGTATCTTTAATATTTTGAACGGTGGCAGAAAAGTTAAATATTAATTAAACTTGTTGATATTGTATATAATATTGATTGAAACTTTAACTGCTATTCTAGAATTAAAACTATACAAATATATTATTTTTCAATATTACTAATGAGATAGGCAAAACTCATGCTATTATGTTCGGTTTGGTGTTAATGGGTATCATTCTTTTAAGAATCACTAAAAGGTGATTTAAAAGTAATACGAAAAATTGATCACTTCTGTTCTTCTTAGTATTAAAACTGTGGCGGAACCCATCCACGCACCTCCAAAAACATTTAATTTATCAAAAACCCCCCATCACCTAAACGGTTCTAAAGACCCGTTCTTTGGATTTCATAGGGACCTCTGTAGGAAATATTAATGAGAAGTTAAAAGCCGTAACCAAATTGTGCCAGGAACGTATGCGAGAACTTGTTTCAACTACCTATATTAACGAGGCCTCACGTAGTTTGAAGTAAAACTGTTAATAAGAACTGTACTATAAATATTATTAATTATAGTTCAATGCTTTATTTTACACATAATAATATAAATACTATCTAAAAAATCATCTCAAAATAAACTTGCCTTACAAAATAATTTGACATCTTTATTTATGACTAAATTCATAGAATTTTTTACTTCGTACTGTTTTGATACACAATACAAACCAATGAGAGAAGATAAAATAGTTTTCTTTTTCGAAACTGTGTTCAACATACTCCAGAACTTTGAGATAATATTTGCAAAACTCAATATTTGTGTAATATAATACACATTTAAAATACTGAAGAATAAATATTCAAAAACTGACCTTATATTTGTAAAAATGTCGAATTTATATTTCACCGGAAGGCAAATTACAATTTTTAATTCACAAGTAGTATTTTAAAAAAACTAAGATTTGTGTACTAACAATTGTCAATTGGACAGAAAGAGGGGTAAGGGCTACCGACCCCAGCAGCGCAATGAAATCAAGTACTTTGTTGTGAATATTGGACACAAAATGATATTGCATTGACTTAATTATACTTTTAATTGCGCAAAAACTCTTTATAATGCAATATGTGCATGTGTTGGATCTCTGATTATAGTGATTGATTTACTATAATGCAAATACCATATAATCAATATATACCAAATAACATTCTGAAATTCAGATGACAGTTGAGAGTAGTTTGGTCACAATTCCGTGCTTCATTTTTACCACTATCGATAAAGGACGCCAAATTGAAACATGCGTGTATAATAACCTTTTTAAATAGATAGTTGTTTGAAGAAAGTAACTGAGTGTGTCATGCATTAGGAATAAACACTACTTTGTCCAGAACGTGTTACCATTATCTCTTGGTGAGTGTCGACTGCCGGGGGTTTGGGGAGTAGTTTCCGGTACGTTGATTTTCCCGTCGTGCACGCATAATTTCCCTGAAAAGAGAGTAATTAACATATTAAAATGGATAAATAGGAACACAAAGTAGTTGCACCTATTCACAAAATTGGAAAAACATTAATCAAGACCTCCTACTCCATGTCATATGATAGAAAAACAAACATTCTTCTACAGACATAATAATACACATTTTGGATTTGCTTAAATAATATTCAACTTGGTTCAATCACATAAACGATAAGAGTTTATCTTGTGCGACACCCGTTTTACGTAAAATCCAACTTAACGTGTAATCACTGTTCAAACATGGGAGATCTCATTCCATTTCATGAATTGAGATGTTAAAGGTAAATGGGCAACGTACATGGACAGTTGATTCCGGGTTCATATTCGAGCAGACAGTCATCGACGGAAGGTCGCTATTGAAGGTGCTTGGTGGCCCTGGATTGGATGCCGGCGTTTGCGTTAGTAAAATCGAGCGTCCGCTGACGGTCACGTGGTTGGAGTGCGGCGTTTGGTATGCTGGTACTTCAGCCGTCCGCCCGTAGCTTGGCTGAAACAGATGATGTGTGCTAAATATTTCTTTTGTGTTATTCAGTATTACAAATAATAATAATAATAATAATATAATTCCACAATCTTTAGCTCGGATAAATGTTTTGGGTTTCGAATACAAAACGATATTAAATTCCGAAAACTAAAGCATTATACGTAGAACTTCGTGAGCATTATAGAAGAGATAGTGTCCTGAAAAGATTTTGGTGAGGTTTTTCGAAAACTACTTGCGTTTACTTATTCTTCATGGATATTAAAATCTTACGAATGTCTTCTTTTTCATTTGGGTACTGGTAATAAGATTTTATGAATTTACAAATTTCATACGTTTTAATGTCAAATTTATATTGATTGAAATCGTAATTTTGTTATACGGGGGACCCCTGAAGGCGAGACGTGAGATGACGATAATTCAATACAATTCGTTTAATAATGTGAAAAACAAGTTAACTTTAGAATTTCCGAAGTCCCATTTTAAAATTGTTGTGAAGATAGTGACGTAACTAGTGATGCTACAGAATGGCACAGACTTTCCCGTATTAGTTTTCTATTTCCTTGGGTCTTCGCTAGCTATTCGGAATTGCCACATACTCTTTCTTGCCAGCTACCATCTATCACCGCCAAAAGTACATTTTTTTGTCATTTTCTTAATTTTTCGGTTTCCTATTGGTAGAACGGAAACATTAATTGTAGAATATTAAAGAACACAGAAACCTAGTCATAAATGGCAATTTTCTTTTAAATATTATGTGCCGTTTAAGAGAAAATGGCGCTTTAGCGCTACTAAAAATGCGAAATTTGAAGCTCATTTTCACAGAAAAATTTTGAGTTTTCAAAATACTTTATTTGAAGTTATTTAAAGCACTTACACTCACAAATATAATAATCTTTACAAATTGCTGATAATGTGCATATTAAAGATGTGAGAGATCTTTCAAAAAAATTACAATTATGTAATTTTTGAAAAAACAAAAAAATAACTCAAAATAAACTTTACGCTATACTAAAGAGTGTAATTAGCACTATCCGTTGCAAAAGTTTCAAGAAAAAATTGCAGACATATACGAGAAAATGGCGTTTGAGCATTTCTGAAAATGCCGAAATTTGAGCTACTTTTCACAGAAAACGGTTGTGTTTTCGAGAAACTTTACTTGACATTATTTAAAGCATATATACTCGTAAATATAATAATGGGAAAAAATCGCCGATAATGTAAATATTAACGACGTGAGAGAGAAGTAAATAATTTACATTTTTGTAATTTTTGAAAAAAACAACCGATAGACCCAAATGGCTTTTATGTTATTGATAGAGTACATTTACTACTATCCCTACCAAAAGTTTAAAGAAAAAATTTGAAGCCGTTTTTGAGAAAATCTTGTTTTTGTAATTTTTGAAAATTGCACATATTGCACGCAATATTGCACGAAAACTACCAAAATTTTGAAAAACATTTACATGACCTTTATGAAAGAACTCAATATGCAGAACAAATTTTATTTGAAGAAAAAATCTCTATCTTCAATTTTGTAGTTGGAGAAAGACGCCGAAAAAAAGTCAAACTTTCACAATTTTCGAAAATTCAGAGCTGTACATGAAAATCGGACCTATGCCATGTTAAAAATTGTATTTTACTCTATTCATACAAGAAATTTAAAGAAAAAATTTGGAGCCGTTTTTGAGAAAATGTTGAAAATCCCCGGGGGGCTTCATATAAGTACCCCCAAATTTTGAAGAATCTTTTTCAAAATCTCAAAGCTTTGACTAGAATCAGATCGACCGGGGAATATCCACTTTGGAAGAAGTAGTACGTATGGTTTAGGCGCTAGCAGTGTTCACAGACGGACGGACAGACGGACGTTTTCCTTTCAATTGGATTTTCGGTAGCAAGGACCTAGAAAACAGGGTTTCTGGCTACACCACGTGTTAGGGGATTTTTTCCTTAATTTAGCAACTGGTTTTATCCACTTATTCGTTTTCACGGCCCGGCAATTAATTTTTTTCCGCCGAAAATTGGCCATTTTTTCCCGCTGCATTACATAACTTTCCCTATACTACGTATATCACTCCGTGTATACGTACGTATACGGGAAAGTAAAAATGGAGGGAAGTACACTTATTAAGATGGAATATCTCCGATTTTCACTGTTAACTCTCAATTTTCGAAAATTGCCAAAGTTTCAACTCCCCTCGTACTAACTGCATTACAAACGATAGAGATTTTCTCTGTAAATTAACGTTCTTCTCCACAATTGGTTAATTAACTAACGTTTTGTGTACTTTTTGAAAATATCAATATATCAAGTGCACTTTTGGATGAAATACGGGGCACATAATAATAGCATTTTCTCCAAAATTGCTCCTATTTGTACCTTTCAATTTATTGTACGAATAGTATTAACTGCACTCTTCTGACATAAATACCATTTTGATGTACTTGTAATCTTTCGATTTTTCAATAATCACACATATGTAATTTATTTAAAAATATCTCTCGCTATAAATTAAAATTTATACTATCGAGGCTTTATTTACTAGTTTGAACCGATTTTTTCTCTAATATGTTCTAAAAGAGTTGATGTTTCTATGATATTTTAAGTCAGTTCGGAGACAATATGTTGTTAGTCTAATGATGATAAAATAGAGTATAATTAGTCCTATTTTTGTTAGATTTAGGAGGTCTAGGAAGAAAGTAAATTCGGGGCGTTCTAATGTTGATTGAAACTCAATTTATTACTAGTATTTAATACTTATATATTATCAATATTGAATGCTTTTAGGTCAATAAACTTTTTGTTATCTTTTAAAGATGTAAGTTTTGTCTCAAAATTATCATCCCGAAAAGAGAATTAATACGTAAGCATTTTCGTTTTCTTTCAGCCAGTGAGTACTATTCAAAACACAGTGAACTATGAAAAGTTCGACTTTGGATAGTTCGAAGTATAAAAACAATAATTGAAGAAATTCTTATTTAAATGTAACTTTCGCATAACTCAAATCCCAGTTTGTGTAATCACAAACAAAACTTATTGAATTTTAGTATTTTTTGAAGATTGAAACTACATTCAACATGATTCGACGTGTCGGTAAAACTGGATGTTTTGTATATTTAAAAAAAGTAAGATGCTGAAATCATAAACGGTTTCGAAATTCATTAACTGAAAAAAAATGATTCGCTAGAATACATTTCTTATTATTTAATTTTATATTATTTTTTATTGTCAAATATTAAAACTCTCAATGCTCCCTTTATTCATAATTCTACTATTTATAGTAAAAGAGATGTTATAGGTTCCGGAGCCCCAGGAATAGTGACAAATTGATATTTTCTTTTTCACATACGTCTTCTACTGTTTTTTTACTGTTTTGACTGTAAATAAGTAAACTACATTTGAAACTCCCTTTTTTATTCGTATTACATGTTCATGTTTTACTGTTTAAGAATTAATTGCCCTTCGTTTATAAATATCCATCACCTATGAGGGTTATCGCTAAGTCGACGATTTTTGCACCACTATGATGTGTACCACACTAAAAGGTTTAAAATGCACAATTGGAAAGTCACGTTAAGCGCTAATATTTAGTGTATGGATTCAGAATAATACATCGTTGATCCATGTATGTGGACAGAGAAATGACATAATAAGGAACTAATCACTCGTAAAGAAATTATTTATTTCTCAAAAAATAAAATATAAATCACTTAGAAGACTAGTCTAATCACATCTAGTCCGAATTATTGAATATGTTTGATCAACTTGCTACAAGGTGAGGCTAGGGAAATACGCCACCCTCACATGTATGGCGGCATATGAATTCCTTGGGAATCCACTTCGAAGAACTGTGTGTGCCAGGGTTGTCCTAGTGGTGCAGAGGCGTATCTAGGGTATGGCAGACATGGCACGTGCCATGGGCGCCATTCACAAGGGGCGCTATTTAGAGTATACTGGCTAAAATAAATAACAAGAACCTTAATTTGAAGTATCCTGGCAGGGGCGCAAATTCTATGGCTGCCATGGGCGCCTGAATACCTAGATACGCCTCTGTACTGGTGGCCCGCGCTTTCCCAAATTATGACCCGCGAAAGGTTGTTAGTCAAAAGGGAAAAGTCTCGTGCAAACACGTCATGCGAGAAAATACCCCTAGCGAACGCGCCCTTCTGGGGTCAACACTCAGTACAACCCCGCCTTTTTGAAAGTGGTCAGGTGGAAGAGCAGGCTAAATGGCCTGAGCCTCGCCACCAGTAGACATTTATTTATTTTATTGATTTAACACCCCCTTTAATGTAAAAATAGGTTAAGTGAAGATTTAAGGACTTTTTAGTAAATTCAGAAATTAAAATCATCCCAATTTATTTCACTGGTACCGTCACGTACACTGGTACGTCCAGTTTGTTTCACTGATATGACGTGGTATCGCCTGGTATCACACATGGTTTCATTCCCCTCCCCTTTTAGAGCAGAAAGGCAAATTGCCATCCATGCAGATCAACATGGATTTACGTGAGGATCGCCCGAGTAATGACAATATGGCCCGCAATCAAATTATAGGTTTTAGTTGTGACCCTTGAGGTCTTGCAAGTTGGACACCCCTGGTCTGTGCTATAGTACGCATGTTTGTGTACGTATGTTTCGTGTCTAACCTGTTCTGGTTTTATAAAATCAATATTTAGATTAATTCCAAATTCATATATTTCGAATTTTTACTGTTAGAGTTCGAATTTATAATACGAGTCACTTGTATTGCGTTAGGTGCGACTTACATTGGCCGCTGCGGTCAAAGAAGAACTAGGGACAGATGACGACGGTCCCAACTTTTGGCCAGTTTGTGTGGCCATAGGCGTGAAGTCGCTGCAGTAGACACGGGGCGGCGGCTGACACACGGCCGGCGCCACCGCCTGGGCCTTTGCGCTTCCCGTGACCGGCGGCCCTTTGAGCAGCGAACTCTGCTCCTGCGGTCCTTCTGCCGTGTACGGACAGCTGTTCTGAAATCGTTTGAGAATACGAGGGTTGGGGCAGAATTCATGGCAACTGTTTTTTTCTAAAAGAAATATCGGTTCGTACAATTTTATTTGTAGCGCGGAAGAAATGATGCAGTAGGGTGTGTTCACATCAATAGAGTGATATAGAGTGTCTCTATTAGCACAGCGAGCAGCGTGATATCAGTTGTCCGACTACCACCGTCCGAGATGAATATAACGCGTTTCGAGGAGCGCTCTTAAGAGAGCCGTTCTCCATGGGAGAAATGCGCGAGAATGTCAGAATATTGTTGGAAGCTCTTGGGAATAATGCCCTTCCATTCCGGACAGGCGCGAGATACGGAGGGCGCGTGTGAGAGCGCGTAGCAACTAGTGATCGGCAACGCACGTGACGACCTGTGAGTGTGGGGACCAATGTGGCACATGATATAATCGAGCATCTGGCTAGTCGGGTCTTTAGAAAAGTTTTGTAATGTTTATAGAATGTTGTGATCTCGTGAATGAGCAAATGCTTTCGAACACGAAACCAGCATTGTCACTTCAAATAACTCAATAAGTGTGAGAACGACAATTTTGGGGTGTCGTTAAATGACCATGAACTTACTTAGTAGCTGGTTCTTTCATGTGTATATACACATTTCACGTGCTCGAATTTTCACACACACACAAAAAAATGGTTGCCATGACTTATACCCCAACCCTCGTTTTTAAAGTAGACTTTGCGTTGGCTTACCTCAAAGAAATCATGCCCAAACATCAAAATAAACAAAACATAGAAGCCAGTTTTAATTTTTGGGAATACTGTACATGAAGCCTCTGTGACATTTAATATTTTGTGGAAAATGGTTACAATTTTTACATTCTCGCATACTAATCACATAGTTTTGTGAAAATATAGTAAAGCTGCGGCTAAAATGGGAGATGTTTGACAGAAAACTCGTATTGTAGGGTCCTTATACAGAAAGGGGATAAATCTTGTTCTAATATGAAGTAAATTACTTTCTCTAACACGTTGTGAAGTCCGAAACTAGGTTTTGTGGGTCATTTATGACTTTTTATTTTAGGAAAATAAGTTATTCGATTGAATATTCTCCGTATCCCTGCGCTTTTGAGTTTGCATCGACAACAGAAATGTTTTACCGTATTTTAAAATAATATAATGATTGTCATTATAAGGTACGGGTGTAATCTCTCTCTCTCTCTCTCTCTCTCTCTCTCTCTCTCTATATATATATATATATATATTATATATATATATATATATATATATATATAACTAAGTTGTGTTAGCTACACCATTTATAACTCTAGAACGGCTGGACCAATTTTAATTGCCTCTGTTTTGTTGGATTCATATCCGCTCCGAATTCTAATAAAATATAGAAAAAATGGCGCTACATGGCGCTGAAGAATAAAATCTTGATATTCATGCAAATGCTACCAGCTACACTCGGTAATCTATGTCGTTAAATAACTCCTAACCTAAGCGTTCTAGGGATTTAAAAACTAAACTTTGAGGACCAAAGGCCTCAAAGAAACGTTTTCACACGTAATATATAGGATTAGATATTCTTGAACATTTTATCTCATTTTTGTTGGTCCAACACTTATCGATATTATTCCACCTGCTCAGAGACGGGCAGAATCAGCAAGTAGATGTGAATGAGAGGGACATATAAGAGACAGAGAGAGAGACACGCAGAGACAGAGAGACACACAGGGACAGACAGACTGTGACAGGGACAGAGGGAGATACGGGGAGAGAAATGGAGAGGGAAGGGGAAAGAGGAACTTCTTGAACAATATATTGCATTTTTGCCGGCGGTGGTACCCCACCTGCACAGGGACGTGCAGAATTTGCAACTAAGTGTGAATGAGAGAGAGGGAGAGGAGAGGGAAAGAAGAAGAGAGAGGGAGACAATGAGGGAGAGAAGGAGAGAGGATAAACGGGGGAGAGAGAGGGGAAGACGGAGAGAGAGAGTGAAAGACGGAGATGGAGAGAGGGGGAGAGACGGAGAGAGGAGGGAGGTGGAGAGGGGGAGAGACGGAGAGAGGGGGAGAGACGGAGAGAGGAGGGAGGTGGAGAGAGGGGGAGAGACGGAGAGAGGGGAGAGACGGAGAGAGGGAGAGAGACGGAGAGATGGGGAGAGACGGAGAGAGAGAGGGAGAGACGAGGAGAGAGACGGAGAGAGAGAGACGGGGAGATGAAGAGTGAGGGAGGTAAAGGGCAGAACAATGTCTGCCGGGATCCGCTAGTTCAAAATAAAGCTTTTACACTACGTGATCTTTCCGCTAGCATAAACTAAACTGTTACTCGCCAGCAAGGCGGGGCAGCTACCTCTCCCTTGCGGTGAAAAGGGGCAGCGACGGAGAGCAGAGGGCGGCGCGACGCATGACGTGGAGCAAGGAGGGGAAGAGATCCCCTCCACTGACGACGAAATACTCGTATAAGCAGGGAAGGGACACCGCTCGCTCGTTTTATGTTCCAGGCGGTTTCTACTGTTTACTGTACAGTTCACTTCTCTTTTTGTACCTTGCGTTTATTTAAACAGTTATTCTCTAGGTTAATGTGGTCGATGCTGCTTTGCTTATTGGACTGTATTTTTGGACAAGCGGACGACCTAGATGCATTGTGTTTTGTTGTCGACTTGGTATGTAAATTTGGACACGCGAATAAATATTGTTCTTAAAATTTGTATTGACTAGTTATTTCACAAAAATGAAATATTTCTACGTCAATTGTATGTTGTTTAAATATATATTTGAGTAGTTTCTGGAGTTATTTGTGCAAGTGATCTTGAATTTCTACTGAGTGGAATTACATTTTAAAAATTAACCTTCAACGTTTTGTGGTTTTCAGTGCTCTTGATCGTTAAAAAAATATATATTTAAACGCATTTATATGCTTAATCTCTTTTTAAAATTTTACCTGACACGCTGGTATAAAAACGGCATGTCTCTTGGGAGGACTACACCCAGAAGTCGACGGTGATGTCACCTGAACTCGGATGACGCGTCTCTTGCCTTGATCGTAATCCTCACCGCATTGACGTACGCGGGAAGCATCTTTTAGATTCTTGTGCGTGGTCTCAGAGCCAATATTTACGTAATTGGCACATAAGCCGGCTGAGTGATTGGTTTTTAAATGTAGACTGACACCTTGGCGAGCATCAGTATTCGAAATCGCTCTGCTCCCATGTGATTCATGACCTGTGGATTGACAGGGGTAACTTTGAGCATCTTTGTGAGCAATAGGCGAAATTTTTGGCGGAGTGTTGGTTCTCACTCCAGCGATGAAGTTTTGGTAAGTCGGCAGCTTTCCTCGTTGGTCGTTAAACTGACTGACGGCAGGTGCCGTCGGAGTTTCCAAGGAAGATTTGTTGTTGCTTGTGCTTGGAATAGTTATCACTTTGTTACCGTGTGATTCTTGACCTGCGGATTGGAAGCTGTAACTTTGAACTTCATTGGACGGCAAATATGAATTGTTTGGTGGATTGTTGGTTCTTTCTCCAGCGACGAAGTTTTGGAAAGTCGTCAGTTTGGCTCCTTGGTCACTAAACTGACTGATGGAAGGTGCTGATGGCGTTGTCAAGGAATTTTTCTTGTTGTTTGCGCTTGAAATAGTATTGGGAACCATTTTGCTATAGTATGATTCTTGACTTGTAGATTGATAGCGGTAACTTTGAGCTTCATTAGACACCAAAGGGACATTTTTTGGTGGTGTGTTGGTCTTCCTTGCGCAGTTGTTTTGGAAAGTCAGCGGCTTGGGCCCTTGGTCTCCAAACTGACTTATGATGGCAGACGATGTCGGGGTAGTCGAGGAAGTTTTCTTGTTGCTTGGGCTTGGAACAATATTCGGAATAGTCTTGATATCGTGTGGTTCTTGAGTTGTGGATCGACACGTGTAACTTTGAGATTCATTGGGATCAAATGGCATTGTTTTTGGCGGAGGGTTGGTCCTCCCTCCACCGATGCTTTGGAAGGATGGCGGCTTGACTCCTTGTTCATTAAACTGATTGATGATGGCAGGTGCCGTCGGCGTTGTCAAAGGAATTTTATTGTTGCTTGTGCTTGGACTAGTATTAGGAATCGTTTTGCTACCGTGTGATTCTTGACCTTTGGATTGGCTGGTGTAACTTTGAACTTCATTGGGAGCCAAAGGGGAATTGTTGGGTGGAGTGTTGCTCTTCCTTCCGCGGTTGATGGTTTGGAAAGTCAGCGGCTTGGGATCTTGTTCTGGCGGGGTAGTCAAGGAAATTTTCTTGTTGCTTGTGCTTGGAACAGATTTTGGAATCGCCTTGATGTCACGTGGTCCTTCAGTTGTGGATTGACAGGCGTTACTTTGAGATTCACTGGGCGCAAAAGGCACATTTTTTGGCAGAGTGTTGGTCTTCCGTCTCGCTATAAGGCTTTGGAAAGTCGGCGTCTTGGGTACTTGTTCATCAAATTGACCGATGACGGCAGGCGCCGTCGGCGTTGTCAAATGAGTTTTCTTGCTCGAAATAGTATTCGAAATAGCCTTGATATCATGTGATTCTTGGGTTATGGATTGACAGCTATAACTTTGAGTTTCATTGGGAGAAAACTGCGAATTTTTTTGTGTAATGTCGGGCGTCGCTCCAGTATTTAATGTTTGGAAAGCCGATGGCTTTGATTCTTGTTCACCAAACTGGCCAATGTCGGCAGGCGTAATTGGGGTTGACAAGGGAATTTTCTTGTTCCTTGTGTTTGAAACAGAAAGTGGAATAGCCTTGGAGCCATTCTGTTCTTGAGCTGTGGATTGACAGTTGTAATTTTGAGATTTATTTAAAGCAAAAGGCGAAATTTTTGGTGAAGTGTTCGTCTTTGATCCAGCAACGAAGGTTTGGTAAGTCGGTAGATTTGTTCCCTGTGGGCCAAACTCACCGAAGATTGCAGCCGTCAAGAGAGTTTTATTGTTACTTGGGCTTGAATTAATGTTTGATGCAAGCGTACATGAGGAAGGTTGTTCTCCAACTGGGCCGACGACGGAGTTCAGTGCATACGCTCCAGATGCAGCTTGTAAATCGAGCTTGTAATAAGGCATATTATATGGAGCGAATGCGTTGAAGCTATTTGGGACAGCATTTGTATTGTTATTTCCTGTAGAAGTTTGCGCATTTTCGGACCCTGATTTTGTAAAAACTCTCTCAGGACTTGGAGCAGCACTTTGTGCATGTAATAACGTGCGTATCGAGAGTGTTGGAAACAGCATCGCCAATTTTTGAGGTACAGTTATTGTCTGACTCGCATGTGCTGGAACAAGAGTGAGCATTTGGAATGCTTGATCTTGCAGACTGTATTCCGAATGTGCTCGTCCCAGTTGGTGTTTCTAATGTTGTTCGATCGAGTCGGTGTACAGAATTTGCTCGACCCAGGCTGTGAGCGGAAGGTGCTTGTCTCATTCGGTGTGCCTAATATGCTCGAACCAGTCGCTGTGTCGAATGTGCTCGACGCAGACTGTGTGCCGAACGGTGCTCGACGAAGGCTGTGCGCCGAATGTTCTCAAGTGAGTTTGTGTGCCGCACGTTCTGGATCCAGTCTGTGCGCCAAATGTTCTCGACCGAGTCTGCGTGCTGACTGTGGTTGTCCGAACCTGAGTACAGAATGCGTTCGACTCTGTCTGAGTGCCATGTGTGTTTAATCCAGCGTGTAAGGCGAGCTTACTTGGGTTAACTTGCACACCCAGCGTCCTCGATCCACCTGTCAAGGCGAACTTGCTCGCATCAGTTTGCACGCCGTGTGAACGGACAGCTTGGATGCCGAATGCGCTCGCTCCAGCTTGCACGCCGCAACTGACAGTCACAGGATTGTCGACGTACATGCTCGAGCCAGCCATGTCTAGCGTGCTCGAATCAGGATGCACAACACACGCGCTCGACCCTGCTGGAGCCCCAAACATGCCCATGACACCTGACTCACCTGACGTACTATTCCCAGTTTCTGTGTCAAACGTGCTCGACTCAACTTGCATGGCAAGCGCTGAGGAGTCCTGTTGCACATCAAACGCGCTCGGTACTCCCCCGTCCCCGGAACCAGTTGATGCGGTGTAGATGTTGCTTCCGGTGGCCGCAGCGAGCTCAGCCGCAGATCGCGGCGCGTGCACCCGCTCGTGCCGGCGCAGGTAGGCGAGCTGCGCGAAGGCGGCGCAGCACTGCGCGCAGCGGTGTGGCCGGTCGGCGCGCTCGTCCTCGGCCAGCGCGTGCGCGCGCGCGTGCTGGCGCAGGTGGGCGGCGTGCGTGAAGGCGGCGCCGCAGCGCTCGCACAGGAAGGGCCGCTCGCCCGTGTGCACGCGCGCGTGGGCGCGTAGCGTGTCAGAGCGCGCGAAGGTGGCGCCACACGTGGGGCACGCGTGCGGGCGGCGCGGGGCGTGCGCGGAGGTGCGGTGCGCGCGCAGGGCGGCCGACGTGGGGAAGGCCGAGCCGCACGCCTTGCACTGCCACGCGCGCCCACTGGCACGCCCGTCCCCGCACGCGCCGCCACCGCCGCCGTAGCCGCCGCCGTCCGCCGCGCCGTCGTACGCGATCAGCTTGTCCCCGCACAGCAGCCGCCAGTACAGCACCTCCTCCGTGCGGCTGCGCTCCGCCGGGTCCCCTTGTTCCATCAGCGTCTGCATGTGGATCAGGCTCCTCTTGCGCCGCCGTTTGATCACTTTGGAGGCATCCACCGTCTTGAGGTTGAGCGCGTGCGCGAAGTCTGCCTTACTCACGGGACAGTGACCGTCCCATTCACATCCGACGGCGATTTCGTGTGCGTTGTTTTGACTTTCTGTGGGAATCGTAGCCCCATAATGGGCTATTAGGCGAGTTGGGTCAGGACGATTCATTTCGGTTATTCCTCCAAATGTTGCGTTGCTGTATGCACTGAAGGCGCAATCCATTATCTAAATGTTGTGATGAAATTTCTGGTCTCTTGGCTGTCAAGGAGCAGGCACTGTCTTCAAGCTGAATTAGCTCGCCGTGAGGCGGCTCCCCATTGCGATAGTTTCGATGGTACTCTCGATGATGATGGCATCGACGAATCGATGCGATAAATGTTGTAATATCACATAAATTTATAATTTGTGTATAATGAAATATTTTTTATGGGTAGCAAGGTTATCAACTCACTCATGCATTGTTTCTTAATAAGATAGTATTATATTTTGTACTGTCATTTCAGTAGCTTAAAATATAGCAGCAAAATCATTGGTGAATAGTGTATTTTACAAGAGGTGGGCAACGCAGATGTCATTTTTTTGTTTTGCTGTAGTTTCATCTGTTTAATTCTTGAGCGATCATTTCTTGTTTGAGTGTGAGTCCTGTGAACATTAATTTGTACATTTTATCTATGCCCTGAGAAGTGAAAATATTTTGTTTAGTGAGTTAAATTTGAGCAGCCTAGGGTTGAATTTTGAAGGCAGCATTGGATCGTAGCACTTCGCACAAACATGGAAAACGTACTGAAAACTCGGCCGCAAGGATTTTATAGTGAATGCTTGTCATGATACCAGTGTATGCAACGCCTTTGTACTTCGTACGCAGACGTATTACTGGTTGCAGACTCAAGCAGCACAGGCGTTTTCTCGTCTGTTCACTGCGTTCGATGCTAACGCCGTGCTCTGAAATTTAAATGGAAATATGGAGGTGGATAGTAACACTTAATCGAAAATATGTTGTGATTTAGGTTTTGGAAATAGGTGTTTGAGGTAATAGTCATTATGATTGTTAAAAGCAAATTTATTTTCTTTTAATATAAATGCGATGCTAAATATTTATCAAGATATGATAAATAATCTTTTTGCATATATAGAGGAGAAAGAAATAAGTCGGCGGAATCAATAACTTCGTTTAATAATTTTTTTTTACAGAATCGTTGATTTATGCTAATAAGGGAAGTGGAAATTATTTTCAGAATATTTTTATTCAATACCTTTATTAACTTTGAACAAAAACAATTTAGAATGCTTAAATGTCAGTTGGATATTTTGATGGCACCAAAATGTAATTAATGATTTATCATTTTCATTTCAATCAAGTGAATTGTCCCATAACAATGTAATGTTCGTCTTTTCGTAATTCTTAAAAAAATTTAAGACAAATTTTAAGAACTACATAATACACGCTATTAACATATTTTGCTCATCTTGTTCATAAAACATACACGTGAACAACAGGTGTTGCCATTTGATAAAGGCACGAGGTGAAGTCAGTTACAGCTTCTCACATACTGAAAGCTTTTCTAGTTGAAAGAGGGAATAGTCGTTGTAAAGGATGGTCTCCAGAGAGCAGTTCTATGTTTCCTGATGATAGAGACGAAAATTTGTGGCAAAAATGAAGGCACGTTCTCGGTAGTAAAAAGAGAAAAGGAGAAAAAAGCAAAAGAGCTTAAATTCAGGAGGTGATTTGTCTAGAAAGTAACTAGTGTCGAAGAAAGAAGATATGTGACCATTTGAATAGTTGTTTGAAGAAAGGAAATACTTCGTACGTGAGTCGTGAAATGTGTGTGTTTACGTGTATAAAAGAGTTAAAGTTACTTACGCAGTGTAGGCTACCCTTCTGTGATTATATATTAATTCAAATGTTCAATGATTTCATCGTTTACAACAATTAAGTTTGGATTTAACACGTCTTTATTCGTCTGCAGAATTGGTCTCAAGAATAATATGGATTGTCTTAGGTACATTTGAACTTTTAGCATTTTTGTTGTTATTAAATCAGGGAAGACATATCTGTAATGTTTTATTGGACGTATAAAATTGTATCCTTCTGTAGTAATCGAGTAACCCACGACCGATTGGAACTCACGGTTAAACCCTTCTAGCCCCCCACTTGAGACCGGTGGGGTGGCATTCGATGCGTCTCGTTGGGAACTGATTATTTCTGTGCTGATCGCTCCAGGAAATTCTAAGAAATTTCTGTAAAAACGTGTTCTTTGTTTTTTAAGCAACTAAAACGCGTTTTGAGTGGCTTATGTCATCTACAAAAATGATCATTATCTCATTAAATGTCTATCAACAAAACAAAACTATTGCCACAAGTCTTAGCTGGTTCCCTCTAGCATGTTCTGAAAAAATATAGAAAAAACTGTTTTTAATTGTTGCAATGCACATACGAGAAAATTGGTGAAACACTGTGAATCAATATACTCTTTTTCAACATTTACATAAAACTCTAAGGCTTGAGTCATAACAATGATCATAATTAAATCTCATTTGTAATGAAACAAACATGTAAAAGAATATTTTAATCGATATATTTTATTGTAAATTTGTATGCCCGGAAGCGGACAAGCCGGAGAACTGTAATATGCTAAAATTTTAGTTTTCTTATTAAGTTGCAAAGCCTAAATGAAGAAAATACCCATTAGAGTCGCCACGCTAAGCTAGTTTGTTTTGTTTTGAAAGGTTTCCAAGATACACCGTAGAAAATTAACAGACTTGCTATTTACAATTATGCTACATAAGTTTAATCTATTTTGATTAGTTTCACCGTATCGCGAAGTGGCATTTACAAATTAAAATTTATTAAGTATTATTTATATTGAATTAAACTGATAGTAATGATTAGATATTAATAGTTAAAAAACATAATTTCATGGTTTATTTTCTAATAATAAGTTATTTCATTTTTATTTCCGCGGTTAAAGGGTACTCGTTATACTCGTATGGACACTGAAGGAAATAAACATTTCATTTTTTGAAGTTTTAACAGGTGATTTTTGTACTACGAAGTACGTCTTTCAGTCCAAAAATGACGGAGATTTATTGAATCGAACGGGATGTGTTGATATACAACAAGTTTTAATTGACTTAAAGATTGTTTTCCTTCGTTAATCCATTACTTCTATTCCCCACTTCACATGTGTTTTGATGAATTTAATGACAACTTCTTTTTTGAAGTTTATGTCTGTTTGTTCCCTTAAAAGGATTTCCTGTCACGCCATTAATCGTATTTGCTTTGTTGTTCCGAAACTCATTGAATTACTAGGGCAGCCGGACGTCGAGCAGCCGAACAGCGAAGCAGGTCATGGAGAGTCAGGAGGGAGGGGCGTCAAGAACGGCACGACGAGATGTCAGCGCGCGAAAACATCTAGGTCTTTCGCTTACTGCAGTTGGAGGCAACAGATGAAGTAGAAAAAGTTAGGGTGGCGGATAGCCAGGAAATGTATAGGAGTGAAATAACAAAGAGTGCTTGCTATTTAGATTACGCTTCTAACAAATTTTTATTGAAGAATTCTAGGAGTGAGGAATGACAGTCTTACGCTTCCTTCAACGCCCATCCAGTTGTAACTAATTAACGGAATAAATGTAAAATTAAAACAATGCATGTAAAATACGAAAAAATAGTGCAAATGCTAAGCTATTTTTCCAGTGAACAAATTTGTGTTTAAGAGGTATTTATCCACCCCTTTTAGGACTGACATGTTTTATCTAGATTTAGTCCTTCAATTATTTTTCCATCGTTATCACTAGGTGGTAATTCGGTAATTCGTTGAAACGTGTTGCTGACTGAAACGGTTGACTGGCAAGAGTTTTTCATTGAACTAGTAAATACACTCGTGTTTTTGCGTATTGCTCGTTTTTTTTTGCTTAATAGAACAATGTGTAAAACCCGTAAAAAAACAAATATATCAGTAGACAGAGTTATAAATATTTGATTTAATCGAGATTAATTTACTCAAGAAAATTGCGCTAAAATATTAGCAAATACATCTATAAATAAAATAATACGGAATTGTTCTGATTTTACGTGATGAGAATCAAATCTGTTTGGTTATTCCGCAAAACTATGTTTTACTCGTCGATTCTAAGAATCAAAACATGTGTATATTTTTAATTTCATGTCCCTGGAAGCTGAAACAGTTAAATCCAAAGGCTGAGAATAGTCGATGAAGTGCCTTGTGCCCTGTCCTTTTAAGGTACGAGGAGGGCTGCGGGTGTACGAATACATGCAGGAACATAAAATCCATTTATTGTACTTGCAGAAATATACTACTTCTGGAAAGGGGGTAATTACGATTGTGATTAGACATATAAATGGGAGGGAAATGGACGAGATCTGAGGTGCAGTGAAAGGACAGGTGGCTAACTGCAATTGCGATTGAGAATGTGGTTGGCATACGAGTGGGAAACTTCAGAATGATAGCGGATGGGCAGATTAATAAGGTCATAGAAGCAACTCGAAGGCACGTGAGCCCTGAGGGTCTGTTACGGTATCTGTCAACGTCCGCTCCCAACCTGCGCGAGGCCTGCGTATCTGCTCCTTCGATTTGTCTTAGCGCGCAATCTCGTTCCGCGGGACGTCTGACTTCGTCCATAAATCGCCTCTGAGAGAACGCTGCGTAACTCTGCAAAAGTCTTTAGCGAATTAGCCGACGGGGACGGGGCGTCACTCGGCGTCTCCCTCCCCCCCGCTACTCCCCCCATCGTCCAGACTGCCTCGGCCGCCTCCCTTCCCGCACGCAGTCGATTCTCCCCCGATGTTTCGTGCATTTCTGTCTTCATAGACTCGATTTTCGTCACGTTCGCAGCACTTTGCAGAAATGGGATTTTCCGTCTCCGGGAATTGGCTTCGGAGGCAGAGGAACAACGCGCGAGCGAATTCAATATTGGCGATTGGATGGGAGGAGAGGGAGCGGGAGGGCCGGTTTCTAAAAACGAACGTCAGTGCGTCGTTCAGAGCTTTCATGTTTTTAAAGGTCGCCTAGTTGCGAGAACGCGAACGCGGTGCGCAATTTTGGCTATTGGTAAAATGTGATTCAGGGATAACAATGATTAATATTTATGCTCGTTTAATTCAATTACTGTGGCATTTGCTCGGAAATTAAATTCACTGGGATTATAGATATTTTCCATTTTCAAATAGAACTGTGTACCTGATTACGGGTAATTGATATATATTATCTTATTACAATTATAAATGACTGCAGTGAAACAGGGTACCTTCATTATACACAGGCAGGTGGAAACAGGATACGATCGCTCTGCGGATGCCGTATTTAAATCGAGGTCGAGGTTTCACAGGTCGTTGCATTGCGAAAACCTGTAGGGTGGCGATTCAAATGGAGTAAGTTTACTTTTTTCTTCATCTTTTTCTCTAAGATTAGAGATTTCTGTTCCGAAATTACTCTTACCGTTGGTCAAATAGTTTCATAGGACGTCAAAAACTTATTTTATTTTACACTGATATGTTTTTGATTGTTATTGCTTTCTATATGAATTTCAATGTACCCTACGTAACTTACCTGGATCGCGAAGATCCAGGTTACGAGGAAAATATGAAAATAGTTGAATGAATATACATGTTCTCTTATAGAGGGAATTCTAGGGAATTCTATTCTAAAATATGAAAATGAAAGCCGAGGCAAGCTAACGTCTAGTTAATTAGTAAATAAGAAAATATGAAAAATTAAAATTATTTAAAAATAAGATTTTGTATACACTCGTATCACGTGCGATAATGATCTCAGGCGCCAGAAAGCACTCGAGCCAAAGGACCTCCAGGTTTTTCGCCAATCGATGCATGCGCCGACCGCCTTATAACGCTCTTGATGATTAAATAACTAGTAGAGTACCATTGCGAGAACTCTCGCATGCTATACCCCACACTCTTCTCTATTTTTGCATTTCCATATTAAGCCTGTAATATATATTTTTCTTCAAGACTCTCTTATTCTTCGTCACTTATTCTATGTGTCACCTTGTAATTTTAACAATATAATACACCCTTGTCAATACGAAATATTCTTATTTAACTTTACTATCGAGCAAAAAGGTACACTCGTGTAATTCAATCGCATAGAATATCAAGTAATTAGTAATTTCACATTCTAATTACACAGTTGCAGATTCTACAGGCTCTGAAGAGGTGGGGTAAAATCTAAAAGCGTCGAACACGCAAAAATGTTATAGAATGGTAAAGAAGTAGATTACGGAGTGAGGAACGTTTCTTTGAGGTCTCTAAACATTAATTTTTAAGGCCCTAGAACGCTTCGTGTAGAAATTATTTAACGATATACTAGATTCAAAACTCCTGATATGGATTGCGGGTTTTATTTTATATGAATATTTAGATGCAATTTTTAAACAAATCCTTCATAATTTTAAAATTGAAGCGCAATTCTTCACGTCTCTATGAGATTATCTCTCTTTAGAGCCCTCATTTATAAGGATTGGTTGCGTCTGAGAGCCGCGAAGGAAAGGTATACTACTTGAAATAATATAGGAGACGATTATTGTTAGTTTTTTGTTTTTATTGAACTTGGGAAGTATTTTTTTACTCGAGATTTTTTCGAGATTTAACCAACTATTTCATACTGCTAAGACCAGTAGAAAATTATGATATCTTATTTCTAATTTCCTAAATAGTGATGTAAAAAAACTCCCAGCCTGCATTTCTAAATAAATTCTGCAGCCTGCATTCGACTTATCTCTGGTTGAAAAAGTCACATTTTGCCCGAAGTTAGAACTGTTTATGGCAGTACAAGAATTCTGATTGTTTCTAAACTATTGATCTGCTGGTAGGATGTTGGTTTGGAAATAGTAAGGGAGACAGGGATGGTTAACAATAGTTGATAGTTTTAATTTTTTTACGCGACTTCGGTTTAATTTTGACGAGTTTGCTTGTATTAATAGACAACTACATTTATTACGCCCGGCAACTCATTTTAGTTTGTTATTCTCGATTTTTTTACTTTCGAACTTTTAGGGTTGTTAAAAGCCATGAAGTCAAGATGTGCCAACGAATCCGATTTGTGGGATTGGTTACCGCAGTCCTTGGGATATATTGGAAATAGGATGGGGTAGGCTTGGCACACCTTTTTTTTAGAGTGTGAAGTAATAAATCAAAGTCAAAACGATTCATGTTTTATTATTTTAACATCCCCGTCATTGTCATCTTAGAATATATTAGAACTTTAGACCAGTTCCGTCTCCAGGAATTCCATTTGGTCACTACCATAATCTTGGATTATACATTTCTTCTGCCTTAGGGTTTATACTTAAAACATTGTGCCGGGATACGTGAACGTTTATTCTCAGTAAGTGGCCCTACCTATGGGATCTATATGATCCCATTGTTTGGCATGTACTGTTAACTCTCAATTATGATCTAATATCTCAGTTTCTCTTCTGGTCTCAACCTCCTTTTTAAGTACTTTGTCAACAGTATCCTCAAGTTGGTCATAAAACGTCTCAACACTATTTAGCCCTTTTCCAAATTAGTAGCATCCTATAATACCAGCAGACGCTTTATTCTTTTGCCCTACACTACAATAAATACAAATGTATTCTTTAAATTCTGTTGAAACGTATTAAAAATTCTTCGTCTCAGGAATAATTGCAATGCCCACTTTTGTGCGCAGTAATTCTACTTTTTGCACTGTTTCTTTTCCATATTGTACTCTCACATTCCATACAGACACACTCGTTATTCCCATACTCTTATCATTTTTCATCGATTTGGTTGTGGTAGTCATGGTTGTCCGGCATTTCTCTGGAAAGAAATTCAGTGATCCGGTATTATCATATGGCCTCGTTACGGGCGCATTGCAGGTTGAGCTCGATGGTGGGGCCCAATCATCGAGCGTACTGTGCACTATATTAAGTTGTCTTTCCCCTAAACAGACTGCCCTCTTGGGATTACGAGCCTTGCTACCCTCTACGAAAAGCAAGAAAAGAAATAAAGGACGCAGACGAGAAGATTGGTAAGAAGACCCAAGTAGAAGGAAAGAAAATACGAGGAAGGACTCCCTAACCTTCGGAACCTAATAAATCTGGAGCGAAACCACCAGGGGTCAAGAGCAATCAGAACATCAGGGAACAGATCACGGGATTGTTGAAAGTAGCGGCCACAAATAAGTGGAAGCAATGCCACGCTAGGGGCCCTCCTCCTTAATCTGGGCTTGGGACAGGCAGTGCCTGTTATCGTCTCCACACCTATCATAGGAGGTATGGAAAGAAATTGTGGAAGGTGGATAAATTTCAAGATGGAAGGTCAGCGGATAGCTGCTCCCATTAGTCGCCTCTTCCATGTGGATACCATGGTGCTATACTACTACAAAAGAGTTCCGATACACCATGCATTCAATGTATTATTTACACAAATAAATGCAAGTTTATCACCGTTTGATCTTGCAGAATTGAAATGAAGAAACATTTTTACATCCTCTTTTTTTTCTGTTCTCTTATTTTCTCTTTTCTCTTGTTAACCTCCATTAACAAACATTATATGTGTTGGTGTTATATGCTTCATTTCACTTGTGGTATACAATTTTAAGAACATGAGGTGGCAAGTGATTGTAATTATACGAGTATTTGTATTGTGTTATTTCCTTCCATGATTTTTGCCATTTTAAATTTTATTAAGTGACAATTAACACGTTTTTGTTGCTGTCTATGATCTTGTACGTTATTGCCGTGATGATGGAAATATATTTTCTAATACGTTGGTAAACAACTATTGGTATAGTTTTACTTTCCCGTATATATACATATATAAAAAGTACATACGTAGTATAGGGAAAATTTTGTTATGTTGCGCGAAAAAATGGCGGTTTTTGGCCAGAAAAAAATTCATTACCGGGCCCTGACAACAAAAAAGTGGATAAATCCACTTACTAAATTAAGAAAAAAATCTTGTAACACGTAGTGCATCCAGAATCCCTGTTTCGTGTGTCCTAGATACCGAAAAGCCAATTGAAAGCAAAACGTCTGTCCGTCCGTCTGTGAACAACAATAGCGACTAAACCAAAATTGATGTTCCTCATTTTCCAAAATTGACATTCCTCAATCGATCTGCCTGATCTCGTGGCCTCTTGAATTTGAAACCTATATTTTAATTTTGAGGGCTACTTTACATGAACCCCTGTGACATTTTCTAAATTTTCAAACAAAGGGCATCAACAATTTTGACTAAATTTTGTTACTGGATAGTCTGAAGTTCATTTAAGAGAATGGCGCAGGTCTCATGTTGCTTGAATACTCTGCATTTTCGAAAATTGCAAAAGTTTTAATTTTTGTTAGTGTCTTCCTTCAACTACACAATTTAAGATAGAGATTTTTCCTCCAAATGAAATTTGTTCGCCAAGGTCTTTCATTAAGCACACGTACACTACTTTGAACATTTTAGTATTTTTTGGGCAATATTGCGTGCAATAGGTGCAATTTTAAAAAAATTACAAAAACAAGATTTTCTCAAAAACGGCTCCAAATTTTTCTTTGAAGTTTTGGTAGGGATAGTGCCTAATGTACTCTATGAGATAACATAAACGCCATATTGCTCTGTTCTTTTGTTTTTTTAAAAATTACAAAAATGACATTTTTTTACTTGTGTATCACGTCGTTAATATTTACACTAAAGGCGATTTGTTCACATTATTATATTTACGAGTACATGTGCTTTAAATAAGGTCATTCAAAGTTTCTCCAGAACTTAACCGTTTTCTGTGAAAACTAGCTCAAAATTTCGCATTTTCAGAAACCATCACACACCATTTTCTCATAAATGGCTCCAAATTTTTCTTCAAACTTTTGAACGGATACTGCTAACCGCACTCTTTATGATAACGTTAAGTTCAATTTGAGGTATTTGTTTGTTTTTTCAAAAATTACACAAATGTAATTTATTAGAAAGATCTCTCACACCGTTAATATGCACATTTACAGCAATTTGTAAATATTATTATATATGTGAGTTTAATTTCCTAAAATGACTTGTAATGAATTTTTTCGAAAACTCGAAAATTTTCTGTAAAAAATAGATTCAAATTTCGAATATACAGTAAGGCTTAAATGCCATTTCATTTAAAAGGCTTCAAATTTTTCAAAGAAAATTGCGATTTAGGACAAGGTTTTACAGTTCTTTAATATTCTGAAATTAATATTTTCGTTCTACCGTTAGGAAACCGTAAAATTAAGAAAATGTCAAAAAATAGACTTTGAACGGCGACAGATGGCAGTTGGCATGAGTATGTTGCAATTCCGAATAGCTATCCCAGACCCAAGGAAATAGAAAACTAATGCGGGTAAGTCTGTGTCATTCTGTACGCCACTGAATAAGTGAATCAGTCTTAATTATTATTGTAATGTCTGCAATATATAGTTAGTGTAATTCATCTCGTGTTTCATAACTTTCTGCATTGATTAATAGTGGTATTTTATTTTTAGATTTAAGTTATCATTAACTAACTTTTTTATGTGTATCAGATCTAATAATTGTCATAAAAATTTACTGCTTATTCGATTAAAAATAATTAATGTCGGTATGGTGATGTCGCATTGGATTTTTTCTTTAAAAAGTGATAAAAACCTGAATGCGTGTCCGGTGTACAATTGCGCCGTTATTTTTATTAGTTTGTTCTCACATTGGAATTATAATCTAAGTTCGTGTTTGGGTTCTTGCCGGAATGCGCCATTGACTCGTTGGCTGCATTGCTTTTACGCTTTCGGTTCCAATTTGCATTCAAGAGCGATGCGTTTTATTTGAGAATAGTGGTCGTTACATTTCTCAAGTGCCGCTCTAGCGTTTTAATACGATGTCTGTAATGAAAGAAGCTGGAAAGCAGCGCCAGTATTAAGCGAATATAAATTTGTGCAACTTGGCGGATTCTTGCTCTAACTGGAGGGAAATCCGTTCTCCTTTTCATTCGATTGCTTTTTACTTTCTCACATACTATTAACGTAGTACAGAGAAAATATTATAAAGTTGCAGCTTCGACAGAAAAAAAACTCCATTTGTTGGATCCCTGATATAAAAAAATGGATAAATTGTATCCCTATACGTAGTTAAATATTTTATAAATAACCCTTCCTAGTCAGGATGGGTACTCGATACCTGCGCGGCGGCGACTGCGTCACCCTTATTTGTCACGCCCTGCTGCCGCTCTCTATCGACAACGAATCCCGCGATGAAACTGTCTTGGTCCTATTCAAGCCACGCCGACCCGGTTATCTACTATTGACACTTGCCCTTCCCATGGGAACGCAGTATCCATAACAAATCCATTATCACGATTGGGGCTGACACGAGTGCCCGATCCCGACAGCTTCCGTGTGTTTGTCAAATTTGTCACGCAGGTGTTGATATTCCCGAATTTTACAAGTACCCCTGCTAGAAATAACTCTTTATCAGCCTATCAATCGTTACCGCAATCGGGTTCGAAAGAGATGGGGCAGAACTCACCTTATCACTTTTACATTTTCGGCCCAACTTTCTAGAAATTCAAAAAATTAGCTAATCCAATGCCTACCCTCTTGATTATGTGTTGGTAGCATGCCGGAGAAGAGTAGAGAAGGTTTAAGAAGATGGTGTGCGATCCAGGAATCAAGCGAAAATAGTTAGGAAACATTTATATACGTTTGAGAAACGACTACTGTACCAATAGTACTTTGTAGAAGATGGATTTTTCAAATTTAGGGCATCTAATTCACATAGGATTTGAAATATTGACATGATAAAAATGTAGAAAGTCATTTCATCGAGCTTTTTTTATACAAACTCAAAAATTGGTGTCATATCTAATAACAAAAAAAATTCAATATTAAAGCTCTACCTTTTGGTGCTCTACTACAAAGAGTCCTTTCTCATTTCTTTTAAAAGAATTTGTAAACAAATCACGCCCATACATGTAAGGACGTATTTGTAATAACATCCCAGTGTAACCAATATCAGTGCCCCAGCACGTTGTGAAGACCTGCTAATCATTGTCTGTTGGAAAGAGGCTGACGACCTCGAAGCGCCGCTATCTTGTTTGTCATCAAAATAAACAAGTCTGTGAAAAAGATCTTATCTGCATTCCCCGTGCAGGGGCACTCAAAGCTTACTGGCATGTAAGCGAGTGGTATTCCTACAGATTTTAACCTAATACAACCTGAGCATGACGGCATTTTACTTTGCCGTATACGTACATATACACGGAATGATATACGTAGTATAGGGAAAGTTATGTAATGCTGCTCGAAAAAATGGCCAATTTTCGGCGGAAAAAAATTAATTGCCGGGCCGTGAAAACGAAAAAGTGGATAAAACCAGTTGCTAAATTAAGAAAAAAAATTCCTCTACCACGTGGTGTAGCCAGAAACCCTGTTTTCTAGATCCTTGATACCGAAAACCCAATTGAAAGGAAAACGTCCGTCTGTCCGCCCGTCTGTCCGTCCGTCTGTCCGTCCGTCTGTCCGTCCGTCCGTCCGTCCGTCTGTCCATCTGTGAACACTGCTAGCGCCTACACCATGCGTACGATTTCTTCCAAAATGGATATTTCCCAATCGATCTGATTCTAGTCAAAGCTTTGAGATTTTGAAAAAGATTCTTCAAAATTTGGGGGTACTTTATATGAAGCGCTCCGGGGATTTTCAACATTTTCTCAAAAACGGCTCCGAATTTTTTCTTTAAATTTCTTGTATGAATAGAGTAAAATACACTTTTTAACTTGACATAGGTCCGATTTTCACGTACAGCTCTAAATTTTCGAAAATTTTGAAAGTTTGAATTTTTTTCGGCGTCTTTCTCCAGCTACAAAATTGAAGATAGAGATTTTTTCTTCAAATAAAATTTGTTCTGCATATTGAGTTCTTTCATAAAGGTCGTGTAAATGTTTCTCAAAATTTTAATAGTTTTCGTGCATATTGCGTGCAACATGTGCAACATTAAAAAATTACAAAAACAAGATTTTCTCAAAAACGGCTCCAAATTTTTTCTTTAAACTTTTGGTAGGGATAGTAGTAAATTTCCTCTATCAGATGACATAAAAGCCATTTTGGTCTATCGGTTGGTTTTTTCAAAAATTACAAAAATGTACATTTTTTTACTTGTCTCTCACGTCGTTAATATTTGTATTAGCGACGATTTTTTCCCATTACTATATTTACGAGTATGTATTCTTTAAATAATGTCAAGTAAAGTTTCTCGAAAACACTACCGTTTTCTGTGAAAAGTAGCTCAAATTTCGGCGTTTTCAGAAATGCTCAAACGCCATTTTCTCATATATGGCTGCAAATTTTTTCTTGAATCTCTTGTAACAGATAGTGATAACTACACTCTTTAATATGACGTAAAGTTTATTTTGTGTTATTTTTTTGTTTTTTTAAAAATTATATAAATATAAATTTTTTGAAAGATCTCTCACATCTTTAATATGCACATTATCCGCAATTAGTAAAGATTATTATATTTTTGAGTGTATGTGCTTCAAATAACTTCAAATAAAGTATTTTGAAAACTCAAAAATTTTCCGTGAAAATGAGCTTGAAATTTCGCATTTTTAGTAGTGCTAAAACGCCATTTTCTCTTAAACGGCACATAATTTTTAAAAGAAAATTGCCATTTACGGCTAGGTTTTTGTGTTCTTTAATATTCTAAAATTTATGTTTCCGTTCTACCAATAGGAAACCAAAAAATTAAGAAAATGACAAAAAAATGTACTTTTGGCTATGATAGATGAGAGCTGTCAAGAAAGAGATTGTGACAATTCCGAATAGCCAGCGAAGACCCAAGGAAATAGAAAACTAATACGGGAAAGTCTGTGTCATTCTGTAGCACCACTAGTTTTAGATTTTTTGCTGCTGTCAACATATTCAGCAAACAAAGTCCAAAAATATTTCAAAATAAGGAAATCTTCTGCCTATTCGGCTACGAAGGGAATCAGTAACCTGTACGGCTACGACGAAGAGAAAATGGCGAGGGAATGTTGAGGAGGGATCTAGTCCGGTTCTTTTGGGTTTTATATGGGCCCCAGGCTCGTTCGCGCCATCGTCAAGTAATAAATTTACTATTTTACATATCTCACTTAAAATGAATGATATAATTTATTTTGTTCTGATTTCAATCATTATATTTTAATTTAAGAATTTCAATGCTCGTAATTACGTGGGGTCAGCGCCTAGTATTACAAAAAATGGTAAGAATTGTGAGTTTGTGTTCCCACACAGATGACTTCGTTGTGAGTGTTGGATGGCATTTCTTCGCTTCGCAACGTCTTATTGAAAGTGACCTTACCACTAGGTGTGGGAAGGAACTAAAAGTTAATCATTGATAACTAGCCTTAGCTGCTAGCCAACGCTGTCAGGAAGCTGTTAATTTACACAAGTTCTTTGAGGGGCTGATAATAATGTCAAGAAAATCTCCTTTTATATTTTCAGCAACTCTGAACGTAACTAAGCACGCTTGCAACATTGATAAGAAAATAAACGCCTGGAAAAGACACAAAATTAATACATAGTTTCATTTCTTTTTAAGCAATTTAAAATGAATACTCTCTACTAAGTGAAGCAAAAGAAATATCAATTTAATTGCAAGTGTTGGATACAAAATAATGGTAACACTGCTGTCACGGCCGCGAAGTGCGTTCGAGCATGTCGGGAATCGCGTAGATCAGAGCTGTCCAACTTAAAAGGGCTTGTGGACCATGTATCAAATTCGAGTTAAGCCACGGGCCGCACCGTAATTTAAGATGTTTTTTACCCTAACAATTGAGATTATACTTAAACAAATATACATTGGAAGCAACTTATATTCAACATACTTAGTGATTAATGTACAAACAACCTATAATTAATATTTCAGTTATTTAATTATAAAAATGCATAAAAGAATAACTAAAAACATATTGTTGGTATAATAAAATTTTTCAAAGCACAAAAAGATCCGGCAGGCCGCACGCGGCCCGCGGGCCGCCAGTTGGCCCTGGCGTAGATGATAAAGACATATATAATAAGGCTCTGGGGCGAGTGGGAGCGCCCATGCGTTTATCAGTTCCCTGCAGCAGGGCCGAGAAGTGCAAGCGCCCTTCGCCAAGTAGTGAACTTGCATCAAAAAGTGCAAGAGGAGAGTGCAAGCGTCCAACGCAAAGGTTTTGGAAAGACGAATAACTCACTTGGATCAAAATGAAGTGGCGTGGAGTGGGAGTTCACTACAATGCGTGCATAGACAGCGTGAATCATGAGGTAATGCAGCATTGCCCTATCGTACGGTAGCAAGAGAGGTAAAAATTCCGTGAAGGCAGGGGTGCTGTTCACAGTCTCCCCGTGCAGGCGGACCCCCAACACCAACAACACAATTCAGCACGTTGCGAGCCTGTTGGATGAGGATCGCCGATGGACTGCACGTGAGTTAGCCATGAAGGTGGGCGCGTGTGACAAAACAGTGTTACACATTCTGCATAACATGCTAGGGCTCCGGAAAATTGCAGCACTTTGGATACAGCATCAACTCACGGAGGTGCAAAAAAAAGTCACATTGCTACGCACTGACAAAGCACTTATTGCACCGCTACCAAGGGGCCAAGGGACATACTCTTCAGGATCTCACGATGGGCTTTCGCCCATGCTCGGTCCTATGAAGCGGCAATCCAAAGAATGGAAGGAAACATTGAGTTCTGAACACCCGAAGAACTTGCACCATGTATAAGGCGGTGTGAAAGTCATGTTCACTGTAGCGTACCTCACCCATTGGATCATCCTACTCCATGTCGTACCTCTCAGACAGACGGTCAATGCAACCATCTACTGTCACATCCCTGCAACTTGCACTTGCACTCCCTGCAACACCATCTACGTCTTGCACTCAGAAGGAAGCGAAGGCTCGATTTAGCACGAACCCACATCGTTCTGCATCACAATGTACGATGTCACATGGCTACCGTTGTGATGGGGCCAGTGCGTCCCTGGGTGTGTGTATGTGTGTGTGTCGAAAGGTACTGGAATATACATTACATGCACTTGATATGAGTCCGTGCGATTACGACCTATTCACAGGATGAAAGGCCCACTTCGCGCTCAACACTACGCCACAAGAAAAACCATCACAGCATAGGGCAGTCCCTGCGGGCCATCGGCAGAGATGGACGCGTTGACGACGTCGTACGACGCACTTGGAATCAAATCCTTGTTACTAAGTTACATCAACTTCTTTGTTTAATTTTTCGTCCGTTTAATACTAAATAGAAGTCCTTCGATTCTTTGGAATTTAACAGACAGGGAAGGTCATGTGCACATGTCTGGCACATAATAAGATGTGAATGTACATTTCTATTTATTACTCTCTTACAGTATAAGGATGGTAATTGTCTACTGCTGATTAGCATGTTCTTGGAAGTGACCCTCTGGCAGATGTTGCAGCAGAGCAGCAAATAGAAATTTGTATTGTATATAATTTCTCACAATTCTATCAGCAACCCATTTTGAAACTTAAGACATATGAAAATCACTTCAGAAAATAGATTTTTTCAAATTTTAAAATTGTGAGGTTAAGGAAGAAATTTAAAAAATAAAAATAAAATAAGTCAAAAAAATCTTTTTTTAAATCTTAATGAATTCAATACATACAAAAAATAAAAGAACAGATTGTATTCTTTGTGTGTAAAAATACTAAACACTACAACATGAATTACAATGGTTAACTTAAGCCAAGCAAACATGTTTTCAAACATTTTGAAATTTAATAACATCTCGAAAAAAACATCTTTGGAAAAAAATGAAAAGAGCGTTTCGTATTTTTGTTTACACTCTTCATATAAAAAAGTTTTAAAATCTCATGAAAAAATCAAGATTAAATTTTCCTCAAATTTGTGCGATTTGAGGTGGAATGGCACTTACAAACCTACTCACGCACACAAGCCTGCACCTAATCACTCATTAAGAAATTCAAACAACTAGGATTAAATTTTTTTACCTAATACCATACAATTATACATAATATCTATAATTATTACAGTTTTGTCACGTGAAATCCACTTTAATATACATCTATAAATCAATAAATATCAACGCATATCGAAATAGTCTAGGAAAAAAGTATTTTACAATAGCAATAACTAAGAAAGAGAGAAAAAACAAAGCGGGAGAAAACTGGTTGTGCAAAAACTACTTTATCGCCCGTATTTTCACGCAAAATTACGCTATTAGAACTCAAATTTTAGAAAAATTATACAGGACCTTATTTCAAAATCTACCTTTAAGAAACAGATTTCATTAAGGGAAAAATCTTTATCTTTAATATTTTAGTTGCAGGAAGACTCCGAAAAAAAATTAAAATGTTTGCAATTTGCGAAAAATCACGGTTTTTAACGAACATAAGATCTGAACCATTTTCTTAAACGTCTTTTGTACTTTCCAACAACAACATTCAATCAAAAAACGATAGAGCCATTCTTTAGAAAAATTTGCAGATGTCCCAAGGCTTCATGTAAAGTACCCCCACAAATTAAAATATTGGTTTCAAATTCAAGGGGCCGCGACATCAGCCAGATCGATTGGGAAATATCTATTTTGAAGAAAATCGTCTGACCAGTTTAGCCGCTAGCGTTGTTCACAGACGGACAGACGTTTTTCCGTCATCGAATGATGGAAATCGAATTTTTCAGTATCTAGGACGCACAAAACATGGATTCTGGCTATACAGCGTGATACATAACATTCTCTCTACTCCGTAGCGAGAAAGTAAAAATCATCTCCAATTCACATCACTGCTATGCACACTGATTAAACTAATTATTAACTGTTCATTACCTTTCACCTGTGGACCACACGCTACATTTTTCTTACCTTTCACTTCACTTCCACTACACTACACTCAAACTGTTCCTTAATTTCCTATATTTTTCGTAAAACGCAATACGGAGTATGATCTAATTATTACGCCTCGAACTCCCTTTTTCAGGTGATTCTCGTCTCTTGACGTTCTGGTAGCCCGTGATAGTATGAAAAAAATGTCGATGTCCATCAGTGTATCGTTTCAAAATGATCTCTTGCAAGCATCATTGATGTATCCTTAATATTAATACAATTCCAGTGGTCAAACCAAGAAGAGAAAAAATAAGGTCCTATATGGGTATGGAACTACAGATCTACAGACCTCCAAAGTGACCTACAAATCATGAAATTGAAAAAATAAATAAATAAACGAAACACTACGCTTCCCCACTAAACACAACTTAAACTGCATTTCTGACTTATAGATTTAAAGATCTAATTGTAATAGTGTGTGGGGATTGGAGAGCAAGAAAATAAAATAAAATAAAAATAAAGAGAGAAAGGACTGTAGGATTTCTGAATCCAAAGGGCGTTCATCAGGGAGCATTAGCGGCCTGCTCGCGCGTGGCTCTCGACGCAACTGCCCGAAAATCCGCTGGAGGCCGTTACGGGCGCCGTCGCCTGCCACACGGCGGTTGCCCCACGCGCCCACAGAGTGCAGCGCTGTCGCCCTGAGCGGTTTATGACGAGTGATTTTTCGCTCTCCAACTCTTGGCGGCCTATTTATTTTCTCCCTCTGTTCTCCCCTTCACTGTCATCTCCTCCCTGTCTTCCACCTTTTCCCCAATCGCAGTCTCCTCTCGGAAATTATTCTTACGTGTCAAATACTTGAAAATTGCAAGTCACTTTATCTTTCCTGTTCTCATAAATCAAACATCCTCCATTTTGTTATCTCACTGTTCTTCCGCGTCCTTGCAAACAACTTTTCCGCTTGCGTCGCCAGGTAGCTTCACGTCTACATGACTCCAGGGCCTTCTTAGCCACTTCTATCTTATCGTTCGTCTCGTATTTATGGAGACATCGAACGAAATCTGCCATCGAGTTTTCATTAATATGCCCATTAAGATGCTTCCCCCTCATCGGAAGCAGGGGATGAATCACGAGGATCTAATGAAGTCGGGAGACGCGAGAGCTTGAAATATATCTTCATGAGGCTGTCAAGAAATGAACACAATCGCATTTTAACTTGCTCTATCAAACTTTTAATGAGATTTCGGAGAGTCGCCGCCGCGAACGAGATTGAATATCGATTACGGGGTCCCGCGCTGTCCCTGCCCGCCGCCCCCGCCACCCCCGCCACCTCCGCCACCGTCGCCGTCGCTGCGTCGCCACACACGCACGCTCCAACGCGCAGAGTGGCTCCGTTGCGACTCGGGAGCGCCGCGTCGAAGATGGAAGCGCGACCGAGGAAACTTTTGGCCCGCCGCCGCTTGAGGTGCGAAATCGCGAGTTCATCTTTTCTTTGCACTTTCTTATACTTTTTTACCTAGGACTGCGTTTCATATCGAACGATTTCTTGCTGCCGCCGTGTTATGAAATGTTAGGAATTCGTAATAGCAACATTCAAATGCATCTGTGAACTGTGATAACTTTGAAGATACTTGAAGCTCATGATGACATTCAAGAAGTTCTATAAGCGATTTATTGAATTCTGAAAAAAATAACTTGAGATTTTCTTTCTTCCACAGTTTATATTGACTGGAAACTGCATAGTTTGTTTCATTTTCCGTGCCTGCGAGTGTGTAAAAGGGATGTTAGTTATTGAATTTGTCACAGTTTTTTTGAAGGTTACGAAAACTAAATAAATTACGTTAAAAAGTTTTAAAAGGAAATTACGAAATCAAAATATAATACAAATATTAATTGGATTTAGAAAAATATTCTTGAATGCTACCTTGATTTCGAAATGTTGAAATGTTGGCAATTCTTGACAGAGTGAGAGAATTTTTGTCAGTGATTTTCTTCCTTTGTCTCTTCAAAACCACGAAGTGTTGACTGTGGTAAATATCACTTCTAATCATTGGAATGTCTGAGAGAAGCACCGGGAGAGGTGGCTCAGTACATCAACTGATGTCACTTCAATGCCTCTGACCGGAAGGTTCTAGGTTCGAGTCCCGACGGCGGCAGGATTTTCCAAACTAGCTAGATCCAGTTCAACCGCTGTTTGGAGAAAAATTCTAGCGAACGGCTGCTCTGGTCGGTAGTTTTCCGTGGTTTCTCCGATCAACACCAGGCGAATGCCGGAGCAGTGCTCTAACAAACGGGCCACGGACTGCGCGCGATCTTTCCTTTCTTTTCCTTGTCTATCCGTACCTCTCGCACACACACTAACATGCACTTCACTACCACCCATGTCGGGAGACCGATAGGGGGCTTGGAGCTTGTCTCGGCTGGGACTGTGCCCCTCTGGTGGAAGATACCTGGTTGGGAAAAACCCTGTCAGTCGATGTTACGTCAGCGCCGGATCTCGCCAACCAGCGGGGGCAGATCACCGCCACCTCCCAATGGAAAAAATATGCACTACAGTTACGGAACTAATGACCTGAGTAGTTTACGCGCCCTGAATCACTAACAGTCAATCAATCAAATCAATCAGTCAATCGTAGCTTAGTGCCGAGTGGTCTTGTGTGGCAATATGTTTGTTTTATATTATATATTACGCCTATTTGTGTAAGGATATTCAAAGATATATGTGAATACGTGCATTTGAAATATTTCGCCTCGATCCGATCTTAAATTTGTTGTCTTTTTTGAAGAAGTTTAAAACTTTCTTGCAAAATAAAATGGCACAAGAGAGATGATCAATTCATACACGCTTATCCATCGAGTTTTGTCTTCGTTATCCGAATAGCAGATCTCAGTAAAAGAGTAGTTTCCAAGTTTACTCTGCTAAATGAAAGACATGTCTATTTTGTTTGTTTTTTGATTTTTACTGTTAAATAACGAGGGCAATGTAGTAGGAATAGATACTGTGAATTAATCAATTCCAAATAATCAGCACGCGATGTATGAAAGTACAGTACATTTCTGAAGCGAATAAATTCGTTATTTCTCTGTCAGCAGCTGCATATCCCCCCTCGTTATGTTATTATGAAAAATAACTCATTTTTGAAATAACGCTGAAAATATGTCGCTGATTGAAAATATGAAATCTAGAATAATTTCCTCGATAAAAAATTAGTTCTCTTTTGAAATTTTTTCTCTTAGATTTAAAATTGTGTACTACAATGTTTTTGTGGAAAATGTTGCTACTAAATATTTTGACGTAAAATTGTGTTATTTGAATAATATTTTAAGACTATTTCTCGTAGCTAATAAGTTTCTCGATTTTAAATCGTTTTCTAGGTCTTGTTAAATAAACACTCAGAGAATTCTAAGTTGATACCAGGGAATCCTTTATCAACATGATAACCGAAGCATCGGATCTGTTTTGAAAATACGCGAATCTCTCCATCGCAACGGTATTCAATTTTTTCTCACAATAATTCCCATTCTGTTAAATCATAATTCAAAGATTTTCATATCTGCTTTAAATTATTGTAGTGTTTATTGTTCATCTAGATTTAATAGAATGGATTATTGCATTTTAGAGGAGTTAAAAATGTACTTGAAAATTTTGAATTCCATATAAAGTCAGTGGAGGAATTTTGCCCGAGGTATATTTTTGATCAGACTAAGACCGATAAGAATTGAAATTCTCTATTTAATTTTATGAGCCAATCGTTGGTACCGCTCCATGCAGCCCTGTCATTCTCGGACCGTCTTCCAGGACTGTGTGCCGGCAGGATAGATATCCTCGCCCCCACGGAAATTATTTCTCGTGTAGAAGGGCGGGGACGCTGGCCGGGGGTGGGGGTGGAGGCGGCGGTGCTCTTAATATCGTATCGATGGTGCCCCGTCGCCGACGCGTGTCATCGCAACTGATTTTCTCCTGGCGCCCTCTGCCCCTTGGTTCCTGCGAAAATCGTTACGGGCGGCCTGTCAGATTGAGAGCGAAGGCACTCGTTTTCTCTCTCCACGCTGATACAGAGATTATAAAGTATACCATCTCGTATTTAAAGAAAATAAAATTGGACATTTGCTAACCCAATGTTTGAATACGCATAATGCATAATGTGCACGGTACATATTTCCTACCTCTATGATGGATTTGTTTTACATCAATTAAGAAGTCATCATTAATCTCTTGATACCTGCTGCGCTTCAGCACATCTGAATGGTGATATTTACTGGATTGGAATTGAAAGTTCTTACTGGATTTACTGGATTGGAACTGAAAATCCTTTGTGAAATTATTTGGAGTTACCTACCATAAGTTGATAGTATCGATTTCAGGATGTTCATACTTTTAAAGACAAGGTCCCAAATCTAAAGTTTAGAACAAGAGTTTAAATACTACTTGAATTGACAGAGTTTTAATTTAGCAGTGAATACACTACCGGGAATTTTATTTACTCTTACCCATGCTATTTACTAACGCATTTTAGGATCATCCAACGTGACAATGTTTTCTCATTCCCTTGATTCTAGGTGTAGTATTAGTGACCAGAGATATTAGAAGCAATCACTTGACGTTTCAGAGTATCTTGATTTTTTGTTGAACCGGTTTTAATTATTTAAGGCAAATAAATCATATGTCGCAAAGAAATGGATCACAACCGATAGCTTCAATCCCTTATTGAATTTTTGATGAGCTTACGATGTGCGCTTTGCATTTGTACCGTGACGATGCGGGAGATAATTAAACCTCTGGATATGAGGACACTCGTTTGCAATTTCGTTTTATAATGCAGGTAGGAATTGTTTATTTGAACCCAGGATTATTGTTTTCAAGAAAAAACCTATCGTTTGAATGCATTCAACAGTGAATAGTTTTCAGAATGTAAATTCAATTGAAGTACAATCAATAAACAATAATATCAACATGCCAATCCAAAGATGTCATGCCGCCACTTCCTTCTCGTTATGTGGAGCGTTGTTTCGTAAACGATTTTCCTGTAAAAAAATAGTTGTATGATAATCATTAATTTCAAATGAAAGCAAAGAGTATAATATTAACAACGCTCTTAACAGATTATACGTATTCATATAATTTTCTAGATATTGCAGACAAAATTCCGTTGTCCCGTTGCAGACAAAATCCCATGAACACAAAATGTTTCTTCACATGTGCAAACGAATCATCCATGATTTACCACATAGTACGTTATGTTTGTTAACAGATTGACTTAAAATCCATTGAGTTAAACAGTATTATGGGAGCTGCATTTCCAATTGTTTAGGGAAGAAATACAATTTTTGTCTGGAAATAAAAACCTCATTTAAAGTTGTAACTAGCCGTCCCATCTATTTGTGTGTATTCCTGATTTCCCTCCAAACTCATGTTGTAATGACAGTTATTCATACTCTTCGCTTTGTTGATTTTTGAAACATTTCTTCTAATCGCACCTTTCTTTTTCATAAATTACAGCACTCTTGTAGGATTATAGGACATACATCTTATAGGATTATTGGGCACTCTTTAATATGAGTTTTGTAGGATTATCCCTTTAATGCAAATTGAATGAACAAATGTACTAAGCGCAAAGAAATTCCTATTGACTTCCCACAAACAAGACGATTTATGGCTGCTGATGCCAATATTTCATCCACTACAGTTCTTGCCTCAGGAACAGAGATTTAAAATACTCGTGTAAAAATTCTCATTAATAGTGAACTCGAGACTAACTAGACAGTTACTAAGTGTCGCCACAACCAGTTAGATAGCGAATGATTTACGTTAAGTGAAATTTTATCGTCCAGCATTTTGTGAAAGCTAATAAGTGGTTCTTCACTCTCGCAAAAAGGAAAAGAGAATATTTTGAGTTATCCTCATCGCCAGGAAATAAGTAATGAACACAACTTAATCAGAGTTTTCCTATGAAGACATTTTTTTATATCTCATGCGGAGAATTTTTAATTACGTTCTGCGTTCTTGTTAAAAAAATTATTTTTCCCACAATTGGGTTGAAATGGACATCAAGAACAGAGTTAAAGTACGAGTGCCGCCAAACAATGATGTTAATGAAAATTTAAGTTTATTTTGTATGTGTGCATTTTGTATCAATATGTTACTTTCATCAAGAAAAATATTTCACCCCTCCCTCAATATATCCTATTGAAACGCCCACTCAGTTTTGATGTTAACAAGTCATAAACATCCAGGGAACCATTGTAAATGTTCCAATACCAGAAAGTCTCATAATGTATTATAACAGATTGCAAATTCCAAAAATGCTGAACATCAGGATCCCTAAAACAGTACGAGTTTGGCAATGCGACACTAGTGTGCTCCTGTAAATATTTTAAAATCTCGGAGCTTAATGTCAATGAGAAATTTATTCTTGTTCCAACACATTAGCACAATCGAGAAAATTAAATTATGCTCTGTGCAACATGCTGGAGAGGGAAATAACTCGATTTGACGAGTTCTCATTCAGTCTTTCAATTCAATCCATACATGTAAGATATTCACTTTATTGCCGCATTGTAAACTGTACTTGTTTTTCTTGACATGTAATGATATTTCAGTAGAATTATTTTTCCTTGTAATTTGAGAAATTTTAAATATATTTCCCTTAAGTAATAAAATCCTCCATATACGTCACTGCTTCTACCTTTGTCATGTAATAATATAATATTAAGTGAATTTTTTCATCTCGATTTCGAAAACTCTCCTTTCGATATGATCTTTACTGTAACTGTCATGATAATACAAATGTGACTTTTCAGTGATTATGAAACGTGCGAATGAAAGCCTCTTGGAAATAATATTTTAGCCTCAGTAACGTTACCTCTCGTGAATGAAAAAATATATGATCTTGCTGATAAATTCGACGAAAATACACCAAGAGGTTTTTCTGAAAACCCTACCTCAGACTTCCAGATCTCTATTTAAGCATCGACCTGGCCCAACGTCTGTCCGCCATACGGAGCAGGGCTAGACGGTGGGGAGGGTGGCGACCGGGGGCGGAAGGCGCTTATGGCGCGCTCTGGTGACGCCTCATTTGCATAACAAGAGCGCAGCGTGGCGCGCGTCTCGCCCGCCTCGCTCCGCGCATGCGCCCGTGCGCGCAGAGGGCGCCGCCGACGTACCGACGCTCCGTGCGCTCACCTGCGCCGACGCACTTTCCTCCTATTTCCTACCGCCCTTGCGCGTTCCGCACGTTTATCACGCCCATTCTTTTCCACTCGGTATCCCGACCTCTTTCCTACCGTCCTTACCGCACTCATCCGTCTTGCCAGCGTTTCAGGGATACTACTTTAGTTCTCTCACCCCATTGCCATTGTTTTGTCGCCACCTCCTTCCCTGCCTTTCTCGCCGCTCAAAACCTTCCAGCCGCTTCTAGCAAATAAAGTTCACACTCCTCCTCCCTGTCGTCCCATCGCTTTGTCGTTAATATCGTCCATCTCATCGCTGCATTTGTCTGTCCCGATATCCTCTTACTGATATCGTCTATCTTCGCCGCATGGTTAATGTCTAGATTCTCTTGTCTTCCGCAGTCGTCGCTCATAGCCCTCAATCCCTCATAGCCCTTTTACGGGTGAGGTTACATAACCTCCTCCCCCTCTGCCCAACCGCTTCTGTCTGTTATGATTGGCTTGGCTGTCAATCCTATCGTTCCTGTCAATTTTTGCGGATCAAACTCATCCTCCTCTATCTCCTCCTCCATCCTCCTCTAGTACCCCACAAAAAATCGGTACCCTCAAATAAATGATTAAGGAGAGGGATACAACCATTAGTCTCGCGATTGCCGCACTGTGCACTAACTCCGCACCTTGCGAATGACGTTTACTTTCGCCTACCCGTTGCCCCCATTCCTTCTATCATCAGCATCGCAACGCCCGTCGCCGTCAGCTCCTTCACCGACGCCTTTCTCGCCGCCTGTTTCGGCCTCTGCCGCCTCCAGCTCGCAGCTACCGCGGGGGGGGGGGGCGGGGGCTCGCGGAGTAATTTGCGTCATAAAAGAAGCGCCTCGGAATTAGCGGCGTAAACTTGCGGTATTTGCTGTTCCGGGCGCCGCCGCTGCCGCCCCTGCTGCGTCGGTGGCAGCGGCGGCGGCGTGACGAGGCCGAGAGCACCCAGGTGCGAGAAGGGCGTAGGTGGCGGCCGGGTCTCAGGCGGGTGAGCGCTGCGGGAGGGAGATGGAGGGACGCGGAGCTAGCACAGTGGGTGCAGCATCGGAGATTGGGCACAGTGGGTGCACCATCTCACCTGGCGCTTGGAGGTCGGAGAAAGAAAATGGGTGGTATGGAGAGACCACCTTTGAAAAAAAATATTTAGAGTATATCTTGAAAGGTGGCAGTCATGCAAGTTTTCTCTGCACTCGGGGCCAACTTTTATTCTATAAGGAAAATTATCGATTCGTGATATTTTTTACCAAAGTTTGCTCATTAAAAATGTCAATCCGTTTTTGCCCAAGGTATTGAAAGGAGCGCCAAAAGAACTGAACAACCGAATGGCTACGTGATATAAGCCACATAACTCGAGACGTACTAAAACGTATGTTCTCATTGGTTGCAATGCACTTTTCTAGAAAGAAATTCTGGACGAAAACATTTTGTGTGTGATAATCACGATTTTTTATAATCGTAATAAAACATAGAGATTGAAGTATTTTCATAGAATGAGGGATATAAAGCTATCATTTAATCAAAGCAATTAAATGAAAAAATGTAAGTTATTGGTGTTCATCGCAAATATACACATTATCTGTTACATCTACAATATTTACCGTATTCTATACGGCTGTACTATTGCTAATATTACTGCCTCAATGGAAGAAAAGAGGCGGAGAGACGAAGTGTATCAAGACGATTGTAAAAGTAAACGCGAGGATTAGGGAATGTCGGGTTTTTCCTTCGGAGAAAACCGCCAGGGAGAGAATAGATCATGGGTGACTGCAGTGCGTGATGGTACCTCACATGGCATGGCTTAAAAGTGTTGCAATGTTGCAAATAATTTCGAAAATTTGCGAGTGTCACGAGAGCGACGCGAAAGTGGTACCGAATTGGTGCGAGAGTGGTGCGAATTTGGTTAAGCGTTATGTTAAGTGGTGTTAATCATTGCAGAGTAGTGCAAAGTGATTCCAAGTGATGTAAAGTGTTGAAGGGTGTAGCAAATGTTGCGAAATGGCGCTGAATGAGGAATAAGTAGGGTTGTGGGGAGAGTGTGAAAGTGCGTAGGGTGGAATGGAGAGGACATGGCGGGGAGCGAACGGGTATGAGTGCTAGCGGGAGGATCGATGTGCGAAACGTTTGAGGCAGAGTGAAGGGTGGAGTGCGGAGCAGCAGGGAGGACTACTGTGCGGGTAAAACGGAGTGTGGGACGGCAGAGTCGGAGTAGATTGAGTGATTGATTGTTAGTGTGATTCCGAGCGCGTCAACAGCTACAGACATTAGTCCCGTAAGTGTGTTGCACCTTTTTCCTCGGGAGGTGGTGGTGATCTTCTCCGGCTGGATGGCGAGATTCTGCGCCGACCCATCGTCGTGTAACGGGGTTTCCCTCAACCAAGTGTCTCCCACCTGCTGAGCACCGTTCTAGTGGAGAAAAGCTCTAAACTCCCGACCGGTTTCCCGCATGTGTGGTAGTGTAGTGCATGTTAGTGTGTGTAAGTAAGGGGGTGAGGTTAGGACAAGGAAAAGGAAGGAAAGATCGCACGCGGTCCGTGGCCCTTTTGTTAGGGTACTGCTCCGGCATTCGCCTGGTGTTGATCGGAGATATCATGGAAAATTACCGATGAGAGCAGTCGACCGCGAAAATTCTCCTCCAGACAGCGACTGAATTCGACCTAGCTGACAAGCTGGATTTGAAAATCCTGCTACCAGGCAGGGACCCAAATCTAGGACTTCCCAGTCGGAGTAGAAGTGTGGACGGGTTGGCTGGAGTTTGGGACAGACGTGTTTGGGCGCAGAGCAAGGTAGGAGATTCGGAGTAGGTGGGACGAGAGGATGTGCGATTCAACTAATCAAGAGCGATTCGAAGTGCTGAGTACGGGAATAGGAGTGCAGAAGGGTAGAGAGAGTGTGGTTTAAGTGCGGAGCTGGTGGATAGTATTGCAGAACGGGTGAGTGGAGATTGGGGGTGAACGGGGGAATTGAGAAACGGACAGAGCAAGGCACAGAGTAATTGAGCAGAATGTGGCGGGAGCAGAGTATGCGCGCAAGTCACAGAGTATCACGCCGGAGGAACGGAGTGCGGAGAGACACCGGGATTCGGATTGCGGAAGAATTCGGAGTGTGGCTAAGGTGGGTCGGGGCACGGAGCAGGTGGGGTGGAGTGCAGTATGAGAGGGACAGTCTATGGAACAAGACAGTCTATGTGTGCATGTGTATGTAGATGGGGATAGGTTGGTGGATGAGTGAAGCTGAGTGAGGAATAGGCAAGCAGATTGCAGAGCAGGTAACATAAAGACATGTTCAAATTATTAGACTAAAGACATTTTCTTCAAAATATTTGCATTTATTGCAAGATTACATCTGCGTACATGTTACATTGATACGTTTAAAACTTGGTGTGCATGCCTTTATTCTTAATCAACAACTTTATCCTGTTTGACATGTTTTTTGCCAACTTTCACGTGAATTTTAATTTCATTGTTGCGGTACCAAATTTCCTCTAGTCTGTTGAAGAGTTCTTGTTAGATAATCATTTATATTTCCTTATCCTTCGGTTGATAGTACCCCATCAATTTTCTACGGGGTTCATATCAGGGCTACTTCCTCGCCAGGGTAACACTTTCAACTGCTTTCCTTCCAAATATTTTGAGACATTTTTGGCTTTGTGGCACGGTGCTCCATCATGCTTTTTTGTATTGATCTTGCCTCATTGTCCCTTCGACAATGTGCAATATGTCAGGACCTTTCACAGACATCACACTCCATACCATTATGGATGTTGGATGCTTCATAAATTGTTGCACAATTCAGACTTTAAAGCTTCTCCTGGTCTCCTGCAAACACTGACTCGCCACCACGGTGAATACAGATTCGTCACTGAAGCATACCTGAAGAATCTCAGAGAATTCCAAATTAAATAAAGCTGTGAATAATTTTTTTGCAAAATATTCTGACCTGGCACAGACCTCAACATCTCGAAAATTAAAATGTGCATTTATTGCATACCAATAAAGCATCACAATCTGCAACACAAAGTTTTATTTAATTAATTTTAAACACAACATTTTATTTTGCAATACATTTCCCCTATAATTTTGTCATGGAATTGTATATACCTTTGCCCAGTCCTCACTCGTTCACTTTAGATGTTATTTGGCCCATTGTAGTCTCTTGTGTTTCATTGATGGAATAATTTTCTGTTTTTTTCTTAGGTCAGCATGCTTTGAAACCTTATTCACACAACCTCCTCCTCACTATCACAGGAGACACAGCAACTCCAAAACCTATCAGCTGATGACTTGAGTCATTTGAAGTTAGTTTACGGTTCAATATTGTCAATCAGTTTTCTCATTGTTCTAAGACTGATTTTTCTCTTACGTCCACATTTTCCTGCTCTCTTTGACTTGCAGTCACTATTTTCCTGCTTTGAGATTTTGATTCTGCAAACAGGATTCTGCAATATTTTCATTCTGTTAGCTATTTCCTGCTGTGTATAACAGTTTTTAGCAATACGTGCTACCACAACAGCAGTTTTCCTGGGTGAAATGTCCTTTTTCTTTCCCACAACCTTACTTTACACCTCACTCTTCAATATTTCTCCCTATATCAATTATAATCATGTTCTCAGACATGTATCAAGCAGTTAGTCAGCAGAATGTATCAAGAGGTATGGAAAACGAAAACCAAACCGAATGTCACTATAGGAACTTTCAATCACACTGTAGACAGAATTGCAAAGCACGTGTACCGTAAGCTTACACTAGTACACTTAGAATGGAAACTGACAAGTATTGCCAACAGTGAAAAATAAATTGAATTGGGAGTTCCATGAAAGAGAAATTCTTTAAAAACAATCAAGGATGAGGTAACCAGTAAAAACAATCAGATATTAAGCATTTCTCTTCTATTTTTATATCATTGAAACTAGAAACATTAAAAATACGTTCTTTAGTCTAATAATTTGATCACGTCTGTAGATTGCTAATGTTGACTAGCTGAATTCCGTGAGTCTGTGTGTGTGTGTTGCGTAAGTGCATGTGTGCATGCGGGCTGGAGTGAATCAACGGATAAAGTGAAGCAGGGCGATCAGAGCAGGGCAGAGCACAGGTGGGTATGATGACCAGGCAAGTTAGAATTAGTACAACAGATTTCAGTCTGCTTCTCCATGTGGTGAGAGAGCAGAGACGAGATTGAAAGTGGGTTGGAGAGACCTTGCGCAGAGGTGGGGAGAGGGCAGAGTGGATGGAGCGTGGAGGGATAAGCACAGGGCGCCGAGCGCTGCGCTGCCAGGTGTGACGAGTGATGAGACTGGAAGTGGGACGGACAGACAACGCGCAGAGGCGGGGAGGGGGCAGAGTGGACGGAGAGTGGAGACACAAGCCCAAAGCGCCGAGCGCTGCGCTGCCAGGTGTGACGCGGGGTGAGACTGGAAGTGGGACAGACAACGGGCAGAAGCGGGGAGAGGGGAGAGTGGACGGAGCGTGGTGGGATAAGCACAGAGCGCCGAGCGCTGCGCTGCCAGGTGTGACGCGGGGTGAGACTGGAAGTGGGACAGACTACGGGCAGAAGCGGGGAGAGGGGAGAGTGGACGGAGCGCGATGGGATAAGCACAGAGCCCCGAGCGCTGCACTGCCAGGTGTGACGCGGGGCCCGCGCCGAGCGCTCCCTTCCGCAATTTGCGTTATTTGGCGCGACTTCATGGCGAGCGCCGCCCGCAGAAATGGGGCGGCGCGCGCTCCTCCTTAATATGCCGCGCCTCGCAATCGCCCTCGCCCGGCACCCTTCTGCGCCGCGCCGCGCCGCGCGCTAAGTTTTAAGTAGTTTTATTACGCGGAAGAACGCAAATTACAGGCTCTAACATATACACAACCGGATGCGGTGGCTGAAAGTAGAGCATACTCCGTGGTAGATTTCTCGTTGACCCATATCATCCCAGTTGGGGATTCAGTGCGAAAGTAGTTTTTGATGTATTTGTTTGGATGGGTTGAGGGAAGTTTCAGAATAATATTGTTTTTTGTCATAGCCTATCTACTCTTCAATTAATAGCCACAAAGAAACTATATCTTTATTGCGTTGAGCAACACTGAAGTATGTTCAAGTCAACCTTGGCTTCGTTTCAATCCGAAGTTGTTCCAAATATTACGAAACAAGATGTTTATGAAATGAATTATAAGCATATTAAACCAATTGGTCTTCACAGTTAGTTTTTTTAATAATTTGTTTATCCTTGTTCGATACATCATCTTTCAAGGGGTTGATGTAATTACTCTTACAATAACTATTAGAACTTGTCTGGGAAAACTTAAAGTAACCTCAGAACATTCTTCTATAACACATAATAAGTTTTCAGAATTATAGATTGAATCAGTAGTAAAAAGTAGTACATTTGAAAGTAATAATAATTTTCACAGATAGTGAAGTGCAGAAAAATATTTCTTTTATATATTTGAGGTGCTAATTGCATTTATTACTGAACACTATGTGAACTGCTAATCCTCCAGTCGTACATTGCGTGAAACTGAGTTTAATGGGTACCTACAATTATTCACTATTAAATAAAATTTATAATATTTTGTGCATACTATATGCCGAGTGAATGCGTTTTCTTCGATCAATATCGAGTATCGTGATGAAAGTTTTCATATTTGCATTATTGTTTTGTGTTATCCAAGAGTGAGTTGTCTGTAAAGAGAGACTGATCTTGTCTCCACTAAAAAATATCACATCATGATGGAATGTTAGACTCAGATCCAAGATCGACTAAGTGACTTGCCCAAGAGACTTGTCGATTAATTCAGTGATTTTTTCGTTCTCATATTTTTAAATGAAATTGTCAGATCTTGATAAGAAACTAATTCTTCTCAGTGCCTGCGTGAAAGTTGTGCCAACTTTCATGGAAATGAATCTTCCTCGAAAGTATCTCTCATTTCCGCAAAACATACGAGGTCTTTGAGGAAGGGTTATCCAGACCTAAGCTTTATTATACGAGTACTTCTCTTGCCAAATGAACATGTACTGGACGAACATATTCTGCCATCTTCCTCAGCTGCCCTCGACAATCCTCTGTGCATTCTGGATGACCCATAAGAGCCCCTATTCTGCTGGAGGGCAGTTGCGGGCTGCGGCCACCAGGTGCGCTCTCGACGACACCCGCGGATTTGCGTGAGAAATGGCGAGCGCTGCGCCTGATCCGCGACAAATGCGCGACGTTCCCGCCCCCGCCACCCACACCCCTGCATCTATCCTCCCCTCTACCTCACCTCCGCCCCCTCCACCGCTACCGTCTCCGTTTCCATCGCCGCCTCTGCTACCGCCTCCCCCTTCCTCTGCCAACGCCTCCTCCTCCGCCACCGCCAACGTCTCCGCCTTCGTCGCCCCTCCGCCCTTCCAACATCGCCTCTGCCCCCGTCACCGCTCCTGTCGCCGTCCCCGTCCCCGCTCCCGCCTCTGTCCCAACTCCTCCCCCGCCATCACCCACGCATCTGCCATCGCCTTCGCTCCCGCCCCCGCCATCGCCTCTACCCACGCCATCGCCTCCGTCTCTTCCCCCGCCCTCTCCTCCGCGACCACCTCCTCCCCCGCCATCACCCACGCATCTGCCACCGCCTTCGCTCCCGCACCCCCATCAACTCTACCCCTGCCATTGCCTCCGTCAACACCACCGCCAAATCCACCCCCCTCCCGTGGCTGCGAGCGAGGCCGCGGTCGCTGCGACTGACGATTTTTCACTTTTCGCAAAACTCGTTCCGCTGCCATGCCCTCCGCTTCCCCTCCTGCGATGTGACGGCAACAGGAAATCCTCTCGGAGACAACCTGCCGGAGAGTTTCCCGAGCGGTCACACGTGACACAGGGAAGGATATGGAGACGCTACGGCTCATCCAATGTCGAGGGATCAGAGGTTGGCAAGTTTTACCCCTCTTAACGTCTCCTTTGCTAGATCACTTATAGCTCGAATTTTCCCGCATTTTGGAGGATTTGAATTTTTATTACGATTAAAATGAGTAATTTATGTACGTAAAATTAAATATATCAAAATATTGCTTTAATTTCCTTAGATAAACTTTTTCCCTTTTCATTCTCGGTAATATATGTAGGAAGTGATGAGAATAATAATTACTTGTAGCATACAGCTGCAAGAATGCTGCTGAACAAAACCACAAAAAGTGGCTTTCCAAAAGGTAGTACGCACACTGCTCAAAAACAGTAGTGGCGGCTCCCTGGAGTCTTGGCAATGTAGGCACTACCTACCCTAATGAATGTGTACTAGTTTAATACATTTGATTAGCATAAAAATTGAATGGCTCTTACAATTTTAATAGTGAATATAATTAATCTTGAAATATATAATGGAGTTTTTCTACTCCCATTCTGTAATGCTGTTATTATATGTAATGCAGTAATTTCGATACAGATTTAATTATGATACAGGTTCTTGACCAATCACAGAGAAGTTTACAAACCTGCTATTGACAATTAATCTTTGAAAATTTTCTACTAAATGTTTCGTTTGATTGTGTACATTAAAATTACATGCGATATTATATTATGCTTTTCAGTTTTAATTTCTTTTGTTATTAGTAGGGCCCGGATAATTATGTAATTACATATTTTCCTAAGGTAACTCTAGCAAGTCGAATCAACGAGATCTTCACGTTTCACATCGGTTAGTGGCCAAAAACGTTGAGTTTTTAGTACATATATTTACATATTTTGCCCGAAATTACATATATTTACATATTTTACACAAAAAAACATATTTTTACATATTACTGAATTTTTCCATTTTTCCATTCCATTCCACATTTTAAAAATATTATTTCTTTATTTTTCCTATCGGTTTTTGACAAGGAATCATCCAAACAAACAATTCAGAATTGTCAAACATTTTTCTCTAGCCTCCTCTCTAAAATGAAGTTATTATTACGAGCTGAATTGAGTCTATCCATGAATGCCAACGGTATTGGAAGTAAAAGGGGAAGGCGACGATACAATCCATAGCTTCTGTTCTGTTAGTTTTCAGCGCGAGTATCGCGGAGAACAGAGGACGTTTGATTTGTAAAAATGATATCTTTAGCAGGCGATATCGCGCACCCACTTCGCATATTTTAGAGGTCTCCTTTGACCTTGATACCCTTCGCCAAAATCTCACGCACCAGTTCAAGAAGGGCCGTTGATATTTTTTTCTTTCCCTGATTTTTACATGCGTCTCTCTACCGTTGTTCGTAAATTATGTCTTTCGACCGAAAATTTGAAGTAAAATCTCGCTGTGGAACTGATGTGCAAGGAAATCATATTGGTAAGATTGTGACAGGTTTAATGAACGTTTAAAAGTGTAAGTGTTATTTTGTTAACTTGTGAAGTGTTACCCAAATGCAACCATCAAACTATTACAAATCTTTTGAACGATACAACGGGATTTTTGTGGCTTAATGAAGTTAAACATAATGTCTTCCTTCTGGTACTAGTGCAGCGCCGTACATGTTCAAGGCAGCAGAAGCCCTGCAGATATTGTTGCAAAATTACTACTTCTAACCTATCTTGTGCGTGCGTTGTGTTTGCAGGGCTGATTAGATCTCAGTTTGATAAAGTTGACGCATTGATTTCCAATACAAAAAAGGATTAACGAGGTGGGGCACGTGGATTGAAGCTATGAACTACAATACTCAAAATTTTGATTTTATAATACAAATTATACATCAATTTGATTCTGAAGCTACAGCAGCTATAGGCATATCGAAGCAATTGTTTGATACTCAAAAGCTGAACAACTATATTGCCTCCATTTTCAATAAGCACAACAATTCCCTGGAACATCTTTGTAAACATCTTCCCTGGAACTTTCTGGTAGCTTTGAAATTAGCCAATCAGCAGTCGCTTCTTTAAAAACTGTTCATTTATCATTTGAGGGTCAATAGGGAGATCTAGTGAAGAAAAAGAGATCTTCCGTTCTGGAGAAAAACCCAGGATTCGAAACAATTTAGTGCAGTACTGTGAGGGGACAATTCCGTCACACTGAATCCAGAAAACACGGAGAAAAATAGAAAGTGTATTTGACATTAACATTTGGATGTGTTTTTAAACAAGTCCTTCATATTTTTAAAGTCAAAATACAATTCGTCACGTCTCCTTGAAATTCTCTTTCTTTAGAGACCTCATTTATAAAGATTGGTTGCGTGTTAGAGCCACAAAGGGAAGGTATAAAACTGAAATAATATCGGAGACGATGTTTTTCTTATTGATATGAAGATCGTTGTAAACAATAGGATTATGAGAACTATAATGTTTAATTCTGGTTTTTATATTAAGTACACAGAACAATATATACCAAGACAAAGGTATTTTAATAAAAAATAATTGATATAATGATACTTAATGTTACATATTTCATACTTTTGAGCACATATTTCTGTATATTATAATACATATATATGTACATATTTTCCCAATTTTTAGTACATAATTATCCGGGCCCTAGTTATTAGTATTTTTTCGTGGAACATTATTTAAAATAAATTGAATCGTAATTTATTTTTGATCCTATTTTACTACCGCAGTACTCTCTCGTGGGCGGTGTGGTAGTCACAGCCACCTGCGGCAACATGCAAGGGTAGGGGAGGTCTTTGCTAGGTGGCCTTGGCTGAATCCTTCGTGTCAACTCCTGCAACCCACGAAATGTAAAAATAATGTAAAAGTTTAACTTATAAATGTCGTAGAAAAAGTACCGTATGAAACTCGATGTAATGGATATTAATACACTCGTGTGAAGTTTACGATACTTGATCGTTCTTGGCTCGTATCGTAATATCACTCGTGCATTAGTACCCAGAATCACATAATTGTTTCATAATGTACCATGCAGTTTTATGCAGGGTTGTATGTTTATGACATTTTTTATATTGATATTCTCGTCCTGAAACTAGTAACACGACTTTATTATAATTATAATACATATACCAACATAAAACTTATTTATGGAAGAAATCACTAATAAATGAATATTAAACATAATTATTTCTGACAATTAGGTAAAACGAAATATTTCACGACTTCTTCATTGAAATAATATAATTTTTTTCAACATTAATCTAGAGGTTTTGGTTTTCTCTCTTACTATCACCTTTTCAATTGTTTTCCAAAGTCACCAAATTTTAATATTTAGAGTTTTATGTTTTTTTAATCAATGTCAAACTGGTTGTGAAGCTCATAAAAACATACCACCTCACTGGCTAGTCTCTGCACCCGGAATTCTCGCAGACTCTTTCAGCGCACAATGCGTCATAGCCCAGAGTACTGGGTCTATCCGACACTCTCGCATGGCCTTGAGCAATGCGGCTCTGGTGTAGCGGTTACGATTGTCAACGCGAGGCAGAGAGACGCGTGAATTGACGCCATTCTCGTACACCTACCCATGCTTAGAGAGTCGGGAGAGAGGGAATTCGCCTAAGGCCTACGTCTTGAGAGACAAATGACCCCAAGGTCGAAGTCTACGGTAACAGAGGAAGCCCCTTTCCTTCACTGTACGGCTGTCACGTGTGAAATTCATATAACACACACAGATATTAAAACAGACTTGCAGATGCATTCATTCCATTAAGAGTATCTCGCGTGTCTCTGTGAACTGCATTAAATTAACAGAAATTCCGTTTTACGAAGGTTTTCCCCCCTGCAGGACTGAAAAACCATTCCGTTTCCGCGTTGGACAGATTCCGTTTTATGCTGTGTAAAATGCCATTTAACTTCATGAGCCGCAGACATTTTCCGGTTAAGGCAGGTTTCCTGCTTGTACAGGTTCCGTTTTAGACAGATTTTACTGTGTTTAACGATTACTTCTGATGAAAAATTAGTTAATTATAACATTAATATGTCATATTAAAATTATTACTATAGTGATATCGGTTGATTTCACAAATAGCTCCAATAATATGACTATCTCTAATAATTTCTTTCATTATTACAATAATTATTATCATAACAATTAATTACTTTTTAATTCAACCAACCTTATCTCATGAACAATCAAAATTTGAGACCAAGTCAACAAATTGAAAATGATAACCAATTTATTTTCATCATTTGATCCTACATCTAATACTTAAAATATCCCCATTGATTAAGAACTATTTTAGTTTAAACTAAAATATTTTAGTTTAAACTAAAATATTTTAGTTTAAACTAAAATATTTTAGTTTAGACTAAACTAGTAAAACTAAGTATTTTAGTTTAGACTAAAATAACCCTTCCTTGGACCATTGCTGTCACCTACACTTGGCTGCGTCACTATCAGTAAGGCACATAGTATGAGAATTCAGTTGGTATGTGTATTGAATTGAATTGAATGGAATTGATGCCTTATTTTACGTGGCGGGACTCAGGCAATGACGCCTGCTCTTCCGTCTGACCACGCAAATTTCGCTACGCTCCTTTCACCAACTAGCGGAGAAAGAAGGTATTACTGGGATGTCGAAACAGGCGATTTGAATTTAGCTCAGAGGCTTCATTTAGGCTTGAGGATCTTTTACATGCTAGTAAATGTACTAACATGGGACAGCCGGATTTATTTCCCCTCCGAAGGAAGGCGTACGAAGGATTTTTTCGCCCCTAAAAAAAAAATCCACGACTTCGATCGGATTTGAACCCGCCAACTGGGGTATAGCAGTCCGTTACGTTAACCGATACACCGTCACTGCTGCCGCTGATGTGCAGTACGAGAATAGGTAGAATAACACAAATATTTGCATTTTTCTGTCAAAATCGAAACAATCATTGCTTTTGAATTTCTCCCGATTTCCTTGGTACCAAACAAAACCACAGTCATAGCAAAAACCTGCTTTTGTTTTCTAATTCCTGAGTGCATTGAAATTTAGTGATAAAGGTATTGGAATACAGTTTACGATATTATTTTGACTTTCCTATAATCTGATATTGTTGGCTTTTATAATATACTAATACACAAATGAGTGTTTGCGATTTACTTAGTGAAAAGTCACTATTGTTTTTACAGTTAACAAGAAATTTAAAGAAAAAAATTGGAGCCGTTTTTGAGAAAATTTTGAAAATGTCCGGGGGGCTTAATGTAAAGTACTCCCAAAGTTTACAGAACCTTTTTCAAAATCTCAAAGCTTCCACTAGAACCAGATCGACTGGGGAATATCCATGTTGGAAGAAATCGTACGTATGGTTTAGGCGCTAGCAGTGTTCACAGACAGACGGACGTTTTCCTTTCAATTGTTTTTTCGATATCAAGGACCCACAAAAGAGGGGTTCTGGCTACACCATGTATTAGGGGATTTTTTGTCTTAATTTAGCAACTGGTTTTATCCACTTTTTCGTTATCAGCGCCCGGCAACGAATTTTTTTCTGGCGAAAATTGGCCATTTTTTCGCACAGGATTACACAACTTTCCCTATGCTGCGTATATCACTCCGTGCATACGTACGTATGCGGGAAAGTAAAAATTAGTTTGTTCTAATGACTTCAGACCAAGAGAATATGTTGAAAAACAAATATATTATGCAAATTCTTTTTGCGTTTGTGTGTGTATACATGGTGCTGTTGAGTATACGAGTCAGATTACCTCCTCTACTATATATTTTCAAACAAGAGGTAATTTCAAGAGGTGACTGTTGTAAAGGGCATTTCCTTTGTGCGTTCGTTATGCACTGTTCTCGCAAAAATATAAAAAAGCGAAGTACCATTCGGTCCTGTGGATTGAATGGTAGCGCGAAAAAAATTCAACGGAAAGTAAAAAGACAGGCGAGAGATCGATTGTGCGAACATTTTTTGTTCTGTTATAAATTCTGGTTTTTATACTGCACTAAATGATCTAACATTTATTTCACGCAAAAGTATTGGGAAACTGTTCACTCTTCTTATGCTTGGACCAATGGATTCATTTATAACAGTAATAGAATATATGACGTATCACGTCAGGTGCTCGTGAAAACGTATATGTTACAATATATAACGAGGGAAGGTAAAAAATTAGGTGCTGTAGGGTATGTCTTGAGGCAATCTTTACTTGAATCCGCTTAAATATTGCTTTTTAGGAACATACGTTTCGGACTTCAAAAAATCAGAAATAAAGGTCTCTCACTGAGGAAACGAAGGAATCACTAATGTGTTTTAGAATATTGTATTTACAACAATGTTTATATGTCTTATCTTAATAAACTAAGAACACTTTTTACGTCAAGGACGTAAAACAGTCTTCACTTTTGAAAAAATTTCTCGACCCCGCCATATTGCTAGAAGAGTAAAATTTCCTTTCAGAAAGCCAATTTTGTGAAGGTTCAAACAATGAAATATACTTGTTTAATAATTCGGTCTTCCTTTTTTAAATAAAATGATGTTTTGGTATTCAGAAATAACCAGAGAAAAATAATGACTTTAAAATAATTACGGAAACAGAAAAATTATTTCAATGAGCGCAAAATAATGCATTTGTTCAATAACATACTCCAAGCTTTGTCTCATTAAATATGATTTATGTAACGTTCCACTGAAAATAATTCATGGGGATTACGTAGGCGCCGTAGGCCCAAATAATTCATTAGTATTCATTTAACATTACTGACTAACATTAAAGAATCTAAAATTTATTCAACTTGGAAACAATATTAAAAACACATTTCAAAGAAAACAAAGACTGAATTTGCGTATTAAACAAATGATTTATGGCAAAGACCTATCATTTTTACTTTCCCGTATACGTAAGTATACACGGAGTGATATACGTAGTATAGGGAAAGTTATGTAATGCTGCGCGAAAAAATGCCCAAATTTTCGGCGGAAAAAAATTTAATTGCCAGGCCATGAAAACGAATAAGTGGATAAAACCAGTTGGTAAATTAAGAAAAAATATCCCCTAATACGTGGTGTAGCCAGAAACTCTGTTTTCTAGGTCCTTGATACCGAAAACCCAATTGAAAGGAAAACGTCCGTCTGTTCGATCGTCCGTCTGTCTGTCCGTCTGTGAACACTGCTAGCGCCTAAACCATACGTAAGATATCTTCCAAAATGGATATTCCCCGGTCGATCTGATTCTAGTCGAAGCTTTGAGATTTTGAAAAAGATTCTTTAAAATTTGGGGGTACTTTATATGAAGCTCCCCGGGGATTTTCAACATTTTCTCAAAAACGGCTCCGAATTTTTTCTTTAAATTTCTTGTATGAATAGAGTAAAATACACTTTTTAACATGGCATAGGTCCAATTTTCACGTACCGCTCTGAATTTTCGAAAATTTTGAAAGTTTGACATTTTTTCGACGTCTTTTTCCAACTACAAAATTGACGATAGAGATTTTTTCTTCAAATAAAATTTGTTCTGCATATTAAGTTCTTCATAAAGGTCATGTAAATGTTTTTCAAAATTTTGGTAGTTATCGTGCAATATTGCGTGCAATATGTGCGATTTTAAAAAATTACAAAAACAAGATTTTCTCAAAAACGGCTCCAAATGTTTTCTTTAAACTTTTGGTAGGAATAGTGGTAAATGTACTCTATCAATGACATAAAAACCATTTTGGTCTATCGGTTAGTTTTTTCAAAAATTACAAAAATGTAAATTTTTTACTTGTCTCTCACGTCGTTAATATTTACATTATCGGCGATTTTTTCACATTATTACATTTACGAGTATATATGCTTTAAATAATGTCAAGTAAAGTTTCTCGAAAACACAACCGTTTTCTGTGAAAAGTAGCTCAAAATTTCGCATTTTCAGAAACGCTCAAACGACATTTTCTCATATATGGCTGGAAATTTTTTCTTCAAACTTTTGTAACGGATAGTGCTAATTATACTCTTTAGTAGAGCGTAAAGTTTATTTTGAGTTATTTTTTTGTTTTTTCAAAAATTACATAATTGTAATTTTTTGAAAGATCTCTCACATCTTTAATATGCACATTACCAGCAATTTGTAAACATTATTATATTTGTGAGTGTAAGTGCTTCAAATAACTTCAAATAAAGTATTTTGAAAACTCAAATCATTTTCTGTGAAAATGAGCTTCAAATTTCGCATTTTTAGTAGCGCTAAACCGCCATTTTCTCTTGAACGGCACATAATCGTTTTAAAAGAAAATTGCCATTTATGACTTAGGGTTTCTTGTTCTTTAATATTCTAAAATTAATATTTTCGTTCTACCAATAGGAAACCGAAAAATTAAGAAAATGACCAAAAAAATGTACTTTTGGGGGTGATAGATGGTAGCTGGCAAGAAAGAGTATGTGGCAATTGCGAATAGCCTAGCGAAGACCTATAAAAATAGAAAATTAAATACCGGAAAGTCTGTGCCATTCTGTAGCACCACTAGTTTCTCATTCGATTTCAAGTTTTAGAAAATGCTCTTGTAGTAGGGCCTGTAAATTAACTTTTCCAAATTGTTTTAAAATATTTGAAGTAGTATTTTGGGGGTGTTCTTTGCATGATACTTTCACCTTTGTAAAATAAAAAATGATTAACGTGCCGAATTGATTCGACTAGACCAAAGTCTCTCGAATGCACGTTTTTGGAAGGTTTTATGACTATTAATTCTTTGATTTTCTCAAACATGAAAAATTGAATGAATATCCTATATTAAGATATTTAAGGGCTAATTTTTAGAATACGCCCACTTTTATAAAGATCATTTAAAAGATCAGTTGTTTGGAAACGTAGCAAGGTTTTTGTATTTACAACAATTAGATAACTACATGGAAAATATGTCTCAAATCGATTCAAAGAGGTGATACGGTTGAAGAAAAAGCTTTTCTCTACGACTGCTCCAGAATGTATACATTTCTGCACGTTAACGGATGCAGTAATGATGCCGATTCCACAAGCCCGTGCGAGAATATTATTCTCACACGGCTGTCGACCAATCACATTCCTCTTAGTTCATTACACCACGACACGAGGGTTCTCGCAGTCGCCTACAGAGGCGCTTGCGTGCTCTGCCGCGGCTGGTCGCAAGTGTCGGTAGACAGGTGAGCCACGAAACAGTATGCGAGTTGGTGTTGAGGTTAAGGCGCCCATTGGATATTTTTAAAATATCAATTTTAAAGTCATAGAGAAAGTATAGTCTTCTACTCGCGTAGAATGGCTATTATTCACTCGTTGAAATTCCGACACTCGCTCCTACGTCGCTCGTGTCGTAAACATCAACTCGTGAATAATAGCTATCATTCTACGCTCGTTGAAGAATATACTATTCAAGAAAATTATTAGGGTTAGAGTAGGACTAACGATAGCCTGGGAAATGTAGTAAATTGCAACCAGAACATTCTTTTACTACTGAATTTGATTATAAAGTGTGCTATCAGAAAGTTTATTATTTTTCCGAGTAGAAATCTTTCTTTGCACAGCATTGGAATGAAATGTTGCAACTTATAGTTTGACATTTACTGCCAGTTTTGTAAGAAGTATCTAAATTATATTGTTGCATGTTAAAAGTTATGTATGAGTATTATGCACTCATAATCATGGTAGAATTATCCGCGAAGACATAGCGCAGCTTAATTTTACTGCGTCGAGCGAAAAGATGAACTCTAGCTTTTTCAAAACACGAGTACGATTTTTGATACATCAAAATTTTTAGTAAAATCTGTCTAAACCGGAAACGATTGGGACAAAAAATTCCGGTTTCGGGAGGATTTCGTTTTAGGCAGGGTGGTCCGTTTATGACACTTTTTATGTTGATATTTCCGTCCTGAAACTAGTAACATTGTGTCCTGTATTATAGTATACCTTTCCCTTGCGGCTCTCACACGGCAACCAATCTTTATAAATAAGAACTCTAAAGAAAGAGAATTTTACGGAGACGTGACGAATTGCACTTTGACTTTAAAAATATGAAGGATTTGTTTAAAAAACACATCTAAATATTCAAGTCAAATGCAACCCGCAACACTTCCCGAAGTTTTCGTCAAATAACACTTAAACAAAACGTTCTAGGGCCTTAAAACTCAAATTTTGTGACCTAAAGGCTTTAAATAAACGTTTTTTCACACCATAATCTACAAGATGAGACATTTTTCGACAGTCAATTTAATTTTTTGTTCCATGCTTCAATACAATCAAAGCCACCTCAATATTTCAACCCTTTTGTTGGTAGCCATTTTCGTGACATGTCTAGAAGGCATAGATTCCCCAATCTTATATTTACGCTTTCTGTATACACCGAGGTTTGTGCAGCCTGACGAGGTTTATTTGCAATTCAAGATTTGCTCTTCAGCAACAATTAATTTATTATTATTATAATTGCTTGATACCTATGAAGAGGTGTTTTATGCGTGTAGTGAAACCATTCAATTAATGTTTTGTCGTGGTCGTAGGTGCTGTGTATCTAATTGTGGAGGTATGTGGGTGTATACAGTGAAGAGTGAAGACTGTGTTTGTGTTTTACCATTACCAGTATTTTCGTTATCAGCAGTGATTCATTGAAATTTCCAAGTCTGCGGGTTCAGACACGTAGTTTTCTCAAAAGTCCAAAGCTAATTTTTTTGTGGCCATCACGAAAATCTAAAAGCTAACTGTCAAAAAATATTGAATAATTACTTCAAATGTTGTCTGTAAGGAAGTGTTGTGAATTGTTTCAAGAAAACTTTCCATAATACTGAATAAATCTTAGTTGAAAATTTCTTTTAAACGCCAATTGCATTGCTATTTATTTTTATTTGATATTATGTTAGTATATTGCTAGTTACCTTTATACATTTTTAAACAATTAAACATGTTTCGTTAACAAATTTCCCTCTTACGAACGGAAATAGAAGGGATGAGTTTGGGGATTAAGATGCGATATTTCTCGCACAGATACACGGAAGTAGTAGGGGAAAACTTGTGCTATGGCACATTACAAAGAACAAACTTTTTAAATTAGCTTAAGTAAAATAGCTTGAAATAAATGAAAAACAAAAATCAAAACGCGCTAGCCTACAATACTATGTGAATTAGTTTAAAAAGCAACTAAATTTAAAATTATAGAACAAATAGCGTATACTTGGGTTTTTATTTCTTGGTGTGTGGGGACTTGTCTTCACGATGGAATATCTCACGGTATTTCGCATCGTTCCCGGTCGTGCCGCCCGGAGTCGTCTCGGGGCGACTGTATCGAACAGTGCTGGCGATCCTGCAACTTCTAACAGCACGACGGAGAAACACACGAAAGGCCTTATGGTATTCCATCGTGAAGACAAGCCCCCATACGCCAAGTAATAACTAGTGGTGCTTTCCCGCATACGTACGTATACACGGAGTGATGTACGTAGTATAGGGAGTTATGTAATGCTGCGTGAAACTAGTGGTGCTACAGAATAGCACAGACTTTCCCGTATTAGTTTTCAATTTCCTTGGGTCTTCGCTAGCTATTCCGAATTGCCACATACTCTTTCTTGCCAGCTACCATCTATCACCGCCAAAAGTACATTTTTTGTCATTTTCTTAATTTTTTCGGTTTCCTATTGGTAGAACGGAAACATTAATTTTAGACTATTAAAAACACAAAAACCTAGCCGCAAATGGCAATTTTCTTTTAAAAATTATGTGCAGTTTTAAAGAAAATTACGTTTTAGCGCTAACTAAAAATGCGAAATTTGAAGCTCATTTTCACAGAAAATTTTTGAGTTTTCAAAATACTTTATTTCAAGATATTTGAAGCACTTACACTCACAAATATAATAATCTTTACAAATTGCTGGTAATGTTAATATTAAAGATTTGAGAGATCTTTCAAAAAAATTACAATTATGTAATTTTGGAAAAAAAAAACAAAAAAAAACTCAAAATAAACTTTACGCTATACTAAAGAGTAGTAATTAGCACTATCCGTTACAAAAGTTTGAAGAAATAATTTGCAGCCACATATGAGAAAATGGCGTTTGAGTATTTCTGAAAATGCGAAATTTTGAGCTAGTTTTCTCAGAAAACGGTTGTGTTTTCTAGAAACTATAATTGACATTATTTAAAGCACATGTACTCGTGTATATAATAATGTGAAAAAATCGCTGCTAATGTAAACATTATCGACGTGAGAAACATGTGAAAAAATTTACATTTTTGAAAAAACCAACCTATAGAGCAATATGGCTTTTGTGTCATCTGATAGAGTACATTTACCACTCTCTACCAAAAGTTTAAAGAAAAAATTTGGAGCCGTTTTGAGAAAATCTTGTTTTGGTATTTTTTTAAAATTACACATATTGCACGCAATATTGCGCGAAAACTACTACAATTTTCAGAACAATGTACATGACCTTAAACGAAGAACTCACTTTGGAGAGCACATTTTATTTGAAGGAAAAATCTCTATCTCCAATTTTGTAGTTGGAGAAAGACGCCGAAAAAAATTCAAACTTTCAGAATTTTCGAAAATTTAGAGTTATTCGTGAAAATCAGACCTATGCCATGTTAATAAGTATATTTTACTCTATTCATACAAGAAATTTAAAGAAAAAATTAGGAGCCATTTTTGAGAAAGTTTTGAAAATGTCCGGGGTAGCTAAATGTAAAGTACCCCAAATTTTGAAGAATCTTTTTCAAAATTTCTAAGCTTCGACTAGAATCAGATCGATCGGGAAATATCCATTTTGGATGAAATCGTACGTATGGTTTAGGCGCTAGCCGTGTTCACAGACGGACAGACAGACGAAAGTTTTCCTTTCAATTGGTTTTTCGGTATCAAGGGCCTAGAAAACAGGGTTTCTGGCTACACCACGTGTTAGAGGAATTTTTTTCTTAATTTAGCAACTGGTTTTATCCACTTTTTCGTTTTCACGGCCCGGCAATCAATTTTTTTCCGCCGAAAATTGGCCATTTTTTCGAGCAGCATTAGATAACTTTCCCTATACTACGTATATCACTCCGTGTATACGTACGTATGCGGGAAAGTAAAAACCCAAGAGTAAGTCACTCGACACTGCCAACGATGGCAGTCCAAACGCACGATTTAAATATTGGCAGTATCTGCAAGCATGTACATCAACGCCCAGCTGCAAACTCAAATTGTAAATAATACAGCGTTTGATATTAACCTCAAGGTGTCGGTTCTTTAAGGTATTCAATGCAAACATCGTTTGAACAACATTTCCATGTACCGAAGTGAAGTCTAAGCCTACTAAATTGTTTCTAATGGTAACAAATGATATTTAGTACCCAAAAGTGAAAATATTACTTTGATTATTTTTTGGCTCGGAATTGCTTTTCTTGAGGTGCATGAGAACGCACAAAAATAACCCAATACTTTTTAGTATACAAATAATTTTCCAATTTTCGCACGCCAGCAAATTGGCACCCTGCCTCTCTAAAACCTCCCCTGTTCCACATAAGAAATCAAGGAAAGTTAATTAATATTGCAAATAGTTAAAATCTTTTCTAATATTTTTGTGACAATTAAAGGAAGCGAAAAGCAAACTCTCGAGAAAAATTAAATAATTTCCTCAAAATTGTTTTTAAAGAAGTATGAATTTTTTCAAGATGTCTCTCTATAATGCTGAATAAACCTTTATTAATAATTTGTTTCCAATATAAATTGTATTATTATTTTTGTTTGATATTCTGAAAGTTCATTAGAAGTTACATTCATACATTTTCAAACAAATAAACACGTTTCATTAACAACGGTCCTTCTGAATTGAAAGGATAGGGAGCAAAGGGATAGGGAAAGGATGGAGTTTAACATGCGAGAGTTCTCGCACGGGTACACTAGTGACTTTATTAAAATTATAATAAACGTATACTGACATAAAACTCATTTATGGAAGAAATCACCAATAAATGAATATTAAACACCATTATTTCTGACAATTAAGTAATAAGAAGTATTTCAGGACTTGTTTATTTAATTAATGTTACTTTTTTCAACATTAATCTAGATGTTTTGCATTTTTGGTTTCTCTCTTACTAACACCTCTTCAGTTGTTTTCCTAAGTTGAAAATATTTTAATATGTAGAGTTTTATGTTGTTTTTTTTCAATCATTGTCAAACTGGTTTTGAAACTCATAAAAACACATCACCTCACTGGCCAGTGGCTGCACCGGAATTTCTCCCAGACTCTTTCAGAGCACAATGCGTCACAGGCCGGAGTACTACACTGCGATTTTTCTAACTCTGCCTCTCATGCCCCTAAAGGCCACGATGGAGTATCACACGGCTTTTTGAGTCTTTCCCAGTCTGCCGCTAGAAGTCGCATGATTGCAAGCGCTGCTTGATACGGTCGCGATCATGCGATATCTAACGGCACAACTGAGAAAGATGCGAAATACCGTGACATATTTCATCGTGAAGACGGGCCTTGAGAGGCAAAGTTGGAAAAATCGCGGTACAGGTCTATCTGACACCCTCGCATGGCCTTGTGCAATTCGACTCTGTTCAAGGGGTTACGATTGCCAACGCGAGGCAGGGAGATCGCGTAAATTGAAGTCATACCCTTACACCTACCCATGCTCAGAGAGTCGGGAGAAAGGGAATTCCCCGACGGCCTATGCCATGAGAGACAGATGACCTCAAGGTCGAATTCTACGATAACAGCGGGAGTCCATTTCCTTCAATGTGCGGCCACGTGTGAAACACATAACATGGACAGAGTTATTAAGACAGACTTGCAGATGCATTCATTCCAATAAGACTATCTCCCGTTTCTCTGCGAACTTCATTAAATTAACAGAAATTCCGTTTTATGAAGGTTTTTTTCGCCTTGCAGGACATGAAAAACTATTCCGTTTCCGCGTTGGACAGATTCCGTTTTATGCCGTATAAAAATGCCATTTAACTTCACGTGCCAGAGAAGTGTTCCGGTTAAGGCAGGTTTCCGGTTTGTTCAGGTTCCGGTTTAGACATATTTTACTGCAATAACCATTAATTTTCACCAAACACATATAACAACAGTTCTTTTCTTATACACATTAAAGGAGACAATGCCGTGAAAAATATCTTAAAGAACTTGCTACATTATTTATTTGATCATTGTGAATAAGCAGATTACTCGTAAAAAGTAAATTTTAGAAGAAACTTACATATCGTGACATAGTATGCTTCTTTGAAATAATCTTGTATTGCGAACAAACAGGCAATTCAACTTATGTGATGTAAATCAAAGGTCTCAAATCATTGGTACAAAGTGTATATCCAGATAATTTTTCTTATCTTGTTAGTGTTTCTGAAGTTTTGAAATTCGGTACCTTAAGTTTGTCAAGCCCAACAAGCAGTTACTCACCAACCAGAAGGAATTTAACTTTTTGTACACAAATATAGAGGACGAGTAAGTGAATTCTGTAGTATGTTTGTCATTTTTTTAGCAAAAAGATGCCACGTCAGCTTATTCAGAGACAAAATGGTCAAATGGATTATTTCACAACACAAAGGAAAGTCTTTTTGATAATTTAATTTTCTGAAAAACAGTATTGGATTTTTAACTACGAACTACATACATACGATGTAAAGTTTCTACATCACAAAACATAGCAAAAAAGATTTTTTCACTACCTAATAAAACAAATGAGAATTTCGCTACCTTTGCAATCGCGGCCTCTGCAATTAACGTGGACACAGTATATGGAGATATCCGCCACCGCCACCTGTCACTGTACGGGAGAAAGGAACGTTCGCTTTCGTTGGGCGGTTGGTAAACAGAGCAATTTATAAAATATGTAAATATGGCGACCGCGGGCCGTTGGCACCGCGTCGGAACGAGGCGGCGAATTACAAGCAATGGCGAGGATGAGCACCGTTTTCTCCGCGCTCGACATCCCATTGAAGCCTTTGCATAACAAAGAACCGGGGCGCGGCCATCTGCATAATGGAATTAGCTTGTTATGTGGCGCGGGCGGCGGTGGACGGCAGTGGCGGCGGCGAAGGCGGAGGCGGCGGCGGAGGCGGAGGCTGTGGCGGCGGCGGCAACGACGTTGGCGGAGACAGTGGCGGAGGCGGTGGCGGAGGGGGTGGCAGAGGCGACGGGGCGGTGGCGGTGGCGGAGGTGGTAGCGGAGGCGGTAGCGGAGGCGGTAGCGGAGGCGGGGCAGTGGCGGTGGCGGAGGTCGTGGCGGTGGCGGAGGCGGAGACGGTGGTGGGGTGGGGAGGCGGAGGCGGAGGTGGAGGCGGAAAGCGGAGGAGGAGGCGGCGGCGGCGGCGGCGGTGGTCCCTGGAGTCGACCTGGCGACGGTGTCTGCTGTCTCCCTCCGCCGAGGAGTTGACGACCCGCGCCTTCCCGGTGCCTGGTGGCTCCCCTGGTAGTACTGGACCTCGCGCGAGCTGCGCCGCGCCGACCGTATTTACGACTTGCGTGCAGCGGGTATCTTTAAACACACTCCGCCTGTGTGGTCGCAGGCCGCTAAGAGAAGCTAATAACGATTCAATGGGGGGTTTCACCTGCAGTGCTCTCGAATATGGTTTCGAGACTGTAACCGAAGATTCGTTAACCGGGAGGTTCTCAATTCGAGATCCTGCTCTGGGGATTTTCGACACCATACATGTAGCTGGGTCGGACGACGTTATGGATGCGGACAGTTAAGGGACGGTTGTAACGATTCGACCTTACGGAGCAATTGACCGAGAGCCATAGAGTATGCATTTTCGAGTCAACAGTTGAGTCTTCTTGAATCGGGAGGTCCTAAGTTCCTGACACTCCGGTGCCGTATTTTCGACACCATCTTTGCTGCTAGGTCGGTCGGCACCACTACTGCCTGAATTGGCGTGTGTTGAAGCCGGCTATTCTGATCACCCGTTTCAATCGTTTCTGCCAATCAATTTCAGGGGGATGCGAAACTGTACATTAAGAAAAGGGACGGATAATCCTTTCTTCCCATTTTCCCCACTCTCGCCATAATGATCTTGATATTCCAATACAGATTGCTCTATCTCGCATGATACAGAAATACTCCTGTAGAATGAAGGTATCAGGTGAAGGCTGAAATTGAGCTGTAGCGCGCTAGCAAGAAAGGGAACTCCCCACTGGCGCCCCTGGCGGCACCCATGAGCACCGCGCGAGCTGAGTGGCGCCGTACGAATTTACTACGTGCGTGCGGCAGGTTTCGCTTCCTCCTCTTGCTCTTTATAGCTTCTGAGCTAAGAGCAGCTGGTAACGTTGAAGTTTGTGATGTATTTGAAGATTTAAAAAGTTTGACTCGACTCTTTTAATCGTGATATTGGGAGTTTTTAATCATTCGTTTTATTTTCTACTGGATTAAGAGTCCGGTCAGAGTGGATCTGTTTTCGGCCGAAGAAAAGTTTGTACGCGAACGGCCGATTTATTCTGCCGACCTGAGTGCTGACACTACACCCGACTGCAATAGTCATCTATCTGTGAATTATTGGGTATAAATGGCATGTAATGGAAGCAAGAGGATTACAACTGCTTGCCCAGAGCTCTGTTTTCTTTTGCTTGAAAATATAAAAAGTCGAATATTAGAAAATGCACCACTACAGAGGAACGACAGTTCATAACCACAAGATATGTGAGATTATGTCACAAGTTTTCAATACGTTTTGTACTAGTTTCGCCCATTTCTTCTACAATTTCATTCCATTATTTCCTTCTTTTGTCCCTGTTGTGATATCTGGAATCCGATGTCTTCCACAGAGTATCTCGTTCGTGTACAAGTGAAACCAGCGTTTCAACATCCATCTCCGATAGCTCAGATCGGCCGAATAAATAAAATTCATTTGATATCGGTCTGTCGACTTTGAATGTCGGCAATGTTCGCCAGAACTTGTCGGATGCAAAGTGACCGTGCCTGCGCTCTAGTGAGGGTTTGAACTATTCGACAGTAAACGGCCGTGTTCGGCCGAACGCAAATTCGGCTGAATACGGATCCACTCTCACTGTAGCCTTAGTGATGCACTATGTTCAGGCATAATAAATAAGAAATTAGAATGTGCAGAATGTATGAGTTGTCATGTGAATGCAGAGCACACCACTTTGGGCCAAGACAATAGATCGTTTTGCATCTTAAATTCTTTCTTCTCCTTCTTCATCATAATCTTTTTTTTCTTCATCATCGTTTTCTTCTTCATTTCTTTGTTTAAATTATTTTTCATCGTCATTATCTTCTTGTTAATCAACATCATATTCTTCTTTTTCTCTTTTACTTCATCTTTCCTTTTCTAATTCTTCTTCTCCCCTATTCGAACTTCTATTGTGGCATGACAATTACAGAGGTTGCTGCAACATGGAAACGTAACGAAAAACGTCAAACGGCCTGCGAAGTTGGCAACTGATGGACTGTAGCGATTCACGCTGTTCCACCTAAAATTTACTGGGCGCATATATTGGAACTGCTGGAATCTATTGGATCTGCTGAAATCTATTGGAAGTTGCTATGCTATCAAAATTTGGACAGAGGAAAATAGATGAGAATGAGGAACTACTACTCCAAACATAGAAATGTAGCGCTCGCCCAGAATATATTAGGTGAAAATATGTCTTACTTCATGAAAGAAAGAGGAATATTTCTAGGAAAGGTTCGGACCATTAGGGAAACGGAAATTAGGGAGTGGGCAAACAGCACTAGTTAGCATGAGCGGAGCCTAGGCTGGAGAGGAAATAAATAAGTTAATAAGTAAACAATGAATAATTTAATCAGTAGTTTAAGTTAGTATACTAATAAGTAAATAAGTCATTAAGTAATAAGTAACTAAATAAGGAGAGAAATAAACAAATAAGCAAACCACAAAATAAATAAGCACATTAGGGCGCAAATGATAGAGGATGTTTGAAAAGAAAGCGCAGAGGTGATGATCCGAACGATCTTCTGTTGCGCTGTTTGATTTCAGATGCTGAGGAGGCCAAAGACAGAAAGGAGAATGTGGGACGTTCGAGCCAGGAAATAAGTACTAGTTTAGAAAGAGTTTGGTATAGATATAGAGTAGCATGTACTCAGCTTCAGAGGGCAGATTTTTCCCCCTTCAGGCTTTCTTCCCTCAGCCGTACCTTTTGGTCTCATTTCCGCGTCTTTGTTGTGATTGAGAGACAATTTGGTGTAAATACCTGAATGTAAAGGTTAAAACGCGATCGGATGTAGGTATTGTAATGTCTTAAAGGTCTTCGGACTAGCCGCGTGCTTTCAAGTTATTAAATTTGTGTCATAATTAGAGACCGAAAAAATATGTAGTATGAAACGTCAAAATATGTCCATAAATATGAAATGAAAACAGGAAAAATATGCAATAATAATACGTAAAATCGCTTATAATAAGTAATATTAAAATAAACAAATTATAAAAAAAATCCACTTTGAAACTACAAATCACAAAAATTTCCTAAATGAATTTTAAAAATAATACAAAAGTCATAAAAATTATTAGGAGAGCACAAGTTGATGCATATTTGTACTTTACAACTTTCTCGTCAGTAATAAAAGCTTCATCTCTTGCTATCCAGGACCGCTGTTTAGTAGTCAGACGCAATAGAAGCTCTCGTACGAACTGGCGATATACACGATCAGCAGTCACTGCAGCGTACATCATTCTCATCGAGTTGTTACACGTCGGCGATCGCCAGTTTCTCGGAAATTGAGGTTAGAGGTCACTAAACGCGACATCAGTAATACTTTTCACTCCTAAAGGTGAAAAAGATCTCAGTCGCGCACTTTCCGTCACTGAGGTAACTGAAGAATGCACGCCGGACTGTAAACATATTCGACTATGTCATAATTTTGCTCACTTCAAGTGGATAGCACCCAGTAATTATGAAGGATAAAACTGATTTGTTAAAATATTTACTTTCATAAAAATATGTTATAAAATTGAAGAAAATTAATATAATAAAAATATTTTGGGAAAATAGCAAAATATGTAAAATATGTAATAGCCCAAAGTACTAAATCTGTGGTCACGGGGAAAAAGTTCTTAAGTCAAAAGCCTTAGTTTCGAGAAAACAAGGGTTAGATTTTTGAGCCACCGTTTGTTCCTATACTAAAAGCTATTTCTTAACTGTTTTTTTTCTCGTTAAGGAAGCAACATTTGAACTCGGTCGTTTTACTCAAATAAAATGTAGTTACTTAACTTGTAGTTTCAGTACTTAACACAATTTTGCCACAAATTGACTTAAGAACTTTTACCCGTGACCACAATATGTAAAAATATGTAACGAAATAATTGATATTGTGTTAGGATGGCGAAGATTCGCCAAGATTTCCGTTTTGAGAACGGTAAGTAGAAAGACAAATAATATATAACTAGCGTACCCGTGCGAGAACTCTCGCATGTTAAATCCCACCCTTTCCCTATCCATTTATTTATCCTTTCCATAAAGGGGAGGAACTATGTAGTTACTACTAATGTACTTACAGAATATCAAACAAAATAACAATGCAATTGATGTTTGAAACAAATTTTCAATTAAAGTTTATTCAACATTATAGAAAGATGTTCTTGGAACAAGTCATACTTCTTTAAAAACAACATTTGAAGAAATATTTCAATCTTCCATTTCAATACGGTGTTAACAGAAAGCGTAAATAAAGATTGTCGAATCTAAGCCTTCTAAGCCTGTCGCCCCAAAAATTGCTACCAGCAGGAAGGGCTGAAATATTGAGGTGGCCTTGATAGTATTGAAGCGTGGAATCGAAAATTTAATTGAATGGATCAGAGAATGTCTCATCTTATAGATTATGGTGTGAGAAACGTTTCTTTGAGGCCTTTAGGCCTCAAAATTTTACATTTTAAGGCTCTAAAATGCTTTGTTAATGAGTTATTTGCCGATATAGGTTGACATGTGATGCGGGTTGCATTTTACATGAATATTTCGATGCGTTTTTTAAAAGAAATCATCCATACTTTTAAAGTCCAAGTGGAATTCGTCAAGTCTCCGTGAAATTCTCTTTCTTTTGAGCCCTCATTTATAAAGATTGGTTGCGTGTGAGAGCCGGAACCCAAAGGTATACTACTGAAATAATACAGGAGACGATTACATAAAAATTTGGTCTCTAGTCATAATTATAGTATATTCAATAAAAAGTAAAATAGTATACTAATGATAGTAGATTTATGTGACTTCGACTTCTTTGTGCTGCACTTAGAGCTCATTGTGAATAGTGTACAAATACAATATTGAATTATGTATCGTAAAGTGATATTTAAGTGAAAATTAACAGCTTTGGCAAGGATGTTTAAGAATTTTCTTGATTAATTCTACAGGTTAAGTTTCACCGAAACCTTTCATTTAGCATTAATTTTTAGAATATTTCTTTTTTACAGAACAATGCAGTGTACACATTCACAGGGTAAATAGATTTGTCTAATGAAAGAAAACAGCTGCACATTCCGTGAATTTCACAGTCAGAAAAATTTTACAATTTTTTTGCTGATAGCTGGGACAGGTTGAATTTCGAATAAATTCCTTGTTACCTGAGCATTCAGTACACTGAGTGGAACAGTTTATTAAAATAAATAATACTAGCGTACCCGTGCGAGAACTCTCGTATGTTAAAACCCATCCTTTCCCTATCCATTTGTCTATTCTTTCCATTAAGGAGGAAAGTTGCCAATGAAACGTGTTATTTTTTAAAATGTATAAATGTAACTTCTAATGTAATTACAGAATATGAAACAAAAATAACAATGCAATTGATGTTGGAAACAAATTTTCAATAAAGGTTTATTCAGCATTATAAAGAGATGTTTTTGGAAGAATTCATACTTCTTTAAAAACAACGTGCGCCAAGCAGATTTCCGTTTTTTCTGCAACTATTTTGTGATATTTATGTTTCACTTTATGGCATATGTCATCACAGTCAATTATTAAAATTCATTACAACCAAACAGCCAATTCATTACAACCTACTCCTTCCTCCTCTTCGTATTCGAGCAAAGTGTTGTAATGCGACAGGTTTCTCTTTCAAAATCACCCCTGGAACAAAAAGTTATTGTTTCTCAAAAGAATAAGAATTTGAATTTATTTGTTTGCCCACAGTGAGTATAAAAGGATATTTTCCATAAACATGGAGAGATCAAAGTTTATAACAGGACAATTTCAGACTACATAAATCTACGCGCGGGGCACAGTAGGCGACAGACGGTCCGTCGATGACTGGATCCGCCAATAATTCAACCCAGGATTGAGTGAGGACAACGAAACCTCACACAAGGGAAGCAAAGACTACACTGAAAGGTTACACGAAATGATAACGAATGTCGACTCATCTATGGGAAGTGGCTCAAGAATATCCAACGATGGCGCACGCTGTGCGCCAACTCGTCCGCTTAAGGGTTAAGAGAGCAGAGGAAAGTAGTGCGAAAATACCGAATCGAGCAAGTGCAACCTTACTCTTCGCAATATTATTTAAGTTTCCTTGATTTGTTATGAGAAACAGAGGGTATTTTGGAGAGTGCCAGCTTGCTGGGGTGCGAAAATTGAAAAATTATTTGTATACTAAAAAGTTGGATTATTTTCTGCGTTCTTACATACCTCAAGAAAAGCAATTCCGAGCCAAAATATAATCAAAGTAATATTTTCATCTTTGAGTACTAAATTCAATTTGTTTCCATTAGAAACAATTTAGTAGGCTTAGACTTCACTTCGGTACATGCCCCGTTGCTCAAACGAAGTTTGCATATTGAATATCTTAACGAACCACCTTGAGTTTAATATGAAACGGTGTGTTATTTGCTGTATGAGTTTGCAGCTGGGTGTTGATTTACATACTTCCAGAAACCGCCAACATTTAAATCGCGCGTTTGGACTGCGATCGTTGACAGTTGTCGAGTGGACTTGCCCTATTCGTTCTATAATTTTAAATTTAGTTGCTTTTATTAAATTAATTCGTGTAGTATTGTAGGCGAGCGTGATTTAATTTTTGTTTTTCACTTATTTCAAGTTATTTTACTTTAGCTCATTTAAAACGTTTGTTCTTTGTGTTGTGCCATACACACGTTTTCCCCCCACTACCTCTGCGTATCCGTGCGAGAACTCTCACACGTTAGACCCCATACTTATCCCTATGTTTGTATTTCCATTCTAAGAGGGAAATTTGTTAACGAAACGTGTTTATTTGTTTAAAAATATATATAAGGTAACTTGAAATATACTAACACAATATCAGATAAAATAAAAAAAACAATGCAATTAATGTTTAAAAGAAATTTCCAATAAATATTTATTCAGTATCATGGAGAGATTTTCTTGGAACAATTCACAACACTTCCTTAAAGACAACATTTGAAGTAATTATTCAATATTATTTGAATACAGTTAGCTTTTAGATTTTCGTGATTGTCATAAAAATATTAGAAAAGCTTTTTACTTGTGAGAAAGCTACGTGTCTGAACACGCTGACTTGAAAATTTCATCCAATGATAATGAAAATACTGGTTCAGGTAAAACACACAGTATTCACTCTTCACTCTACACCCACATCTCTCCTCAATTAGGTACACAGCAGTTAGAGACCCCGGTAAACCTTAATTGAATGGTTTCAGTACACGCATAAGAAACAATCTTCGTAGGTATCAAGCAACTATAATAGTATTCTAGTTGTTGCTGGAGAGCAAATCTTGAATTAATGATTATGCAAATAAACATCGTCAGACTGCACAAACCACAGGTGTATACAGAAAGCGTAAATATAAGATTGACGAATCTAAGCCTTCAGAGCGTGTCGCCACAAAAATGGCTACCAGCAAGAAGGGCTGAAATATTTAGGTGGCATTGGTGGTATTGAATCTCCGAACTGAACAGTTAATTGAATGTTCAAGAATGTCTGATTCTGTGGATTATAGTGTGAAAAACGTCTCATTGAGGCCTTTGGCCTGGAGTAGATTTACTTTTGAGTAAGACTTTTTTAAGCTTTACTCGAGAGTAGATTTACTTTTTTTACTTAGATGCCTCTGGCCCTCAAAATTTTAGTTTTTAAGGCCCTAGAACGCTGTGTTTATAAGTTATTTGACAAAAAACTTTGGCATCTTGCATTTGAGTTGAATATTTAGATGCGTTTTTTTAAAACAAATCCTTCATATTTTTAAAGTCCAAGTGCAATTGGTTACGTCTCCGTGAAATTCTCTTTCATTAGAGACCTCATTTATAAAGATTGGTTGCGTGTGAGATCCGCAACGGAAAGGTATACTACTGAAATAATACAGGAGATGATTGTAGAACGCTTGTTTAATCTAGACATTAAATGAAATAATCAATTCTGACCCGCATTCATTATTATTATTATTATTATTATTATATTATTATTATTATTATTATTATTATTATTATTATTAATATTATATTATTAATATTATTATTATTATTCCTCTAAATCACGACTAAGGATGTTATGAGTCGGCTGAATATAAAATCTACTCCAGGTTGCAACCAGCTAAGGAGTAGATCTAGGGACTGTCGGCGCCTCTACAATACTTTGCGCAAAATATGGGCTGTTCCAAATAAAGCGATTTCTTGCACTTCCCAGTCTCTTGAATTACCTGGGAGTTTAGACAAGATCTTACACAAATTTTGCGGAGCAAATCCCAGAGCTCCGATAACTATCGGGACGACCTGTGCTTTTACGCCCCACATTCGGCTGATCTTGATTTCCAAAATCTTGTATTTAAGACGTTTCTCTGCCTCCTTGGTAACGACGTTTTGATCGCTAGGTACAGCAACATCGACAAGAAAACACGATTTGTTCTCCAAATCCCGGATGACTATATCCGGTTTGTTTGCTGCTATCGTGCGATCAGTTTGAATTTGTTGGTCATACAATATCGTACACAATCCAACAGACGTCACCGGTTTCGGTAAGTGTTCGTACCACTTGGGGCATGTGTTTGGAACTTCGAGGGCGGTACAGATCTGCCAGTGGAAGTAGCTACACAACCTGTCGTGTCTTTTCAAGTATTCGTTCTTTGCTAGGATTGGACAAGCTGAGCCAATATGATCAATGGTTTCCACGTGTTCTTGACAAATTCGGCATTTATCATCTTGGGAAAACCGCTTTATCATAATGTCGTGTTCTCAACGCCTGAACTTGGGCATCTATTATAAGTGCCTCCGATTCTGGCTTCATTCTTCCCCTTTTAAGCCATATAAATGATTGATCGTTATTGATCTGTGGTCTGTCCATCCGTTTCAAATATTTTCCGTGGAGAGTTTTGTCTCTCCACGATTTCTTTAATATTATTATTATTACTATTATTATTATAGTAACAATAGTACGATGACCCAGCCACTAGGCATTCCCAACATACGAATTTTCACTTGATATTATCATTTAATGGTGGTTATGTTGAATAAACTAATGATACTCAGTTTTTTTTTAAAAATAGCGTCAGTGTGCGTAGTAATGTAAAATAATTTGAATTAAGTGATGATGCCAGTTTTTAAGACTTCGCTCAGTCTAACCGTGTCGTTCATTCCGTAGGATATTGTTTGTATCTTTTCTTTTCTGGCTGCTGCCAATGCAGAGCGTGATCTTCAAGAGAACATTTGCCTAGAAGCAAAGTTTCTGTCGTCATTTCCTGTGAAGGAGTGTGAAAAACATTTTAATTTGTTTTTTTCCACACACTTTTTGAACAAATCTGAACAATCAAAATAGCATCTTGACGTCCATAGCAACCTATTTTTAACATCTTTGTTTAAAAAATGCTTATTTAATTGATAAAAATGCGTAAAACACTACTAATATCAATAAACATCGAAACTGTAGGGTTACTTTTGCCAAATCACTGTTTTCGTATTTATGTGATCGCATCTTGTGAACACTTAAGCTTGAAGGTCCAAGGCGATGTTCTTAAGTCGAATTCTGCCCTTATTTTCTCTAATCCATATTTTTCGAATTAAAAGCAAACCAAAACCTACACACTCAACATAATGCAGCTTTGTTGTTTCATTTATTTGAATTTCAACTACGTAAAGCCAGGAGGGAACTCTTCTGAGGAATGTCTTTTGGTATTGTGATGAAAAGACCAATGTGTTTGTCGAAGATTTTCTAAAACCATTGGAAATACACTGAGCTATCTCAGAAATACCTTTATTGATTTGTACAAAACTGTGTAAAATTGCGACCTATATGCAGTAAGTTACAGTTAAATATTTTATATTTATTTAGTATTATTGATTATTATAGGTTTCACGTGAATTAATTAATACAGCACGCAGCCTGTTAGTGAATTAGTTTATATAATTCTAGAATGTTACTGATAATGACGTGTTCATTATGAGCTCTGAAGAGAAAGCTTTCCTTGCTTTACCTTTAGATGCAATTCGAAACTTGCTTCTCTACTCCACCGATCAAAGGATCGCTAATGAAGCTTGTTGAGGACCATAGGTCCGCCCACTTCGCCTTTCCCAACGCATGTTTCTCACTTGAACTCCTCAGATGTTCCATCAAAAACCCTCTCAGAGGCCACTGGTAAACCAACAAGAGGTTTCTTGGAAACATGTAGAATCCGTGAAATTTTTAACGGAACCTGTTATGAAGTAAGCGTTCGCTCCAAGAAACGGCCACTATTTCCGATTTGTGGGTCGTCTGCAGAACAATTTTAACTACTCTCTTCATCATCCACTTTGCTTCATACGGCAAGAATTATCGAGTGAACTCAAAACATTCTCCTATAAAAAATGAGGAGAATTTCAGAGAAATAAATTTTAAATTTTCAGATACTACGTTTCAGCTTAATGTAGCATTTCAAAAGCGTATTTTTTGTTAAAAAAATTATTTCTGCTTTGCAAGTTTGCAATAAATTTTAATTCTATCAAAGTTGTCTGACTTTTTCATTTTGGCACAAAGACAATTACATGAAAAAGTGTTGATTAAAATTGTTGAAATGTACAGAATTTCTACAGAATTCACTACAGAATTTCTTTTAATTATCATCAATTGCCAAACGAAGTCTCAACGATTCATGTAAAAGACGGAAAGAGTACAAGAAGTGCAGCTTTTACCAGTGTATTTGTAGGTGCATTAAAAACCATCAAAAACACCACAAAAATGTTTTTCTAGAAGTCTTTCAGGATATTCTCGAGCGAACGGCCTAGGAATTGTACCAATCGAACTGTTTTAAGGAATTGAATTGTATCGAGAGGTATTGATGAACTCTGTGGGTGCCGTTCAGTCACCCAAATGCGTTTCATCTGTTTAAAAACACTTTATTTTAGAGAAATTTCTTGGAATCTTCTGGATGGACTAGTTCTCCACCAAGAGACCAAGACTTGTCGAATGACACGTCATTTTTTCGATTGGTGGGCCAGAAGAACTCTAATCGTGAGCGACCTACAGATGGACGCCTGTTGCTCGATTACTATTTACTTCTCATTACAACCACATCGAGTTTTCAAAGAGGAGGATAATTTTCAAAGAGATTTTTTTGTAATGGCAGTGTCAAGTTATACTGGCGGAATACTTTGCTTTGGTAAAATTGAATCATAATTAGAATGTTATCTATCCAGCGGAAAGTTTCAGCAATATTACACAGGGATCGAAAAAAATATCAAAACTTAGAAGGTAGTAATTTGTTTTCTTTCTAAATAGTAGTTCATTGCACATTATAATCAATAAATATGTGGTTTACATGTATGTTTTCTATTTCTTACATATCACGAACCAGCAAACCATAGTTTCCGGACGTATAACTATTCTTGATAATATTTATTTATTGGCGATTAGTTTTTAGAACTGTTTAAATAAATGATATTGATGTCATAAGTTAATCAGTTTTATTCCCAATATTATAATCTTTCAGTGACTTGAACATAATCCGATCCGCCTCCTAAAATTTAAATATTCCCTTCTAGAAATAGTTGAATCTTCACATATCTGCCGACATTGCTTAAGCAACCAAAATATGCCAATCTACAGGATAAAACCGTTGGTAATAAAAAACGTACGCCATCAGCTTTAGATATTTATTTTTCTGGTGTCATTTCAAGCAAGTTAGGGTTGTATACAAAGCCGTATTACCATGGTTCCCAAAAGCAACACGAAACATAAAAACTGAAAAGATAAAAGTGGACACTTCCGCCATCCGTTGCGCCCTCGGGGTCACGCGTGTGCGCACGCGGATGAAACCGGGGCTGCGGACGCGTGGGCGGCGGCTGCGGCCAGGACACGCGTGGCACGCACATCTGGAGAATCTTTACACTTTCTAAAGCGAGTGCCGCGGCGGCCCCGCCCCCTCTCTCTCCGTGCCTCCCGCCCGCGTTCTGCGCCTGCAGTAAAGCGCTTTACGGCCACCCGCGCGGCGATAAACGCGCGGTGCTGTCGCGACGCGTCATGCTCTACCCGCCCCGCTCCCCTCGCCCGCTTCGTCATCTCCCTCACCGCCCCTCCCCACCAAAATCCACTTCGCTCCTCTCTCCCGCTCCACCCTCACCACCTCCTACTTTGCCCCTCCCTCTACACCCCTCCCCCCCAAAATCCACTTTACCCTTCTCTCCCCTCACCCTCATCAACTCCCACTTCGCCCGTCCCACCCGCTCTTCTCGAACACGCCGCGCCCCGCTCTCCCTTCCCCGCTCCTTCCCCGCCCCGCCCTCCCCACTCTCCCCGCCCCCCGACCTTCAGAGCCCCTTCCCACCCCTTCCCGCCCATCCCCGCCGTTCTCTACTACACCGGTTCAACCATCCCCTCCTCTCCTCGTTCCATGCCTCCTCACCGGACCCTTCCCACCCCTCCCCCCCTTCCCTGCCCCCTCTGTCACACTCCTTCCCGTCCCACCACGCCACGCCATGCCATACTACGCCAAGCCCCGGCCCACTTCGCTCCTGCCGCCCCCCCCCCGCCGCCCACAACGACCATTGCGCGTGCACTGGCAAAGAGCTTCGGCCCCTCTGGCGGGACTAGAGCTTGTGCCGCCCGGGGCGCTTTGTCTGATGAACCTCTCTCTAAGAAAAGAGAAAAAGGCAAAAAGTGACCGGGGAGTTGGTGAAAAGCTGGTGATAGTTGCTGGCCCTCCTAACTGCAAGTGCAAGAAAAGACAAGAAAGGGGTTGGAAACTTAGTAAGCAGTTCGTAATTGTTGCCCAACGTACAAAAAACTGAAAAAGCAAAAAGTGGTGGAAAGGTTAGTAAGGAGCTGAATATGGCTGCTTTCTCTTCTTTTAAGAAAAGGTAAAAGAGTACTGGTGAGGGGTCAGAATGACACCGTGATGATTACTGTCTCTCGCTAAAAATGCTGGAAGGCAAAAAGCAGTGGTTATGTTAGGAGTCGGCACATTAATGTGATAGTTAAGTATTCCAACAACCATATGGCGTTGCATCCAGAGACTTTTCATAGATTGTTCTTTTGGGTACATCACCGCGGGACGCTTTTAATCTCCGTAGGCATGCAGTGTTACATTGAGGCCCGATCTCCAACGCTTGTCGGCAGTTCGTTGATTCATTGATTAATGGTGATACCGGGCCCGTCAAATGCTGTCATAAGTTCTGTAAGTCATTAGTCACTGTAAACCACTTTTATTAGTTCCGTAAGTATTGTGCATGTTTTCTTCTCTGGTGGTGGCGGTAATCTTGCCCCTCTTGATGGCGAGATCCAGCGCCGACCTACCGTCGGCTAGAGGGTTTGTTTCCATGATCAGGTATCTCCCATTAGCGTGGACCACCCCAGCCAAGGCAACCTCTAAGCTCCTAACCGATTCCCCTGCATCTGTGGTAGTGAAGTGCAAGAAGTGTGTGTGTGTGGGTGTGTATGTGTAAGGGGTGGGAAAGGACAAGGAATGGGTACGAATGATTGGGCGGGGTCCGTGGCCCGTTTCGTAGGATACAACTCCGGCATTCGTCTGGTCTTGATAGAATAAACCACGAAAAACTACCGATCAGCGCAACCGGTCGCTAGAATTCTTCTCCAGATAGCGACAGTACTCGACTTAGCTATCTAGCTAGTGTCGAAAATCCCAGGACCTCACGGTCAGAGGCATTGCAGTGACATCAGTTGATGCCTTCGGCCACCTCTCCCGGTCGGCAATTCATGAGAAGGGTTTGTATAGAGATGGGCTTCATCTCATGTTTTGGAAATACGTATTATAGTGAGGACAGAATGAGGAAGCAAAGATTTTGTGCAGACCGGTGCACTTGTTTTATAGCATTGCTCTAGCACAAGCCTGCCGCGAGGAAACTACAGAAACTACTCATAAGGGGAGTGGAAGTTTTTCCCAGTCTAGTTAGCTTCGTCATTAAATCAGAACGCTATTGAGTAGTGTGTACAAATTGCCGAATGCTACAAAAACGTTAATGAAAATAAAGATTAATGTTTGAATTAATGCGCTCTTTATTGACAATTACTAAAAATAAACTTTTCACTTTTAAAAAATATTTAAAATTTCAAATATTACAAAACAGGCCTTGCTATTCATATTTGTATCAGACTCCGTATCAGGTGAGGGAAGAAATTGTTTTATTCACTCACAGATCATCGGAAGTCCAAGTTTCTGCTTTAATTTACTTCATCTCGTAGTCTTTCATATTTATCCCGATAAATTTTTCCATATATATGATATGATTTCCATAAAAGTTTATTTATAATAAGAATGACAATGAAACACAAAACAGTTTCATTTGTTAATTACTACTCTAATCATTTGAACAATCTTACCCAGAATATTCATTTGGACGTGGAATCTTTGAGCACCTGATTACATAAACAAATGATATAAATATTTAATGAATCACTTTACTAGGATTATGCTCGTAATAAAAAAATGATGATCACTACCTAGGCTATTAGGAATGATAAGGCATTTATAGATAGGTTTTCCTGCGAAAGGACTTTGCTATGATAAGTATAACCGCATCTGAGTCCTTGATACATGAATACAATAGTGTTGATACACGAAGGTCTAGAATATTCTCGAGCATTGTAACATCAATGCTTCGTCTCTCGCAAAGTGAACGCTTTGATGGTTTACAATAAATATATCGCGTATTACATACACGATGTAATAACCTAATATGGTCATAAGCACAGTTGGAAATTACTCAAATGATACCATTCTGTGTTTCTCGTCGGATTTCGTGGCAAGGTTCTTTGAATATCACGATATGAGTTCATTATCACGTGTGTTGTAGCATTCAATAGATAACAATCTGCCAATAAATTTTGGAGACTTTGTAATTAATGAACTTAAAGTTGCATTAAAGTGAAACCACGATTTCTTAGAAGTATTAAAAATAACAATCTATAAAGTATGAATATAACAATGAACATTCGTTCATATCACTCTATTAGCTTAATCCATTCCATAAAGAAGTATAATGTTTCAGTATCCCCCACCCCAGATAACTTCCGCTTACGCCTGCACTCCACCTACCTCGTTTATTATCATCGCAGACGGTGTTGTCCCTAAAGGCGTTACGTTGCTTGACACATCCGCTTCACCCTCACAATCCCGGCGCGGGAGGGGGGGAGTTATTGGCCTCTGTCATGTGGAGATGGCCCACACGCGCATGGGCGTACACGTGTAGGTTTAAATGCAATCGTAATGTGTAGAATGGCCTGCTGGAAACACCAGGTGGCAATGTCCATTACCGAGTCGCGATTGAGTTGTATTCAATAGAAATCGAATTTACATTATGTGAAGAATAATGTAATAGTAATCGGGAATTCAACTCATTTGTCTAAGTGCATCATTTACAATCCAGACTAATAGAAAAAAATACTATGCGCATATTTTTTCTATTAGGATATAGACATAAGTAATAAGACGATTTCTCTTTCTGTTGTTATAAACTGATAATTGGTCACATTAGCTTAACTTGCGTGAGAAATAGTTGGATTGGATAAAAAATCGTTTTTTCTATTCAATGAAAATAGTAGTTCAGCACTTGAAATCAAAATTCCAGATTAAATGAATAGAAATAGTTAATTCAACATATTGATATCCTTTAATGCTAACATTGTCATTTAATGTTACTACAATAAAAAGTGTTCGATAACTTGGTTTATGTGGGTCTAAGACCTTAATTTACCCGAAAATTTACATGAAATTTATAATGTAATGCATTTTATGTTGCGCTGATGTTAATTTATGCCTTAAAATGTTTATTATTTGGCTTTGAAATTAATAAGTGATATTAACAGTGATATTTCTCACAACGTTAAAGATCAAGAATGTATTCGAATATGAGGAATAAATAAACAGTTTTTATTAATTTCAGAATAATCACTTTACATTTTTAGTGAATCTATAGCTAAGCGCTTCTTTACTACATTATGTTAATTTACAAAATCATTACAGCCAATCGATTTAGAAATATGTTTATTTGATTCTCAGGCTATATTCAATTTTTCGTATTTGAAGCTTTTTACTGATATATTACAATTACTGCTGTAGTATAATAATAAGCATAATTTCTGAAGTACGTATTTTGGAATGATCAACTATGCCATTAACATGAAATTTAGGAATATTTATTTAATTTTTTATGGCTTACGTTTAGTGCCATTACAGACCTCCAAATTAATGATTTTATATATATATATATATATATATATATATATATATATATATATATATATATTATTTGAAATTTCTCAAAAGAACTAAAAATCGACGTCATATCATGAACGCAGATTAATTCATTATAAAAGAAATTACGATTGAAAATACTTTTCTTAAATTTCTGGTACTGCATATGAATACTTGAATGGTCATGGAGGGCTCGTTACAATTTCGAAATTTGGTGTCCAAGTATAAAAAGACCACTGGAGTAGGATTGTCTTTAAATGAAACACCATGCATCTCCCTTGCATGAACTGACTAATGAAAACTTTTTTTGCGAGTCTGACATTGAATGAGTATGGTCCACTTCTCATACAGCGTGTATAAGCAACACCATACCTCAATAATGCAGTTAACCGAAAATCCCCTACCCCATCGTCTTACCTCTTGTTTCCGCATTCTGCTGTTGAGGGCGCAGCTGTCGCTCGAGCAAAAAAGGGCGCCTGTTGTCGTGGGGTATTGGAATATTCATGAGTTTTTCTTTGGCAACGCAAACTCTTATTAATTCGACGTGGAACGCGGGCAATATTCGTCGCGAGTGTAATTAAATAGTCACGCTGGCGGTGGGGGCGGCGGCGGCGGCGCGTGGCAGGGCGCGGGCGGGCGGGCGAGCAAGAAGAGCTTTAATTAATCTCGAGTTCTCCGCCAGAGCGCGCGCGCTGCGGCGCCGCTGCGTTGCCGTGTTTTGTTTTGAGACGAGGGTTGGCCAACTTAGTTGCCTCAAGTGGGGCAAGGGACGGGCCAGGCACTTTCGATAATCGAGTGTGTTTATACGCGCAGCAAGATAATGAGATGAAGCGAGAAGATCTGCGTAGCTCTTACTTTGATAAATTACCCCATTCCGTAGCAGCGCGGTACTCTTTTGTTGCTTCTTACAACTCTGCTCTTTCGCTCGTACACTTCATGCTATGTTATCGGTGTAAGAGCTTGTACTCCTGTGATGTTGTTTAGCCTGGTTGATTCCGAGGTTTACAATTCAAAAAAGAGCGTTTATTTGAAATTGTGTGCTGTATTTCAGTAAATGTTTTACTGACATTAATGTCTACTGGTAAGAGGGAGAGATTGTTTCCGTATTCTGTTGCGGAAGCATCCACAAAAAATACCACACAATATTTTCCTCTTTATTATTAAACTAGTTTGAGAAACCCGACGTCGGGCAATTATTTATCACAATCGTAATTAGATAGCTGGCTTACAAGGCACTGCCTGGGTTTTGCATAAACATGCTTCATACTGACACCAACTGCACGTCCTTCGCTTTGAAGGTGAAAAACAAGAAGTATAATTAAATTTATAGTTTGTATTGAAATAGTATTGAAATTGTATACAAATTGTATTGAAAGATCAAGCAAATTCTGAATTATTGATGCTATAGTGTAAATATCGCCAATGCCGTCACATAGGAGGTTGTTCACATTATCAACGACGAATTATACTTTTATATTTATTATTGATTCACGACGTTTAGTTTCATGATCTTTATTTTCATGGTATACACAAATAATAGGGCTTAGATAAATATCGCACGTATTCTGAAAAAAGTAAAATTTAAGGAATTGAAAGAATTTAATGAATCAAAAATGTCTAATACGGACGATTATGAATTTTAAAAGTACTTGGGTGTAATACAAGCTGTGGTAAACAAAGATTCTCTTATTAAAATTTCTCTTCAGAATAATTTAAGACTGATGAAATGTCACATCGTAGTGAAAATAATATAAAAGACTTAAATATCTATACAATTTCTGTTCTTATATGTATCTTCGGCGTTACTAAATGATATTGAACTGACCTCCGAAACTTTCAAAGACAAGTTTGTACAATGAGAAAATACAAAAAGCATTACACAAAGTCTTGAATAGAAAGGTCTATGCAGGGTAAAAGCCTAGGAGGGGCAAACTGACTTCCGGGAACTACACTGAAAACAAATAATTTCACTTTGGAGTACTTTCTCAAGAATCTGAGTCTTAGAAACAAAACAATTGAGTTAACTGATAAAAATCTTAATTCTCTACATCTACTGCATGCCAGCACACTTCTGAAAAACTCTCCTTTCAACAGAAAATGAAAATCAAGACCAGTACCCCCCCCCCAAATAATCAGGGAAAATCTGTCAAGCCTTGCACGACTCACGCACGACCTTTCCAGCCTCTGGAAACTGGTTAGCATATGGAAATGAATGTGCTGAAACGGTGTTCATTTTAGCCTTTCAAAATGAAGTTATTATCACTCGAAACAAGTTGAAAGATATCCTAAAGTTCAGCATGATAAATGCCGCAGATATAAGGTGTTCACGGAATATCTAGATCATATAATTTTGTTATGAACAACCCTAGTACAGACAGAAGACAATGCATTTTATCCAGATTGTTTCTATTATACACCAACAAATTGCAACAACCATAATTTTAGTGATTATCATGTCCCTTGTACTCGTACCTGAACCGGGACCACTAAGCTTACTACCAAACCTGATTCTGTGTTAGAAAATGAAAAGTGAGAATATATTTCGATCGCCGAATTTTGACACATAAATCTGTGGGAACAGGTCTCGTAAAAACTCAAGGATATTAACTGTTCTGATCGGAAACATTTCTTACTGAACTGAAAAAATAAGGGCGTACAGCGATCTGGCGTATTAAGTTAAAGAACAGTGTAAGCATGATCGTGTATACATTCACCTAATCATTACCTCCAGTAACATAGAAGAACACCATAGAGAAAATCAGAAACACTTTCAATTAAATACTTAAATTTTCAATAGTGAATTCACTTAAATTAAAATAGTGAATAACATAATTTTTTTAAAGATGATGTCTCGTTGAAACTTTAAGTTCGACTATGAGTACACAAAAACCAACAATACGAGTATTGTGAATGATCATCATTGATTGATCGTTTCGTGTTTGCGTGCGCGTCAACGGCTTTGACCATTATAGTGAAGTGCAGGGCTGCCAGATGTGTTGCGAGCTTTTTCGCCACCACTACTATGGAAGTTCCCCAAATTACCACTCCAATGAAACAAAATTCCCCAATCCGACGATTCCATTGGCTGTTCCCTTGAATTCAAATAATTCAAATCAACCACTCCTCGTTCTCTAAGCTACTCGAAGTCCTAAACTATCTTCGTTTTTCTTTCTCTATGCCGTCAAATCCTTTTAGATACATAAAAATGAGAGAGCATAGGTCTTTGTTTCTTTTTTATTAATGATAATTGAATGAATAATATTTCTATCTCGATTACGGGTGAAAATAATTTCCCCTCAAAAAATCCCCAAGCATATCCCATCCATTTATGTTCCCCCATTCTTTCTCTGCAATGAAACAGTTCCCCTTTTTTGGGGACAAAATTCCCCATCTGGCATTCCTGATGAAGTGCATATTTTATCATCGCGAATGGGGGTGTTTTTCCCCTGCTGGATAGTGAGATCTGGCACCGACCTGAACGTCGATTGGCGGGCTTTCCCCATCCACGTAACTCCCACGAGCGGATCACCGTCCCCCGACGACACAAGCTTTAAATTTCCGACTGGTCTCTCGACATGGGTATTAGAGTAATGCATGCGAGTGTCTATAATAAAGAGGAGGACGGGACAACGAACAGGAAGGAAAGATTGGGGCGCGGTCCTTGGCCTCCTTGTTAGGGTCCTGCTTCAGCATTCGCCTGGTATTGGAAAAAGCATGAACAACTACCCATCAGAATCAGCGGGCTACAACTACCCATCAACTACCCATCAGAATCAGCGGGCTACTAGAATTCTCCTGCACGCAGTGGTTGAATTAGACCTAGCAGTCAAGCTAGTATCGAAAATTCTGCAATCGTTGGGACTCTAATATTTCCCAATTAAATTATTTTTTCTTCGCAATTAAAGGTAGCGTGTAAGATAGTATACCTGTTTTAGAAGGTGTACGAGTATTATCGTCATGAAGAGTGTTTAATTTGCTGCATAATGTCATATTTTCTTAGCAAATAGTATTTTAACATGATATAGGCTGATATAATAATTGTGACATTGCAATTTTGTCTTCACCCAATAACCTCACTTGACAATTACGCAAGTTTATTTTATTACGTCGAACATATGGTATAAATTGATGATGAAACCTTTTTTCCTGATAAATAAATGACCTGTCACGTAAAGCTGATGCAACAACTGAGTTAATTTTCCTGATAAAATATGGATAGGTAATTCTGATTTTATCTCTTGGTGAAATTTTGTACCTCGGATCATTCCACTAATCACATTATTTATAATTTATCCGCGTCATTTGCAACAAAATTGGTCGTTTTCAGAACATTGTGCGAAGGTTTCCGTTACCAATATCCCATAAATAATGAAGATGTAATCCCCAAATAACTAAATTCGCTTACGCTTTCAATACTAGCTAAAGAGTTAAAAGGCGTTTGATGGGAAAGCCATAAATTAGATTCTCGTGTCAGTGCTAAAGGTTTCCCCGTGTTTTACCCATCTTTATTGAACCGCATCGGATCACATTATTTCTTTCGCATTCACACCTGCCACGAGCACTTTCGATAGCATTGAATCTGCATAATTTGCCACGCCTTTCTGTTGTGTGAGTAATTAAATGACTGCTCAGCGATCATACCGAACAAAGCGCCAAACGCCGCAGGCGGGAGCAGGCGCATTTACAAACCGCATATTGCGTGATTGCGCCGTCATCGCAAGCCAAAAGCGATGCAATTGGTTTGGTACCTCAACCACAACACACACTTAAGCGCTGTTTGGCGTCTTAAATTATGCACGGGAGTTAGACGAGATAGCTCGGTTATACTACGTGCTGTTTATGTAATATGTTCTCATATGATTAATTTACTCCTTTTCTTTGAAAAATGCTTGCAACCAATGTCAGTTTCAAATATTGTTTAATCATTAATGATAGAAATGTTCATCTCCATTAAATCGGTCTCGACATTTGATCTTGAACAGTAGATCTGTACACAACGAATGAACCCTAATCATCTTTCTCAGTTTTTTTCTCCACTTTAATGACATTTTCCAGAGATTTGTTATACTAAGTTCATTCCATTTGTTTTGAAGGAACATTTCCGCAGTCTTAATGGTTTGCTATCATCATCACAGTGTCCAGATGATAACATTTTCTGATCAGTTTTGTGGGCGTCAAATTTCTTAGTGGCATTATAATAATTTTTTCTTCACAGCAGTCTTTGATTTCCCTCAAAAACTGCTAGTTTATATTGAATATTTCTTCATGTTTAGTAGCCTTTCTTTCGAATTGTATTGAATCAAAAGAGGATAGATTGATACAATCCACACCTATGAGGCTTATAATTATTGATTGATTGGTGATCCCTTGCGCGCCAACTAGGGTTATTAGTCTCGTAAGTGTAGTTCATGCTTTTTGAATGAAAAGTTGCTGTGATCTTCCCCCGCTGAATGATGAGATCCTGCGCCGACCTACCGTCGGCTAATGAAGTTTTCCCAATCAAGTATCTCTCTCCTACCAGCGGGCACCTCCCCAGCCGGGACAAGTTCTAAGCTCCCGACCTGGCTCTCGGCAGTGTAGCGAAGTGCATGTGTGTGTGTAAGTAAAGGATGAGAATAGGACAAGGAAGAGGAAGTAATGATCGCGCGCGATCCGTGGCCCATTTGTTAGGACACTGCTCCAGCATTCGCCTGGTATTGATTGGAGAAACCACGGAAAGCTACCTATCAGAGGAGCCCGCCGCTGGAATTCTCCAGACAGCGACTGAAATCGACCTAGCTATCTAGCTAAGATTTACGAGATAATTGCAATATTTCATTAGATTAAGACAGTGCTCTCATTTAAACATAGCATATATGTAACTAAAGACCCGATTTCATGCAGTAAAACTCTCTAAAACGAGTAGCTAAAACACCAAAACGTGCAAACACATGAAATAAAAAGATCAAGACTTTGCAAAAACGTATGTAGCCTAAATACTTTAGTTAATTCCCTTATCAACTTATTTTTATATTTTGAATGTGATATTTAAAGTGAATGAAATATAGCCTAAATACTTTAGTTAATTCCCTTATCAACTTATTTTTATATTTTGAATGTGATATTTAAAGTGAATGAAATATTATAATAGTTGTATTTTTATTGTGATTAACTTTGTACATATTGTTCAAACAAACCATATCAGAAATTTTGAATATTATTCGCGCACAAAATTAAATTAAAAAAAAAGCAACAAAAAAGTAAATAGAATAATACAAATATATCTTCATAAATAAAAATAATTAAGTTACAGAAAAAATGTCTTAATTGTCTTCATTATAATTTGCAATTATGTTTATTTCCAAATTATTTTTGGAGCAATTCTTCTATCAACTAATATTTGTTTCAGAAAGGTAAAAGTTCGTTATACATTTATACTTGTCTGTGTCTGTGTGCCGAGCCTCACGCTGGCCTACGTTTTTAGCACGCTGCTAAAAGCTGTCAAAAATGGGTTCATTCTCTCTTGTGTCTCACAGGGCAATGTGTTACGAGAAAATCGATGAATTTGAAACGCAGTGCAGCTTGTCGCTAAGATTTGCACCCGGACGTAAGGTCAAATGTGACTCGCGCATGCCGTTTCTTGTTGGTAAATTCAGGGAAGACTGACAAAACGATATGATCCGATTGGGAAGATTGACCCCGAACAAAGCGTTTGTTGAGCGGCCGCAACCAAGGGCCGCGGACTTATCCCTGCTGCGGTAACTCAGTAATTTTAATTAGACAATAGGCATCATTAAAGGTACTGACACTCAGTTCATAGGGCAATAAAATGCAGAATTGATACATATTAAGCGGCACTCGGATTTCACAGACCACCCGAATGCACTGCTAGGTTATGTCATTAAAACCTTTTTTCTTAAATGAAACATTAAAAAAGATAAATTAAAACAAGTTGATAATATAAAATTGTACTTGTAGTTTATGCAAATAAAATTATGAATCATGAATATTCGTCTAGTAAAATCCCAAAATGTGCAATTTTCAGGCAGCATTACCTAAAGCGTGCAATATCGTGCAGTAACCCCCAAAGCGTGCAATTCCGGGTAGAATTAAACAAGTACTAAAATAATGTCTTTTTCATCATTCAAATTTCTGGCAAGATTTCATCCAATTTCAAGTTAGCAAAGAAAAGATGCAATAACACGGGAATCCGGTCTTTACATATAACATTTCGTGAGGGTAATAAATATCTTTAAATGTACCTTGTCGAATTTCATTGTGATGCTTCATTAATGACAGGGAGTGAACTGGAAGTCCTGTTCTCGAAAGTAAAGAAACAACAACAAAAAACAGCTCGCTGCAGGGCGAGCGAGCGGCGATCGCTGCTGTGGGCGATGGCACTGCATCAAACGTGGCGTTTGCCAACGCGCCCCGCGACGCCGAAGGAGCCCCGCGCAGGCAAGAGCCGCTGGCGCGTGAAATGATCAAATCTGCCAGAGAGACTCGCGCCCGTAATTAGGCAGAAATTATTATTCAACGCAGTTATCCCCCGATGTGATTTGCCCCGCAGAGCGCGAGGGGGCGTCGGGTGGGGAGTGGCGATGGAGGCGCGGACGCAGGGCAGTGGAGTGGGGCGGAGAGGAGAGGACAGCGACTGAGCGGCGAGAACGGTGCGGCGCGGTATAGAGGGAGAAGTGAGATGAGTGGGTGTGCAGTCGGAGTGGATGGTGTTGGAGGAGCGGGGGCGGTGATGTGGAGGGATAGGATCGGTAGGGGTAGTTGTGATGGAGGTGCGGTGGTAGTGGGGGAGTGAGAGTGGCGGCGAGGGAAATGTGAGAAGAGTGGGAGAGTGGTCAGAATAGTGAAGCCGGGGCAGCGGAGGGATAGAATCGACAGGGTTGGTTGTGTTGGAGGTGTGCGGGTGGTGGCGGGGGAGACGCTTGAGAGGAAGAGGTGAATGGATGCAACGAAGAGTTGCAGAGGTGGTGACAGAGAATGTGCTGGTGTATTGATGTGAGGGCAGCGGTAGGGTGGGTGGGCGGGGGACGTTGAAGGGCTGTGTCGACAGGACTCGAGCAGTAGTAGGCGTAGAATAACGAAGGAGGAAGAGAGGGTGAAGAGGGTGGGCGGAAGGAGGAGCGGGAATAGTAAAGGGATGAAACAGCGCCGGGGGTGGAAAATCCGGAGTAATATATGGTCAGGGGGTGGCGAAGAGTGCTGGGAGGGGTGCGTGTTACGAAGAGGGCGGGGAGGGAAGACAGTTGTGGAGAGGGTTGAGTGAGGCGAGGGTGGCAGAGAAGGTGGGGAGGTGCGGAAGTGACCGATAGCGTGGGGACTGACAGTTTGTGGAGAGGATAGGAAGGGGCGGGAGGGATGGAGGGGGGAGGAACAGGGTTGTGAATGGGAGCGGTTGGGGGAGAACGGAGAGGGCGGGGGTGGTGAAGATGATAGGGGGTGGAGAAGGCATTGTGCGGCAGCATTAGTGGTGAGAATAGGGTGGGCCTGGGTTTCGGAGAGGGAGTGGAGGGGCGGGGTTGGGGGTCAGGGAAGCGGGGGTGGCGGGAGGCGCGGGGAGAGGGATGGCGGCTGCTCTTTGTAGCGCTCCGCGCCCGAGAGCGGCTGCCGTGATTTGTGAGCTTCCATAATTTCCAGACGCGATTTCACACCTCAATAATGCCGTGTTAATTACGATTTATCGGGATAAAAACGTCCTATTGGAAGCGCTGCGTACAATACGCGCCGATCGCAACTTGTTTGGCCCTTCGTGGAAGAGATGCATCCGGTTTCGCTTTGTGACCGTAGACTGCGCAACGCACGGTTCATCTGTATACACGATGTAGGCTGCTGGCTCCGTTGTATTGTGGCGTCATACGGGTGTAATCAAAACACAGACGAGAGTGGGTTGTAATAACGGAGAGTTTATTCATAAACTAGACCGTAGTCATAAATAACAAATTTCACTGCTTACAATTAACTAACTAAATAGATCCCACTACTAGGAGAGATTTTAATCGAACGGCTACCACACCGCTCTACATCTGAGACCTATGGCATGTCTCGCTCGTCACGACAATGAATTGTCGGCCCCTTGCCCACGTGCGCCACTCGCACAAACTTACGCACAACTGCCCGTCGACGCTGCGGAGAACAAGTAGAAGGGAGACCTTGCTCTCGCCCGTTATATTGGTCTTTCGCCGCCCCCGTTGCCTCCGCGCCGTATCCGCGCTAGGCAGAAATTCCCAATGCGTCATCTTCTGCGCCTTTGTTCAACTTCCTGCTCTACGCAGATATGCACCGTTTGAGCGCGCCACGACGCTACAGTATCTTACCGGGGCACTGAACGCGTTGGTGTGTGCACCTGTCTCGTTTTCGGGAAGCACTTTATTGGATTCTGCGAAAGGTTAATATCCGATATTCTCCACAGGATTTTATCAATATAATATTTTCAAAACATCTTCTCTGGGTTTGATGGACGGGCGTATATATTTATCAGAAATTTTGATGTGAAGGATCTCTGAGAGATCCTGCAAGTCTATTGATTACACTGTAATACACTGTAAAGCCGCAAAAGCAAACGGATCAGTTTCTAACAAAAAATATTATTAGATGTGAAGTAGATTAATTGAACTTGAGTTATATATGGACAAGTATAATTATAATTGTTTCCGATAATTATCGCAAACAAACATTAAATATATTACATTGTTAACCTTGCACTCAAATTGTAATATAATTATAGAATATAAAATAAATTTAATTATAGGTCACGTGCATGAGGAAATGTGGAATTGTGTACACGATGATGATGACACTAATAATCCTTTGATTCAATTTCATTTTTGAAATATTGTAAACCTTTTTCATAATCGGGATAAAATTAAAACGACAAAAATCAATACCTCCCTTGAGTACCTGTCCAAACACAATACTGAAAACGACGAATTTCAAATATATTTTTGGAAATACAAGAATATTCATAGACGTAATTAGAAGCTTCATCTCATCGCGATTTCTACAGTTTCTCATCTATTCTCGAAGGGATTTCGAAACCATCATGATATTTTCATTGCATGTGAGCAAATTAAAACAAATTCCCCTCCATACGAATGTAAAGGTTGAATTGTTTGTTAAAGCAATAATTTATTATTTCCATTACATGAAAATTGTTTTCATGAAATGAAAACAATTTTCTTGTAAAAGAAAACTGAGGATACACTTTTGTACCGTCGTTTCGAACAGGATATCTGTGATTCATTCCATTTATGAAAGGAATAGAATAAAATGGAATGAAAGCATTAAGAAAATCACATTAGGAGGCAGATAATAGACAGAAATTTGACCATCTTGTTTTGACGGGAGATTTTGAGGGGAGTGCAAGGGTAGTATGAGGCAGAGGAACTACTTTTTTAGATATCCATCCTGATGTCATCCTGAAATTTCGTTACAGCTGATACGAAAACGTTGAAAAACCGTTCACGAAAATAACCGGGATCGTCCAAAGTTTTGGGTGGTTGCTGTTGTCACGTGAGAAATATGTCATTTCTGTTCCTTTAAAATAATTTTTTTAACTAAAGGAATTATAACCCCTTGGTGATTTTGTTTTGAATGGTTAATCGCGATCACGGAAAATCAAATCACGTCAATCGAGGTTCTAATGCATATGGTTTTGTCTCATGCAAATGGCCAAGTGTCAATTGTTTTTCATTAGATAGCTCTTGTCGCAAATGAGCCATGTGGGCAACAGAGATGACTCATATATTTATTCGTCCAGCGCCACGTCACTGTCCATTTCCCTGCCGCACAGCTGTTACACGGTGTTCTGCCGAACGCACACTGCGCGTTGCCGCTCGGGTTGAGCTCGATGGAGAGTTATGGCGGCGCAATGTGTCATCGGCATGTGCTTCGGGGGCCTGGAACGGGGACGGGACGGAAGGGCGCGAAGTGACGAGCAGGTGGGACGAACAGGGGCACGGAGTGGAAGGCAACGATGGTGATGTCGACGTTGACAACGGAAATCGCGAACGTCGTACGGAGCGGGGATTTAATGAACAGAAATTAAACGATGGTAGTGGTCGCAAAAATATAAATGACGTCATAGACGATGGAAACTTACTATTCAAGCTGGATTGATTGATTGTTACTGATTCAGTCAACTACTAGGGTCATTAGTCCCGTAGTACATGTTTTTCTCGGAGTACGGCTGTGGTCTTCCACCGCTTAATGTCGAGATCCGGCGACTACCTACTGTCGGCTAGCGGGATTTTCCCCAACCAGGTGTCTCCCACCACCGGGGCACCGCCCCAGCTGGGACATCTTTAAGCTTCCGACCGGTATCCTGGCATGTGTTGTAGTGCAGTGCATGTTAGTGTGTGTGTGTGTGTGTGTGTGTGTGTGTGTGTGTGTGTGTAAGGGGAAAGGATAGGACAAGGAAGAGTTGGGAAAGATCGCGCGTGGTCCGTGGCCCGTTTGTTTTAAGGTACTGCTTCGGCATTCGTCTGGTGTTGGTCGGAGAAACCACAGAAAAGCACCGATCATCGCAGCCGGCTGCTAGAACTCTCCTCCAGACAGCGACTGAACTCAATCTATCTGACAAGCTAGTGTCGAAAATCCTGCCTCCGTCGGGACTGGAACCTAGGACCATCCCGGGTCAGAGGCACTGCAGTGACATCAGTTGATGCCCTTAGCCATCTCTGTGCAGTGGAGTGGAGATGCAGTGATGACGTTGACAATAATGGCAGACAATCGTAACGCACGCCAAAGGGAAAAGGTCGGGCGCTTGCAAAGCAGGCGACTCGAAATGGAAAAAGAGGGGCGTCATGTAGCAAAGTAGACAACAGCTTCGAGTGCCTGCAGGAGTGTGTTGGAAATGATGCAGAAGAGAGAAAGAAGGTAAATAGATATTCTTTTGTCTTGAGAAGACGACAGAGAAATTAGGGATTTCTTACAAGTCCTTAATCGCAGTATCCACTATATTGTAACCGTCACGTACCTACCCGCTGACTGGTAGTACGCCGAATTACGAAAGTAAATCTTTAATTCACTTATTTCGTGACGTGTGGCTGCACCGTCACGCAAACCTGGGAATATCTCAATTAAAGGATAAAATTCCCTATCGGTGGTGGGTTCGTCTTTGTCCAACTAATTACTAATTAACAGGCAAACACAATTTAGTAGTTTGAAATAACAGTTAACATATATTCTGACGAGTGAAAGTCTTGTACAACTGAATTTACAAATTCTCCTATGTTTTCAGTTTTTTTATATTAAATTATGGTAGCTAATTTCCCTACCTAAACTGCAGTTTTTCTAATACGATCTTAACTTCGATCCCTATTTACGAGTAACAACCTACAAATACATATATACACTTCACACAAAAAAATGCACTGATGAAACACATAAAATACAGTTCAAGTAAATGTCCTGAAAAAATACGTACACACAATGCTCCAAGTTCTCTAACACCTTGTAACCATTACAATATTACACTTAATGTTCACAGTTGAAATTTGGCTTCTACGTAGCCTTTCAGTATAAAAATTGCGTTTAACAACGCCTTTGGCCTGTCCTTCAAATAATATTGTGAAAGAAATAATCGACGGCTTTCCCTCCCGTTCAGAATTTCACACAAATAACTTTTGTTAAATGGTTTTAACACCCTTGAATCAATTACATATGAATCCAGTCAAATAATTATATACAAGAACAATTTTACATTAACCACAAGGAATATCCTGATCTGATTCTAATTACGACTATACAAAAAAGAAATGACTTGACTAGCTAGCAAGACTACTGTTCCGCGGTCTTCTAGATTGAAATTTAGTGAATGTTCTTTCAGTTTTGTTTGACTCACGGCCGGCGAACTCCCGAAGAACGTTCCGCGCTGCGTAGACGGCTGCCGAACGGTGTTCACGCCTCCAGGGTCGTTGGATTGCTGCAACACTCCGTGTGCTGTCCGTCGCGTCGAAATTGGAATGCCTCCGAGCGCCGTCTCTCCTTGCTCAGCGATGCTTTACCACTGCTCACTCAAAGGCGATGGTCGCATCAGAATGCGAGTTCGGAACTTCCAATTATGACTTCGTGATAGCAAAAAGTCAAGCTAGTTGTGGTGTCAATCAGAATTTTTAGAATTCTCAAGATTTTATAAGTGGATTTCACGAATGAAATTCCGGAAAATAATAAAAAACTCTTATTAAAGCTCTCTCATATGTCGCACTTCTCCACGTGTCCGTCGTCGTCTGCGCCGTGCACCAATAGGTCGACCGCTCACCTCGGCGACTCGAACGAGAAGAAAAAAATTCTTTCGACACAAGTTCATGCCGCGTCCGTCCATTCACAAAAGTTTCTGATTGGCTGACGTCCGAGTGCGTTCCGAAATAATTTTTCTGACTGTCGCCATCTCTTCGCCACAAGAGAAACTACTTGTCGGTGGTATGGTGTCGGGCTTTTCGCTTCTATTCTCTCGTTGGTTTTGAATGTAACCGACGATGAGCGGTTACAATATTATATCGTAGTATTCAATCTTAGTATTAATTATTCCAACCAAAAAGTTAATTAACGTAACTCAAAGATTTGTACGATATCCATTTCAATTGTTATTGTAATGAAACATGTTATTTCAAGAAAATGCTTCCAAATAGGCTAGAGAAACCAAGTTTAATTCACTTCTCATGATAAACTTCATATAATTCCTACACGTCATGTTGTTAAATAACTCGTAAGGTTTCCACACAATAAGAGAGTGGTCACTTTCCATTTTCTTGAATCAGTTTCCATCCATGTACCACCCCATTTTTTTTCGTGTCTCCTCATTATACTTGGTGGCGCTCCGCGAGGCTCCGGGAGGCACAACGGAGGTCGAGGCAGCGCGCGGGGCGGTGGGGTGGTGGTGGGGGGTGGAGCTGTGGGCGCGTTTCGATTGCGTAACGAGCGCGTGACAGCCGTGAGTGGCTCTGGCTGCGCGGCTGACGCGCAAAGCGCCGCCTGCCGAGCGCGTCAACCGCCTCTCATCGCCCTCCCCCCCTCCACCGATCCGATATCCACCGCAGGGCACAATGCTGATGCGCCATTTTTTTTACGCTGTGCGCGTTTATCTTGCATTTGGGAGGTTGCAGAAAGTTTGTGCAAAACCAGTGGCGGTTCCGCTTTTCTAATTACCTCTCTAGAAACCCTTTCAAAGACCTATGTGAGATGTCTATGACAAATGATACTCATTCAGATGTGTTTTGTAACTTAAAAGTAGATTGTCGTTGTTTTGATTTTGCTTTCATGAATATTTATGAAAAGTAAACTCAAAACTGACAACTTTTAGGTCGATCATCTTTTACGATCGCATAGATAGAATGATTTGCAAACATTACATCCATATGAATGATATCCAGAAAATTGTTATATTCACTGTCATAGGTCCCTGAAAAATCTTTTACATGGTAGTGTGACTATCGGGCGGACGTTTTGCAAACATTACAAGAGACATAACCTCCTTCAAGAGATTCATTTCCTAAACAAAAAGGAGATATGGTGGTCAAAGAAAAGAAAATATTTATTTTTGCAACCATAAGTGGAGAAAGAGTGCTGGACATTCTTTCACGAATAGCTGACATGCGGGACAGGTGACTCTGCACCGATTTTCGATTTTGGACTGACTGCATTTTGTACTAAATATACTCATTCCTCATCTGTCTCTCCTTTTTTCATTTATGGCCAAAATTTGGAATGACAGCGCTCCTTTTGGGTGTGCGGAGCGATCGCGATTGGCCAACTTTTTAGATTATGTGAAAACATTAAAACACAATGAATCAGGCAAAGGGAAATATACCTGACAATTTTTTGTTATCTTTTTGTAACTTAATTAGTATTGTAAAAACCTTCATGTGAAGGGAGTTACAACGTCGACAATTCCTTTGAATAGTCTCATTCCTTTTCCCCGATATCTGTTAATAATTGTCCATTATTTAATGTCATATACATGTTTTGAAAATATTAGAAGTTTTGCGTAATTTTGGGTGAAAGGAAAGCAATATTAAAAAATATTTAATACAATATTTTTCCGAAAACGTCTCAATTTTTTTCTTTAATGTTTTATACGGATAGTGATAAATGAACAAAATAACGACACAAACGCTATTTTTGTTTTCTGCTACCGCTACAGCAGCAGAGAGAAACATATGTAATGCGCGAAAAAAACGGCGAATTTTTGCAGAAAAACTCTGCAGGGCCCCTGGGTAACGAAAAATCGGATAAATACAGTTGCTAAATATAAGGAGAAAATTCTCTAACATGTGGTGTTCCCAGAATCCATGTTTTGGGGGTCTTTGATACCGAAAAATCGATTGATGGCAAAAACGTCTGTCAGTCCGTCCATCTGTGAACAACGCTATCGGCTAAAACGTTCTGCCTATTTTTTCCAAAATTGATATTCCCCAATTGATCTGGGTAGTGTCGCGGCACCTTGAATTTGAAACCGATATTTTAATTTTGGGGTACTTTACATGAAGCCTGTGGAATAGGCGTTACAAATAGGCATTACAAAATTTAATTTCAAAATTTTAAAAAATGATTCAATCGTTTTTTATTAAAATTTGTTATTGAATAGTGTAAAGGTGATTTCAGAGAATTGTGCTGGTCTCATTTTTTCAAAAACTCTGATTTTTCGAAAATTGCGAAAATTCAATATTTTGTTGGTGTCTTCAATATGCTATAATTTTGAAGATACAATGTTTTCTGAATGAAATGTATTCATTAAATAGATCTTCAAATAAGGTCATGTTGAATTTTTTGAAAATATCTATATTTTTTGTGTAATTTGGCGACATAGTCGCCCGCTCCGAATTTACTGCGCTTCGGGAACGTTAAAATAATGGTGGAGGTGCGCAGTTACGTAAGTTAAAATTTGTATATTATTTCATATTTCATTTTATTTTTATTATTTATTATATTTATATTATCTCATTTTAAATTGCGTTCTTTAATTGTGTTAAATGTGAAAACGAATAGATGATTCCACTTTCTTTAACAAGATGTTAGAATCAAGAGTAATGCTTGCAAAAACCAAGTAATATTGATGAATATAAAAATATTACACTTTATTATATTTTTCTAGCAATTTTAATTTTCTTGCTAGCGGTATCAACAATGCTAATTGGCAAAATGTGTATCCCATACGAATAAGCGGTCATTGTTGCTTGTTGTCACCCACTGTTGTTACGCCGCACGGATAACAGAAAGCGATAATGACGGCTGCCTTTCGTTCTAGTTAATATAAATTAATACTTTTGTATATTTGGAGAATATTACCATACTATAGTGTTTAATAATTACTATTATATATTTTTCGATTTGTTTGCCAACGCTGTCAGTATCGAATTATTTATTAAATTTTAATTATTTTACTTTCTCGCATACTGCTTACGTAGAATATTGTAACGCTAAATAACTCATCGGATATGATCGTACCTACACTGCGTACCTTATACAATGAATTCAATGCCAGAAATATATTTTTATGTAAAGTTTTGAATAGAAAATCTATTACTTGAAACTATTTAATTTTCGCACCAAATGTTATCCGATTTCAAATGCGTTTTACAAAAAAAGATGGCTGAAATGTGTAAATTCGGAGAAAAATTGAGGTGTAAATAGTATTGCATAACCGTTATTAAAAGCGAGAAAGTACGTGCTGTTTTAGCACCACTAAAGTTGTGTAATATGAGCTCAAATTGCGCATTTTCAGAAAAGCTCAAACGACATTTTTTTCAAAAACTGCTCCAAGTTTTTACTACTATTGAAGCCATATTTCAATTCTACTTTTAGAAAACCCAAAAATTCAGAAAATAATATAATTTTGGCGCCGATGGGTAGCAGTGGGGTGGAGGGTAGGGCAATACCAAGAAACTAACAAAGTCTGAATATTGCGAGAAAGTTTGTGCCATTCTGTAGTACCACTAGTGAATTTTGACGCAAGAATGAATTTAAAAAAACAGGGAAATTTTTATTACAATCCTGAGAACATTTAACGGTAATTTTCATAAATTCAACACAAAATCTACTAAAAGTCTTTTAGTGAACAAAAATGTGTATAAATATAACTCAGTTTTATGATTACACACAAAACAGTCGGTTCTCGATTTGTTCATTTGTCGTAACTTTAACTTCGCAATTTTTTTCAAACAAATGCGAATGTACAACAGCATATTTTTTATGCTTTTGTTTCTCTCATAAATTAAAGGAGAAATTCTGGTTAAACCTTTTGTAAGCTTTCAGTTTTTATAAGAGGAAAAAGCAATGGATTTTTCCGTGCAAACCTATTGTGGAGGAAAATGCAAGTGCAGTTGTAGAGAAAGCCAAATGTATCGTTTTTTACATTTTTTGTTTCCAATTTCTTTTATCTTACACGTTTTTTTAGAGCAGTGTGATAAAACCAGAATGGAAATATGAAAATAACTCTAACTGAAGGAAAAGAATCATGACTGTAAACTTCAAGCAGCCTTCAAAGCATGAACAATTCTCAAGAAGGGATTTGCGCACATTCGAATTTTTATACCGAGAGAGATGGCTCAGGGCATCAACTGATGTCACTGCAGTCCCTCAGCTAGCCGACGGTAGGTCGGCGCCGGATCTCGCCATCCAGCGGGGTAAGGACACCGCCAAATCCCGATTAAAGCATGCATTACACTTACGGGACTAATGAACCTATTAGTTGACGTGCTCGGAATTACTAACAATCAATCAATGGAATTTTTATCATGTTTTCAAGTAGTTTTTCAATTCTAGAGAGCACAATATTCATATAAAATTCTTGATATCTTTTACATTCCTTGGCCGGGCGCATTACAGTATCCGTTGACGGTCTGGAGAAAGGTTGATCTCGAGACGGAATATATTATGAACCGTGACTATCGCAATTGCGGAAATTGATGTGATGAGGTTTAACATGCATATTGTCATCTCATTCTGGTTATTTATGGACGTCGCAGCCCCACACAATCCAGCATGCAATGTGGAAATATGCCCTTATCGTGAGTTTTTCAAGCAAATTAGATTAAACGGAGAAAAACATGCTCATTCCGATGTTCACAGGATCAGCCTGGATTCCTTCCTGAGAGTTTGCCAGACATTTGTTTGATGAGTTAATCAATGATGAGTTTGTCGTCCTATCCGAGACTGAGTACGTGAGTGAATTCTACTCTGTGTTTTGCATGTTTTCTCTGATTACTTTCAGGTGAACGCCGGAGTACACTACACAACCGGCAGGCTACGAACCGCATCCGAACCTTCCCTCCTAGCCCTGTCCCAACTCTCGTACTTTGATTAAGGCGATGCAGTGGTCACTTATTGTCAAAGAATACAAAAAAAAACTTTAATAATTTCACAAAACTTTAACAATTTCACAAAACTCTTGCAGTGTTGCGAAACACAAAATTAAAGGCACACACTGACCAAGCGATGCTACCTGACTAACACAGCAAGCAAAAACCAAATGAATGTAACATTGAAAGGTTACGAGGCACACATGGCCGGGTTGTCGAACCACACCACTGTCACAGCACCACCGCTCCTACAAATCACACCGCTGTCCAGTAGAGGGTCTCAAATGCAGAAATCGTGAAAAATGCCCTTCACCGCCGTGGATGCTTCATGCTCCCGGTCCACCATAGCTCCATCCGCTTGGCCCACACTCCACCAGCTGTGTCGCCCGCGGTCCGCACATGCTCTGGCGGTGCCCCGGGTTCCGACCCCGGGCAGGGCGCAGAGGGGCGGGCAGCCGGCTAGCTGCGGCGGGGGGCGGACGTAGGCGGGGGAGAGATACGGGCGCGACGGCGCGATGGTGTTGGTGGCGGCGGTGACGGTGGTGATGTAGTGACGTCACCGGGTGTCGGCGGCGAGGGTAGCTGATTGCAACCTGGCAGGGCGGCGGAAGAACTGTCACATGCATCAAGGCGCGGGGAAACAATGATTTAATTAATGTCTTCATTCCATTTCATTGATTGATTGATGGATTGATTGATTGATTGATTGATGATGGATTTTTTTTTTAAGTGGGACGCGCGAATTTTGGAATTGGCGCCCCCATGACACCCTGGTCTAGCATGGAACTCCCATAATTTAGCGGGAAGCACTCCAAAGAGTGCCCAGGTGGGCGGAAGTCGCAGGAACTTGTCCGCGCCGAGCAAAATGTGCTAACACTTATCCTCAAATAACCCATTCCTCGTTGATCAAGGGTAATATAACAAATGTCAAAGACACTCATATAGAGACGTAAGACACTATTAAATGTCTCGTGATGCATCATGTTTGAACGGGGCAATTCCATTGATATTAAAGAAGAAAACATTCATTTGATTTGTAATAGGTAAAACAGACTGGTGACTTTTCATCAAAAAGTGTTGCTTCCTGGAATGTATAATTTAAAAATAGGTAATTTTTCTTTGCATCAGGGAATTAATACAATTTACTTCTATCTTTTATCTCACAGTTCAGCATTTCTTTTATCTAACACAGCAAAAAGTAATTTATAAAAATTATAAATATTTCTTGTAATGATTTATTCAGCATAGAGTGGAACAAAGAATTTCTTGCTACATATATTATTTTTTTCTTTCAGTATTGTAAGGTTCCCCTCCAACTTTTGAATACTTCCTCAAAGACGCAATTCTTTTTGTGATCGGACTCAGCAGCTGATCGGATCTCCCACAATTACAACGCTGTTCGTCAGGAGGGACGCCTTGCCCCAGGCTCGCGGCCGAGCAGCAGGGGTGTAACGGACGTCGAGGACATTATTCAGCGTCGGGGATATTGGAACCGGGAGAGGATGTGTGTGGTGGAGGGCAGTGGCAAAGGCGGCGTTGAAGTCGGGTTGATGGGAAGGAGGCTGAGACAATGATAACTTGGGGATGGAAAAATGAGGGTTCGCGGAGAGCGGTGATAGAAGAGGCGTTGGAGCCGAAAAGAGGTGAGACTGGCTGGGGCGTCAACGTTGGGGGCGTTGGAGCGTGAGGAAGGCAAAGGGTGTGGAAGACTGCAGTAGAAATGGAGGCGTCAGGGTCGGCAAGAAGTAAGAGCGCCGAAGGAATCAGGGAAGTTGAAGACATCTAGGAGGGTAGTAGTCAGAAAGAGGACGGAGGTCGAAGGCGGTCGTGGTAAAGGAACGTCGGTGAAGGCAATGAGACAACGGAGGGTTCATGCCAGCCAACAAGGGCGTTGAGCGCGACTGGGAAAAGAAATCGTGGCCACTGGGTCTCCCAGCGAGGCGGTGGCGGCGGCGGCGGAGCGACTGCGCGGGCGGCAGCACCGACGAGCAGCGCCGCCGCGACCTCCGACCCGAGCGCCGAGGGCGGCTGCTTTGAAATTCGAATGCCGCCGCCGCCACCGCCGGGCCGCGCTAATTTTTCGCCGGCGCGGCGCGGCGCTGGAGGCGGCGGTGGCGGCGCCGATGGCAGCGGTGGTGGCGGCGGCGCCTCCACCCTGATATCGATCTCGCGCCGCCGTCCGCCCAGGTAGCGCCGGCGCCCGTCGTCTCGTCGCCCGGCCGCACCGCGACGCCCCGGCGCCCCTCCCGCGCCCCGCCCGCGCCCCGCCCCGCGCCCCCGCCCTGCGTGAGGAGCGTCGTAAACAAACGAACAGTCTCTTCGGCGCCCCGGGCACTTTTCTCTGGTGCCGCCGAGCGGAGGAGAAAGGCTTGTTTCCAGGGCGTCGCTTTCACTGTTTCCATATTGTTTCTGTCCTCTTTTTCGAGTTTGGCACTGTAGTAACAGTGGATACGGGCGGCATATTGTACTACTGAAACGGTTCTGGGTTGTGTGATTTATGTAGCACTCCGAGGAAAACAGGTTGAACGCGTTGTATTTAAATTGGGCGTAGTATTGTGTCTGTGAATTAATTTTCCGAAACGAAGTACACTCCGGCGCCTCAAAGATCATCTTGATTTTTAGAACAAAAGTTTGAAAGTAGAAATTTAAGAGAGTTAATATCTAAAAGGTTTTTAGTGGTGTATCTAGGATATATCCCTAATCCATTCCATTAATTGTGATGTCCTCCTTTCCTCGTATATTTTGTTGTGGTTGGTGGAATCTATTCCACACTACTTTACATAAATACTTCAATAATATGAATGAAAGTATGAAATGAATTAATGTATAATATCAAGTTAAAGTTAGTATGTAACGTCTCAAATCTAATAGAATCACCATAATACAGCAGATAGATATGGCAAAAAGGCCAATTTTGTTTCGCACCGCTGGAAAAAGGCCTTATAACACGCTCTTACTTCCTAAAAGCTAATTTAGTACCACATTTATTGTTAAAATAAACGCACATGTGTGGAGGATAATCTTCCTTTCCGAACTATGGGTTTTACAAATATCTAATGTATTACACTTCTATTACTTTTAATTACTCAATTCAACAATATACTATACGTTCGTCAAGGGATATCTGCTGTAGAGACTATTTCTGGGCTGACAGCCATCCGAACAGAGTCGCGGCGACGAATTTTAAGTAAAGAATATTTATTTTTAATCAAATGCTTGGATTTGAGGGATTTTATCTATCATTATGAAATTAAATGATTCATCCTTGAAAACAAACAAAACATTACAATTTGGCTGCTCCTTGGCTTTCAAAACAAATAATACATACATGTTTATAACTATAGCAAAAACAATGACAAAACTAAAATCCTTATCAATAATCATATCCCATTTATACCATTATTTACAAACACACATACTCACTTTATTCTCCCTGTACGCACATGGCTATTTTATCTTAATGTACTAATTTGAATAACTTAATCTCCAAGACATGACTTGGTCTTCCAACAAATTTTACTCTTATCATTGTCTATTCGTCACTTCCCTTTTTTTGAGCCTCTGCGCTCTTGTACGTAGATTTTCGTCGTACTCCCCGGTCATCAGCGGCATGCTCCAACACATCGTCGGTCTTATCCGATTACTGCCTTTTCCTTCCTACCGCCATCATGGTTCCAGAGCTTCTCCTATTATACCGATTGTATTGCTACATTCTACCGCCACCGCAATTCGAGAGCTTGTGCCTCCACATGAATCCACTTTGTCTCCAATCAACACCGCAGTTAGATAGCTTCTGCCCCGGCAGGTCATAAAACTCACCGCTCACTGGTTTTCTTCCAAAGCGCAGTATTATTCCCACCTCGTTTCTTGTTCGTACTTCTGCGTCGATTTCGTCCTACGTCCAATGCCTACCCCTCTTCTCGATTAGATACTCGCCCCTCGACGCCTGATACTGTTTACTTCTTGTGACATCCGGTTTCACCATACTCTTCTGATTTATTTAATTCCATTGAAATTCCTCACCGTGCAATTTATGTGTCCTTTATAAGTTTATTACTAAAACAATTTACACTATTTTCTTCGTCCATTTATTATTTTCCACTTCCCTCAAACTATAGTAGTTTATATATTTATCCTTCCTCTTCTCCGGATAACCATTATTATCATTAAACACATTTTCATAACACGTGTTCTTATTTGTTTCGTTTGGCCCTCTAATTATCCATCACACATAATCCAATAGATTTTCCACTATCCTTTGTCTCAGTTGCTCAGAGAAATAGTGTTGACATTAATCAATTAAACCGTGTTGTCCTTAAATTGAGTTTGAGGACAGGTGTGAGTCACAGAATCAAACAAAGAGCTTATTTCCGAGAACATGAAGGATCCCAGTTGGGGTAATGTACTTTAGTAGTTTTCCAGTAGTGTAAGAGCATTGAAGGGAGTCAAGACTGCATTATGATACGTAGAGACAGAGGACAATGCAGAATCAAGTATGGAGAGAGCACAAACTCTGGAGAAGGATGTAGAGAAATTTCTAATGAAAAATGTACGAAGCAAAGAATAGAAAATAAATGATTTTTAAGATTAAATTAAAACATTTATATTTTGAGTTCGTTCTGTTAATGCATTTTTCTGTATGTCTTTATTAATAAAATCAATAATTGCCGAGAAATTCTATTTAATTTTGACAATATCGGATATAGTGAATCTGTGAAATTGTCAACCAAAAATGCTAGTCCCGATAAGTTAACTATAACCGGAGTCAAATCCATTTTCATTATTAACGTTATTAACCCTATAAACAAAAACTAATAGACGCAGTTGAAATAAATAAACCGAAGCGATAAGACGTCTGATGCAGATTAGCCTACGAAATGTGCGAGGTCGCTGACCGCTGAGCCAGATAACCGCTTAAAAGAGGGAACATTCCAAGTGTCTTTTATGAAAAAGTAGAGTTCCACGAAAAATGGTCGTTAATGAAGGTGGACGCTTAATTAATATGGCGGCTCCAGCAGATTTCTCTGTATTCCTGTTAGCACTGAGATCGGAGTCGGAACTTCGTAGGCTCACTTGTTTAAGTAATTGCCGTTACTGGAAATGACACTATGAGCGGCAGAGTGAACCAACCCACTGTGGAGAAAATGGGAAAAAATCGATTTGAATATTTCGTGAAACTTGTGTTACCTAGAATTACTTTATTGGGGGACATTGCTATCTCAAGTCACTGTGGCATGTTAGAAGGTATCTGAAGGTACATAGAAGTGCCAACACATAACGCAGAGTACTTTTAATGTGGGTTAGCCCACTTTGCTCTTTTGGGTATTTGATGATATAGCCAGTGGGATATAGTTGTGGCAGTGCATTTTCTGTTGATTTTTTACTAACATCAAGTGTGAGAAAAATTAACGTGTATTGAATCACTACACCTTAATTTTCGATTTAGACTGTTTCCTGTTTGTACTGTTTCATTCAAGCATCGTAGTAGAAACAAAGACAGATGGGGTTATTTAAATCACTGTGAACGGATATTTCTTCTTAGCGTTTTGTCTTGCTGAATGACAATATATTGCCACAAAAATGTGTGGATGATTTTTTTTTTCGACTTTTCGATTGGACCAAATGCTTGATCTCAAGGTATGATTGGCCCCTTACTAGAAATGTATGATTTTTTCAACCACACTCAGATTTGGAGATGCACAAATGTAATTACATAGCACCGACAGGTTTAACGGACACAATCGACCACTGCTTTCGCTGGCGAATATTACGTTACATACTCTTGTTAGCACCAAAGTGGACTAACCTCAGGTCAGTCCACTTTGCTTTCAACAGACGAGATGGCAAAAGCTGTGTTGTGGTGCCATTTAGCGATTAATTGCAAAATGTTGTTTAGTCCAGTGAGCAGTTGATAGGTCTACTTTTAAAGATTGCACTTCTGCAAAACACGTTGCTAACAATTTTGTGAGTTAGTCCACTCTGCCGCTCGTAGATATAAAGATTTACACTCAAATTCTCAGGTTACACCTCCAAATGAATCATAGAGTATTCAATTTATAAACAATATTTAAACAATAGACAATGTTATAGAGTGTTTAAGTCTCCAATTTAGTGGCCAATTTGAAGTAAACTTCATATTAATTTGTTATACATCCACAGCTGCAATGGATTCCAATCTCGCCTAAATGAATCTGCAATACCTTACCGATAGAAATCCTTGTTGTATTTTTTTAATGGAATGTTAATATCACATAATCATGTTGCATTTAAAGTATTTTTTATCTGTGTCGTTATGGATTTTCGTGAAACGTTAAAATAATTTTACCAACACGATTGAGATGACTAACCGCTGATTAACTCTATTTTTTAAATTACATTTTTATTCCGTTGTAATCTTACTTCCTCCAATATTCATACAGAATATTCACTCCGAACGGTCTCGGATTGTAATTATTCCGAGCAAGTGAAGTCTGAACGGCATATGGGGATGGAGGTGGACACCGGTTTTTTGGCTAGTCGTGCGAGATCTAGGGTGGAGGGTTGACCCGGTGGAACGAGGGTAAATGGAAAGAGCACTGTGGGATAAGGGCATGGGTGATTGATTATTTCGTTCTTTCGGGCGCGACAACCAATGGTCATAAGTCACGTAAGTGTAGTACATGTTTTTATCGCGGGATATGGTTGTGTTTCTCCCGCTGGATGGTGAGACCTGTCGCCGTCCTACAAATTGCATTGCGGCGTTTTCCTCACCCAGGTATCACCCCCCAGTCGCGTCAAGTTCTAATCTGCGCCTGGTCTCCCGATATGTGGTAGTGAAGTGAGTGTATACATGTGTGTATCGATTGGACGTGAGGAAAGGACAAGGAAGCGGAAGGAAAAATCGCGCACAGTCCGTGGCCCATTTGTTTGGGTATTACTTCTGCATTCTGTTTATATTGATCCGAGAAACCAAGGAAAACTACACAACAGAGCCGGCCTCTAGAATTCTCCTCCAGATACGATTGAATTCGATCTGGGTAACTGGCTAGTGAAAATCGTGCTACTGTCGGCCCTTGAACCCTAAAACCTCCCAGTCAGAGGCTAGGCGTAGGGGAATGAAAGTGGGACAGTTAGGAAAGAGTGTGTGGAGTGGTGTGGTGTAGGTGTGATGGAGATAATGATTGCAAGGTGACGTTTTGCTCAAGGTAGTGCAGGCGGAAGTGGGTCATTGGTTTCCGGTGCAGTGTAGAGGACTTGTTCAAGGGAATGCGGCTTGGGTGTTGGATAATGGGATTTTCTGCAGGATAATGTGATTTGATGAAGAGTGAAGCGTGTTGATTTGGGGAGATTCTGGTTGGAGCCGGAGGGTTAGAGTTGATGCTAGAAGTACGAGCATTTTAAGGGGGATTGTCGGTGCCGAGAGATGGTTAGCGCACGTCGATGGGGACTGTGTAAGATAATGCAGAGTGGTACATGGTGGTGCAGCGTGGTTATTGTGGAGACTGGCCCTTGCGGGGAGCCGGGCGCGGTCGAGCGGTACTGGACGATCCTCAACGCTCGGAGCCATCTGCGCCGGGAGGCAGGCGGAGGCCCGCGAGGCGGTTAGCAGTGCAACGTACGAGTTGACGCGGGCGGAATGGGGCACGCGAGGGCGGGGTGGATAGGAGTGAGGCTGGGTGGGTGGGAGGGAGAGGGATGGAGGGGAGGGCATCGGAAACGCGCGGCGCACCGCTTGGCGCGGGCCGGAGCGGAAGTGCCGGGCGGGGCTGGGAGTGGCGGGGTGGCAGTATGGGACGGCGAGGGGAGGAGCGGGACGGTGAGAGGGAGCGGCTGTCCGGATTCCGCCTGCCGATGCGGTGCCCGCGCGGATGTTGCGCTGCTCGCGGCCAAATCCGCAGCCAGCGGCGCGGCTAATAGGGCGCGGGCGCTGGGTAAAGGGGATGGCCAGCGAGGCGGCGCTTGTTTGCAGGGCGCCATGCGCTGCGAAAATGTATAAAAACACGAACTATTTTCATCTTTACACTAGACTTTGCTAATTACGAACTAAAAGTATTGTGACGGTCCGGACAGACATGTCACAAAATCAAAAATTTCGATACATTTTTAATAAGTAAATTACGACATATTTGCAGAGACAAATGACCTTTAGTGAGCGTAGTGACATTTATGTATTTATTACGCCGGAGTTGACGAACTAGTGAAACCTAATTAAATCGATATAAATAAAAAATTAGATATATTTTGGAATGACAAGTTACAAATGTAAAATGTTTTGCAAAATAAAGGGAACGTAACAAAAACGTAAGTAAGTTAATATGCCTATTTTGATAAACTTATTGGAAAAAGACATTGAAACATAAGTGAATAACGGGAAAAATACGAAGTTAATTTATTTAAAGAGAGTTCAAGGGAGAACTGGAGAGAAAAACGTAATTTTTTGGAGATGCGCAAACGACAAATGAAGAAGGCAGTTGTTTTTCGAGCACTTCAGGGAAGTCAGGAAAAACAATGGGGAGAATGCTTATGGACTCGCTCGAGGTCGGATGGCAGAAAGGAAGCGATTTTAAAAGTATGGTAAAAACGATTGTAATATGGAAATGATGACATGGAATTGGGAGTAATTAATGGATACGGTAGTTACGGAAGACATCGCAAAGGGAAGTGATCATTTCAGACTTTTGTTTTTCTTCCTATTTGACACTGTGAGAAGGCAAAGACCTGTATTTTTAAAGGGGAAAGCGTTTCAAAATTCATAATTACATGACCATTAGAACAAATGCGCGCTTGTATGAATGAGTTTTTGCAAATGTTAAGTGTGAGTGTTGTGTAAATATTTATATTTTATGTCAAGGGTATACATATGTGTTTCTGTGTTACTTGATGTTTGTACCAGACAGAAGAGGCGGCAACAACGTCAGGTAAATTCTTGTTACGAATAAATAAGATTGCACCGGTATTGGCGATGACGATAATTGAAAATACGTAGGTAGGTCAAAAAGTATCTGCAATTTTGCTCTAATTGTCTTATTATACGTCTTGATTATACGGCTTTGTGTGTTGCCTAAAAACTAGATGGGACCGTTGTCTTTGCCTGTACGAGGTTTCAGCGTTATCTGATCAGTCAGTCTTGCGCTGTTGTGGTGTAAAGATGGCTATAGCACACTCTGTTTGCACCAAAGAAGAAGAGCGTTCCGTAATCCGTTTTTTATGGCTTAAATGTGTACTAGGGACGGAAATCCATAGCAGGTTTTCAAAACAATACGGGCACAATGTTCTATCACAGAGAAGTGTTTACCAGCTCACGGAACAGTTTAAAAATGGTCGAACGTGCGCCAAGAAAGAGTGAAGAACGGCAGCAACTGAAGAAGAAGAAGAAGAAGAAGAAGAAGAAAGAAGAAGAAGAAGAAGACGAAGAAGAAGAAAGTAGCTATGGGTTCCAAAATAACTCAATGAAGAGCACAAGCGCAATCGTGTGAGAATCGTGTGTTGGAGCATCCTGTGCACAGTCCCAATCTCGGCCCATCGGAATACCATCTGTCTGGTCCGTCGATTCTGCTCCGATTAACAGTTCAAAGAAGTGGTGCATATGCGCCTTGCTGTACAATCGAAAACCTTTTTTTCAGAAGGTATCGGAAAGCTTGTGCAAAGATCTGCCAAGTGTATAGAAAAGAAGGGTGACTAAGTTAAAAAATGATATCAATAAAAATTGTGTGTTCTCCCTGTAATAAATTATAAACATTGATTGCAGATACTTATTGACTTACCCTCGTATTGTTTTGTGTTTTATTTAACTGGGAATGATGCAAGGGCCCATTACGTATATAATCCAAAACAATCGCTGATAAATACCCGTTTCCTGTTCAGGAAAGGCTTTGCGTTCTCACGACCCAACATACATGTCTTAAACGGTCTCTAGTTCTACCTTGTGTGTGTGTTAATAGATTTTTTTGTTTATAAAGAAGAGGAATTAAGGATCTGTTTCAGTATGCAATTTATCGCCAGCACTGCGCGATACAGTCGCGATCATGCGACTCCTAGCAGCACAGCCGGGAACGACGTGAAATACCATGAGATATTCCGTTTTGATGACACATCCCCACGCGTCAAGAAAGAAAAACCGAAGTATAATATATTGGATGTAGATAATAAAATAAATTTAACTTAATGTTCTGTAAGTGATTTGTTTGAAATTTCTTATGTTAATACTTTGTTCAGAAACAGTATATCAATATAAAAAAACTAGTGGTCCTACAGAATGGCACAGACTTTCCCAATTTAGTTTTCTGTTTCGTTTGGTCTCGGCTAGCTATTCAGACTTGCCAATACTCTTGACAGCTGCCATCTAACGTCGCTCAAACTACATGTTTTTGACATTATATTAATTTGTGGATTTCCTAATAGTAGAACAAAAATATCATTTCAAGGATATTGAAAAACAGTTAAATTTTGTTCTAAATTTAACACAGAAGAGATTTGCATTTTCGAAAAACTTCATTTGAAGTAATTTGAAGCACTTACACTCACAAATTCAATACTGTTTACAAATTGTTGTAAATGTGCATTTTAACCGTATGAGAGAACTTTTAAAAAATATATTTGTGTAATTTTTGAAAAAAACAACAACCAAAATTAACTTTATGCCATATTAAAAAGTGAAATTAGCACTATCCATTCGATAAGTTTGAACATTTTTGATAAAATGGCGTTTGAGCGTTTCTGAAAATACAGAATTTTAAGCAAGTTTTCACAGGAAACTATTCAGTTTTCGAAAAAACTTTATTTGACATTATTTAAATCACATGTACTCATTAATGTAATAATGTGAACAAATCGTCGTTAATGTAAATATTCACGTGAGAGAAAGTAAAATGATTACATTTTTGTAATTTTTGAAAAAACAAAAGAATAGAGCTACATGGCGTTAATGTTATCTCACAGAGAACATATAGCACTTTACCTACAAAAAGTTTAAAGAAAAATTTGGAGCGGTTTTTGAGAAAATCTGGATATTGTAATTTTTAAAATTTCAAATATTGCGTGCAATATTGTCCCAAACTAGTAACATTTTCAAAAAAATGTACATGACTTTAATGAAAGAACTGACTTTAGACAACATATTTTATTTGAAGGAAAATCTCTTACTTCAATTTTGTAGTTCTAGGAAGACGCTGAAAAAAATTCACTTTTGCAATTTTCGAAAATTCAGAGTTAACTGTGAAAATGGGAGCTATTTCACCTTTATAACTGTGTTTTATTCTATTCTTACAAGAAATTCAAAGAAAAAATTTGGAGCCGTTTTTGACGGGTGACACTTTGAAACTTTGAAAATGTCTGGGGAGCTTGATGTAAAGTACCCTCAATTTTGAAGAAAGTTTTTAAAAATCGCGGCGCATTGTGTGAACGCAAATCGACCAGGGGATATCCATTTTGGAAGAAATTGCACGTATGGTATAGGCGCTAGTGTTGTTCACAGACAGACAGAGAGACAGACTGACGGACGGACGGACGGTCGTTTTGAAAAAACACACTTTTTCGGTATCAGGGGACTTCAAAACGTGTATTTCCATTAAAATCTCCAAATCGATTTTCCCCAACATTACATAACTTTCCGTATACTACGTATATACGTACGTATACGGGAAAGTAAAATTGTAGGAAGACACAGAAAAAATTGTGAACTTTTCCAATTTTCGAAATTTCAAAGATTTCAACGAAAACGATACCTGAGCCATTTTACAGCGTTTTCATCGCTATCCGAGTACAAAAATTAATTAAACAATTTAGAGCCCTTTTTGAGAAAATTTAAAACATGTTGAGGATTCATATAACGTGCCCTCCCTCAAATCCAAATATCAGTTTCAAACATGTAGGGCCGCGAGTGTGCTTGCGTTGATTGGAGAACATCAGTTTTGGAGAAAATTGTTTACCGGGGCTTATTAACATTATATGAGTGACAGGTGTAATTTTTTTCAAGGGATCGGCATTAAGCTAGATCCGATTTTTATCCCTCAGGGTTATTATCCCTGAGGGTATGAAAGATGAAATGATGATAATGAGGGGTGAAAGGATGACACGTGCATAGAGACATACACAAACAGACCCATGCCCGAGGCGGGACTCGACCCTCGGTCAACCCTCGGCTGACCCTCGGTCGACTTTCCGTCTGAGATCGCCAGATGGCTTAGCTATCTCGGCTATTCGTACCGGCATTATTATTATTATTATTATTATTATTATTATTATTATTATTATTATTATTATTATTATTATTATTATTATTATTTCCGATTTTTCACACTTTCTCTGCTTTAGCAGGGAAAACTTTCACCTGTCCAATTGATGTTATAGGACTAGGCTCGGACTGCGCAGGAAGGAAATTCATCCTGACCTACATGAATGTCACTCATTTAAAATTTTCTAACAATATGACATGTTTGAAGGAGGGTGGCTTTCTGGGCTTCATCAAATATATTTTTGATACCTAATTTCTCCAGATTTCTTTTAAAGTTCCTGGTGACAACTCCTTCAGCTGATATAACCATGGGGAAATGGGACACCTCGTACAACTTCCAAATGTTTTTTAATTCAATTGCCAAGTTCTCATATTTTCTTAATTTTTCCGCTTCGGACTTCCGCAAGTTGCGAGTCAAGAAATTGCGACATCGATTATAGAAGCTGTTTTCTTTTCTTTGTCTATTATGAGGATATCAGGGCGGTTATGATCAACTGTTTTATCCGTCATAATAGGCCGATCCCAGTATAAGACGTGCGTCTTCGTCTCGAGCACAGCATCTGGTTCATACTTGTAATATGCTGGAACATTATTCTCCAACATTCCAAGTTTCATTCCTACTTCTCGGTGAATGAGTTTTGCCACTTGATTATGTCTGCCTAAATAGGCGCTCTCTGACAAAGTACTGCACCCAGCCATTATGTGTTCAATAGACTCTCCATTGTTACCACATCTTCTACATTTATCGATATCATTTGTTTTTAAAATATGTTTTTCATAGTTTTTTAGTTCTTATTACTCTGTCCTGAATTGCTGCTACAAAACCTTCAGTTTCCTGGTACAAGAAACCGTTGCTAAACCACTTCAAGGACGCAGATTTGTCAATCATAGGGTCCAACAGAGAGTTCGGAAATTTACCATGAAGTATCACTTGTTGCCAACTTTGTATTTCCTCCTTTAGAGTTGGTACAGTAATATTCGTGTCTTGGGTGCTTAAATTAAGTGGTGTGTATCCATTGTCAGCACTCACCACCTTCTGCATGACGGAATCCTGAGACCTAAGTATAGCGTCTCTTTTTTTTGTTCTTGGGCTCTGCAGAGTTTAAAAATATTGAGTAACCCTCGACCACCTTCTCTTCTAGGTAAATACAAACGGATAACAGAAGATTTAGGATGCTATTATTATTATTCCATTACATCACGACTAAAGATCTTATGAGTCGGCTGAATATAAAATCTACTCCAGGTTGCAACCAGCTACCTAAGGAGCAGATTCGGTGACTATCAGTGCCTCTACAATACTTTACGCAAAATGTGGGCTGTTCCAAATAAAGCAATTTCTTGCACTTCCCAGTCTTTTGAATTACCTGGGAGTTTAGACAAGTTCTTACTCAAATTTTGCGGAACAAATCACAGAGCTCCGATAACTATCGGGACGACCTGTGCTTTTACGCTCCACATTCGGCTGATCTCGATTTCCAAACTCTTGTATTTAAGACGTTTCTCTGCCTCCTTGGTAACGACGTTTTGATCGCAAGGTACAGCAACATCGATAAGTAAACACGATTTTTTGGCCAAATCCCGGATAACTATATCCGGTTTGTTTGCCGCTATCGTGCGATCAGTTTGAATTTGTTGGTCGTACAATATCGTACACAATCCAACAGACGTCACCGGTTTCGGTGAGTGTTCGTACCACTTGGGGCATGTGTTTGGAACTTCGAGGGCGGTACAGATCTGCCAGTGGAGGTAGCTACACACCCTGTCATGTCTTTTAAGGTATTCGGTCTTTGCTAGGATTGGACAAGCTGAGACAATATGATCAATGGTTTCTACTTGCTCCAGGCAAATGCGGCATTTGTCATCTTGGGAAATTTTGAGAACCGCTTTATCATAATGTCGTGTTCTCAAGGCCTGATCTTGGGCAGCTATTACAAGTGCTTCCGATTCTGGCTTCATCCTTCCCCTTTTAAGCCACATAAATGATTGATCTTTATTGATCTGCACCTTGTCCATTCTTTTTAGGTATTGACCGTGGAGTGGTTTGTCTCTCCACGATTTCTTTAACATTTTTTGTGTCTCACACTTCATGTTTAGCAGCATCAGAAGTTCAGTGTCTGTGTTATTCGACGTGTCTTGCCTAGTTTTCTTCGCAATGTTTCTTGCTACACTAACAATGCCTCTGTTTCCCATTCTTCGGTCAGATTTCATGACCTGCCTCATTAGAGGGTCGTCTTGATGGCTGACTACATACTTACCCAACCTGACTATTGCGTTGTGCCAGGAGGCCTCAATTTGTCTGAGGCCTCTTCCTCCTTCCTTACGTGACACATAAAGTCTATGTATATCAGCTCGAGGGTGGGAAACATGATGCATTGTCAGCAGTTTTCTGGTTTTTCGATCCATGGTGCGAATTTCTTGCTCAGTCCAGTCCACTAGTCCAAAACTGTATTCGGCTACAGGTACCGCCAAACTACCTATTGCAGATATTTTATTCCTGGAATTCAGAGCGGACTGCGGGACCAGTCTCACTCTTCTATAATACTCCCTACGAATTCTCTCTTTCATTCTGTCATTCGAGATGGTTTCACATTCTTCAATGCCCAGATATTTGTAAGTTTTACCTGGCTCAAGATCTTGAATCACAGTGTGCGTATCAATTTCAATGTTCTCAGACGTTGTGAGTTTCCCTCTTTTTAAATTGATTTTTGCTCACTTGTCAAGACCAAACTTCATGCAGATGTCATTGCTAAAGTCATTCACGACAGACAGCATTTGGGAGAGAATCGCTTCATTCTTGGCAAACACTTTCAGATCATCCATGTAAAACAAATGTGATACTGGCCTTTCATCACCATGGAGCTTAAAAACCAAAGTCAGCTTGCGACAACTGTCTCGATAGTGGGATCAAACTAATGCAAAACAGCAGAGGGGATAGTGAATCTCCTTGAAAAATACCCCTGTTAATCTGAATACTTCTGGTTTCTACTGCTTCCTTTCCGCTGTGGATTAGTAACCTGGTACTCCACGACTTCATACTAGCCTTGCAAAACTCAACAAGTCTAGGATGAAATCGATAGATCTCCAGGGTCTTCAAAATCCAATCGTGTGGTACACTATCAAAGGCCTTTTGGTAGTCAATCCAAGCCATGCTCAAATTACGTTTGCGTTTCTTTACATCATTCAAGATGACTTTATTCAGTAGCAAGATTTCCTTACACCCATAAGAGCCTTTACGACATCCTTTTTGTTCAGCTGGCTTTAGATGATTCTTATCTAGATGTCTATACATTTTGTCAGCTATAGCTGAAGTTATAACTTTGTACAGTACTGGCAGACAAGTAATTGGCCTGTAGTTCTCCGCCAAAGAGCTGTCTCCCGCTTTGGTAGCAAATACGTGATGCCGCGTGTGAGCCATTCCGGGATTTCCTTTGGGTTTTCAAAAATTTTATTAACAGCCTTTGCTAGATGAGAATGTATTGCTTTTAATTTCTTAATCCAATAAATCTGGATCTTATCAATCCCGGGGGACTTCCAGTTTCCCATGTTCTTAATTGCTTGGAAGAGGTCCTCTTCCGAGAATTGGTGAACATCTTCCACTGTTTCTACAAGTTCATCGGCAGCATCAACTTCAGATTGAAGCCAAGATGCGTCTTTGTTGTAGGATCTGCTCTCTTCCCAGATTCCTGTCCAAAATGCTTCGACGTCATCTTTTGAAGGAGTAACAGCTTTGCCATTCGGTTTTTGAGTCAGGTTGCGATAGAATCTCTTCGCGTCTGTTTCAAACAACCGGTTCTGTACACGGAAATCTATTCTACGTTTGTACCTTCTTATTCGTTGAGCCCATGCTTGAATTTTCTCTTTTAGCTTCTCAACTACCATTAGCCTGCTGGTGTCATTTTCAATTTGGTATTTTTGTTCAACATTGAATATTTTTCGTTGAACTTTAGAGGTGTGCGTTGATTTAGAAGATGCCTCAGCTAAGAATGATATTTCACGCCGGGTGTCGGCTATCCGTTTCATAATTCTGTTCATCCATGGGGGTACAGAGCTGTTTACTCTGTTTTGGTATCGGCCGTCGGTGTTCTTGGCTGGCCCCAAAATTATCTGAGATAATAGATATCCAGTTGCATATATGATGTGATTTATTATTATTATTATTATTATTATTATTATTATTATGCTCCATATCACGACTACATATGTTATGAGTTATTCACTACAGATATTATTATTATTATTATTATTATTATTATTATTGTTCCACTACATCACGACTAAAGATGTTATGAGTCGGCTCAAAATAAAATCTACTCCAGGTTGCAACCAGCTACCTAAAGAGCAGATCTAGAGACTGTCAATGCCTCTACAATACTTTGCGCAAAATGTGGGCTGTTCCAAATAAAGCGATTTCTTGTACTTCCCAGTCTTTTGAATTACCTGGGAGTTTAGACAAGTTCTTACACAAATTTTGCGGAACAAATTCTAGTGCTCCGATGACTATCGGTACGATCTGTGCTTTTACGCCCCACATTCGGCTGATCTCGATTTCCAAACTCTTGAATTTAAGACGTTTCTCTGCCTCCTTGGTAACGACGTTTTGATCGCAAGTAGCACAACATCGACAAGTAGACACGATTTCTTCTCCAAATCCCGATTGACTATATCCAGTTTGTTTGCCGTTATCGTGCGATCAATTTGAATTCCTTGGTCATACAATATTGCACACAATCCAATAGACGTCACCGGCTTTGGTGAGTGTTTGGGGCATGTGTTTGGGACATTGAGGCGGGTACAGATCTGCCAATGGAGGTAGCTACACACCCTGTCGTTATTATTATTATTATTATTATTATTATTATTATTATTATTTATTATTCCCCTACATCACGACTAAATATGTTATGAGTCGGCTGAATATAAAATCTACTCCAGGTTGCAACCAGCTACCTAAGGAGTAGATGTAGGGACTATCGGTTCCTCTACAATACTTTGCGCAAAATATGGGCTGTTCCAAATAAAGCTATTTCTTGCACTTCCCAGTCCCTTTTGAATTACCTGGGAGTTTAGACAAGTTGTTACTCAAATTTTGCGGAACAAATCCCAGAGCTCTGATAACTATCGGGACGACCTGTGCTTTTACGCCCCACATTCGGCTGATCTCGATTTCCAAACTCTTGTATTTAAGACGTTTCTCTGCCTCCTTGGTAACGACGTTTTGATCGCAAGTAGCACAACATCGACAAGTAAACACGATTTGTTCTCCAAATCCCGGATGACTATATCCGGTTTGTTTGCTGTTATCGTGCGATCAGTTTGAATTTGTTGGTCAGACAATATCGTACACAATCCAACAGACGTCACCGGTTTCGGTGAGTGTTCGTACCACTTGGGGCATGTGTTTGGAACTTCGAAGGCGGTACAGATCTGCCAGTGGAGGTAGCTACACACCCTGTCGTGTCTTTTCAAGTATTCGGTCTTTGCTAGGATTGGACAAGCTGAGCCAATATGATCAATGGTTTCTACGTGTTCTTGACAAATGCGGCATTTATCATCTTGGGAGAACCGCTTTATCATAATGTCGTGTTCTCAACGCCAGATCTTGGGCATCTGTTATCTCATTCTGGGTGTCTTGCATAGTCTTGTTCGCAATGCTTCTTGCGACACTTACAATGCCTCTGTTTCCCATTCTTCGGTCAGATTTCATGACCTGCCTCATTAGAGGGTCATTTTGATGGCTGACTACATACTTGCCCATCCCGACTATTGCGTTGTGCCAGGTGGCCTCAATTTGTCTGTCTCTTCCTTCCTTACGTGATACATAAAGTCTATTCACATCAGCTCGAGGGTGGGCAACATGATGCATTGTAAGCAGTTTTCTGGTTTTTCGATCCATGATGCGAATTTTCTGCTCAGTCCAGTCCACTAGTCCGAAACTGTTCGGGTACAGGCACCGGCAAACTACCTATTGCTGATATTTTATTCCTTGAGTTCAGAGCGGACTGCAGGACAAGTCTCACTCTTCTATAATACTCCTTGCGAATCCTCTCTTTCATTGTGGTCGTTCGAGATGGTCTCACATTCTTCAATGCCCAGATATTTGTAGGTTTTACCTGGCTCAAGATCTTGAATCACAGTGTATCTATCAACTTCAATGTTCTCTGATGTGGTCATTTTGCCTCTTTTTAAGTTGACTTTTGCACACTTGTCAAGACCAAACTTCATGCAGATGTCATTGCTAAAATCAATGATGACAGACAGCATTTGGGAGAGAATCGCTTCATTCTTAGCAAAAACTTTAAGATCATCCATGTAAAATAAATGTGATACAGGCCTTTCATCACCATGGAGCTTGTAACCAATGTCAGAGTGCGACAGCTGTCTCGATAGAGGGATCAAACTAATGCAAAACAGCAGAGGGGATAGTGAATCTCCTTGAAAAATTCCCCTGTTAATCTGAATACTTCTTGTTTCTACTACTCCCTTTCCGCTGTGGATTAGTAACCTGGTGCTCCACGACTTCATACTAGCCTTGCAAAACTCAACAAATCTAGGATGAAATTGATAGATCTCCAGGGTCTTCAAAATCCAATCGTGAGGTACACTGTCAAAGGCCTTCTGGTAGTCAATCCAAGCCATGCTTAATTAACAAACAAATTATGATTGTTGGCATAGGTCCTCTTTCGAGAATCCTTGAACATGTTTCACCGTTTCCACGAGTCCATTTGCAGCATCAACTTCAGATTGGAGCCAAGATACGTCTTTGTTGTAGGATCTGGTTTCCTCCCAGATTCCTGCCCAAAATATTTCAACGTCATCTTTTGAAGAAGGGGCAGCATTGTCATGCGGTTTTGGGTCAGACTGCGATAGAATCTCTTCGTGTCCTGTTTCAAACAACAGGTTTCTTCTTCTTGTTCTTGTTCTTCTTCTTCTTCTTATTATTATTATTATTATTACAATTTTTCCCTACATCACGACTAAAGACGTTATGAGTCGGCTGAATATAAATCTACTCCAGGTTGCAACCAGCTACCTAAGAAGCAGAGCTTCAAACTCGGATAACTATATCCGGTTGGTTTGCCGCTATCGTGCGATCAGTTTGAATTGTTTGGTCGTGCAATATTGTGTAGAGTTCAACAGACATCACCTGTTTTGGTGAGTGTTCGTACCACCATTTGGAGCACGTGTTTTGGAACTTCGAGAGCAGTACTGATCTGCCAGTGGATGTAACTACACTCCCTGTCGTGTCTTTTCAAGTATTCGGTCATTTCTAGAATTGGACAAGCTGAGACGATATGATCAATGATTTCTATTTGTTCCTGGCAAATGTACGTACACCCTCATATACTCATACAGAGGCTCTCACGTCTTGGATATCGATGATTTAGATCTCTTGTGGGTTTCATCAAATTTATTATTAAGCCTATGCATAAAGTTGTTACTTATTCAGTCTTAATTAGCAAATTATTAGAGTCATGTATTAGAGGAACGAGAAAAGTAGACGAAATAAATGAAATACCAAATTAGATGGTGTAATTGAAATATCAATTGTGTGCAGTTAATAAAGTTTGCGAGAAGAAACTGTATTACTAAAGAATAAGCGAGGTAATAAGGGTGCTTGAATCTGTACAGTACATTATTAGGAAGACGAGAAGTGATGTATTATCGATGACTGTCGCTTTATTGACCTCACCGCCAAGACAAACACGAATATCCGGTGTTCTCAAAGCGTTTGTTCGGGTGCCAAACCTGGAGCGTCTGTCGGTCCAGGTGCTGCAGTGGAGGTTTGCTCAGCCTACACAAACGGGAAGCGCCCGTTGTGGTGTTTGGAACCGCAACTGACGGAAGTGCGAGTTTCAAGTTGTAGGGCAAGTGTTTACTAATTCATCCGCTTGGAGCTCCCACGTCTGTGTTTCCACTTTCGAAACGTTTCTGTAATGACTCTCTGGGTAAATTAACGTACGAATAAAATGGAGTGCTGTTTCTGAAGCCCTCCGTACACGGTCGGTAAAACGCATAGAAAATTCCTATGGGAAAGTGGAGCGTAACTTTTAATCAAGGTACAGCAAATAGCACTTTTGCCTAAAATATATTCTGTTTCAATTACGTAAAAAACAAATGGCGCGAGTAAAAAAGAGTAAACTTATTATGCGCGTGAGTGATTCATTACAACAGAAAGTAAAATAAAAGAGCTGTGGGTAAATTAGTGCACTTAGAAATAAAATTATTAGGACAGATTTGATATTAGAATAAATTTAATAATAGTAAGACTTCAATCTAAACGCATATTCCATAAAGTTGTTAGAAAATGCTTATTATTTTTCCACATTATTTGTTAACTAATTTATTCGTGCGTGACCTCTCGCTCCAATACCTAACACCTTCCTTTCCTCTCATATTCGTATGAAGTGAAAAGATAACAAAATGTGTTTTTAATAGTAATTGAATAGCAAAACAACACGTCTCTGAATTGGAGATTCTACGCGCTCCACTTACGATGGAGTGGGGCCCATGAGGGGCTCCGCATATTGTTGGTACTTGGGGGAGAGGGCCTACATATTGTTTGTACTTGTGGGTTGGTTCTTAAGAACCAACCCACAAGTGCCAACAATATGTATAGACGCTCCCGTAGATTTAATTTGTAAATCTCAGCGCTGGAACACAATTTAAGACCTCCTGCTTCGAAAACTAGGTCTTTGTGTAATCTTTTTTCAAGTTAAGCGAGATAGATATTCAGAGACAGACCGTTAAAACCGGCCGTTATTTATATTGTGGGAAGCGTCATTTGCATTTGCACTACCTAATTTAGAATTGTTTGTTTATTAATAGTTTTAAAAGTTAAAGTGCAATTCGTCATCTCTCTTTGAAATGACATTTCTTCTTTACATATCATTGATAAGATTCGTAGTCTGAGAGAACAGCAAACTTATCTATATTACAGAAATAAAATATATATTAATTTTTTTCTAAATTGTTAGCATTTGTTTCATTTGAGGTGCCGTATAGAATATTTGAATGTAGGAAAGAATGTCAAATTATGAAGTTGTACTATGAAGCTCTTGTTTCATTCAAGATGCAGCAGAAAGATCGGTGCTACTTTTCGTAGTGGACTGCGATGTAAACAGAAGAGTGGTTTGAGAAATTGTCTGAGAAAACGTCTTCTCTGAAGTCACTTCGTTTTATCAACAATTTGAAGGTTCTTTGTGGCATTTCTTTTATCCAAATCATGAATTTCTGCGAATTAGGTATAAAAATGTCATAGAAATGGCGCCTAGAGGCATGTGTCCTTGTTGATAGGAACATCATCTCAGTTTTAATTGTTTTATTGCAAAAGGTTTTGAGAAGAAATAAAGAATCAGCAACACATTAATAGCAGCAAAAATTGCCGATTAATTGCAATTGAGAATTTTTATATAATCATCAATATAACAGATTAAGAAAATTGTTAACTGCTAGATCACCGCCCACATCAATTCAATGAGAAAAGACTTTTAATTTTATAGTCTTATATGTCTACTAGTTTTTGTATCTTCGACTTTTTAATTTAATCAGTTTGTAGGATGTGTATTCAAGGTTCTATTCTCCACATTTCAATGTACATATTTGAGTACCCAATATTTTTGTTTTTGTTCATTTTTTTTGTTCTAACCATAATGAGTTTTGCGAAACAGAAGTGGTAGCAAAAGGTATTTGTAGTAATTTCACTGGGTATGTGGTGGGATCGAATGCAGATCCATAACACTAATCGAAAGCTGGCATTGGATTAGTCTAAAACAAACAGTTTTATTTGTTCCATTCAAGAAGGCATTGAAATACTTTATTTATTTCCTAGTAATCATTACAGATAGTACATTTTTTAGGAAGTTTTTCTCAATTTGGAACAATATTATATACAACAATTTGTGTGTTCCAATATTTCATTGCACACTTTTATAATTCATCTCTACTTCCCCTCGTGACAATACAAAATTAAATGAAGATTATCGTTATTATTGGCATTAGTTGCCATTAGAACAACTGCTTTTGGCATATTCAAAGTCTCTTTCGCTTAGTGCTATAGTGAGGTAAAGTGACCTTGAATGGAAGGAACGCGTGTGTTGAAACGGAAAGGGGAAGCTGTAGTGAGTGACCTGTACAAACAGTCGTCCCCGTGTTCCCACAGGGGTTGTAATAAAGTTATTAGATGAAATTACTTCGACAATCAACGCCTCCGGCGTGCGTTCTAATATTTGCTCAGTGAGGAAGGAGAGGGCGGCTGTTCGCCTGCGAACGGCACGCAGCCCCCCCCCCCCCCTGAAGCGATCTCGCCAATGCTCGCCTCCCTCCCTACCTCCCCCCTCAGCTACCAACACTGTCATCCTGCCACGCCGCCGCCCTCGTCGCCTCACCACCCCGCTGCCCCATCACCCCCGCCGCTACATCCCCCTTCCAACTGACCTCACCCCCTTCTACGCTTCCTTCCCCCAATGTTTCTATACGCATCGTTTCTTCATCCCCATCGCCATCCTCACCCCGCAGCCATCCTACACCCCGCCGCCATCCCCACCCCCGCCGCGATCCTCACCCCGTCGCTATCCTCACCCCGCCGCCATCCTCACCCCGCCGCCATTCTCACCCGCCGCCATCCTCACCCCGCCGCCATCCTCACCCCGTCGCCATCCTCACCTCGTCGCCATCCTCACCCCAGCCTCCTCGTCGTCTCGGTGCCCTGGTCGTCCTGCCGCCCTCCACCTCCCCGTTCAATCCCCTTCCCTTCTGCAATGCGATCCCTGCCGCTTCGCCACCCACACCGCACCGCCAGTGTCGCCTCCACACCACCCACACCGCCGCTCTGGCCCCAGAACCCTGCCTCCCTCGTCACCTCCGACCCTCCCTCCTGAGCTGCCACCCACCTCTACCCATATTCCCATTAGCTGCCCCGGCTCCTCGCCGTCCGCTCCCGCCCCTTGCAGTCTACTTTTCTCCATCTCCGGCTCACCCGACAAACGTCTCTACTTCACCCCCCCCCAATGCCTACGCTCCCACCGCCGAACATATTCCTTCCATGTATCCTCTCACCGTCCCCATCGCCGATCTCTCTGAGTCACCATCTCCATCTCCTTCTATCGCATCCACTCCCGTTGGCTTGCTGTCCAGCCCTTGTCTCCACATCCCATTTCCCTCGCAACGGGCACTGTCCTGCGGCTCGACCTCGCCGGACGCCGGGCTTGCGGCGCGGCGGTGCTTTGGCCCGAGCCCCCAGTCGTCTCGCTTTCCGATATCGTTATTCGCCCTGCGATTGGAATGTTTGCCTACGATATCTCGGAAAGGCGAAGCAGGGAGGAACAGTGAATGCAATTACGCGCCTCGGATATTACGTCGTTACGTATTCGAGGAAGATTGGTGTTGTCCGGCTTTAACGGCGGGCGATTCGAAATTTCAGTAAACATTGCTTCTGAGAATTCACATGGGTCTTAGATTTGAATTAAATTACTTTCAATTATTCCATTCATTTATTCCATTAATCGATTTCTATATTTATAGAAGTAAACCTTTTGGCTCTAAAAAGAATGCATTGAGAAGTGCATTCAGGCACGAAATTGAAAATAAAAATGACTGGATGCGTATAATAAAACAGATTTTATTATAATGTTTGGGCAAGTTGGAAAGTCTAACGAAAAAGGACTAGATGGAAAGTCTAACCACAATTAAATATACAACACATGGTGTTATTTTCATATCAATTTGCATCCCGGATGTTATTTTCCACACCAGCAAAACAATGTCAAAAACGAATCTGTTCTGTAGTAATTTATCCACGATATTTATTTCTCTATATTACGAGTGCCATTCTTTGCGAATGTTGCTCTGTTCGTTTTCGGTTGTGCAGGAGAAATGGACACAGAACATATGGATAGAAGCTCGTTCTAAAGGATTTTATAATGCATGCATGTTAAGAGGTAGAAAGGCAAAGGTGAGCGGAGTAGTCAGCGGAGGGCTATTAACAATGTATCAATAAAGAGAATGTGCGTGACTATGTAAAGCGCAAAATGCCGATGATCATGAGAAGGGGTAGATGTTTCCTTACATATGTACAAAAGAAGTTTTGTATCTTATTAGAAATATTTTTATAATTGGTTAATTTATTTGGGATCGAATTATCTACGAGAGCATGAGCGATCACTTTATTATGATTTTGTTACGAAGGAAAGGAGAATGATTCATGCATTCTTCACAGAAAATTTCTCTTTTACGGAAATTATTTTCCGCGTACTTAAAGTGCAATTTTCGTTGCAAAATCTCATTGTATTAAGGGTACATATTTTTTTAAATTTAATAGGTAATTATTCCACACATAAATTACATAACTTGATACAATATGGCTAGACCGAAGGCCTATAAACCATTACAACATTTACATCCTATTAGGTTATAACTTTTCAAATTCTGGTACTTACATTTTCTGTTGTATGTGGCATTTTATGTAAGTACAGCTTATAGTGTTTTATTGTATGTGTAGGTGTAATTAGTTGTTGTTTTATTTTTTTAATTCACATATTTGGAGAGATCCTGTTAATTACTTATATCTATCTCTATACGACATATTTACATTTGAGAATTATTCTACAGTAAATTTGTTTAAATTGTTTCTTCATATTTATTTTTGGTACGCATTTATTATGAAGATAAAAATATTTACATGAGCGTATATGATATTATTCTGATTGCAATTAAGCCATTCACAATGTAAGACATATCATGGTATTTTAAACGTGCTTTTTTAATTTATTTTAAAACTTATTATTTGGGACCAGCATTACTGACATGTTGACAACTTTTGCAAATTATAGGGGTGTGTTTCTTCCGTGCTTGCAATTACATGCGGCAAAGCGACCGCTTTGAAAGTAAATGAGTTTCGGAAAAGTACTTCCTTATTAATGTGTAGATCTATGAAATTACACTACAATTTTGGAGGTATTTTTGACATCCGGAAATTATGAACTTGTATGTCATTATGTACTCTCTAAATATTTGAAGACAGGAAATCACAAGTTATTTAGAGTTAGAATTTGAATACAAATTCGGAGGCATAGATACCAGTTTAAAGCATGCCATTTTAAGTGGTTATGTACTTGCATGCATACAGATCACTCACTCAACTCACCAATGCACTTTTAAAAACTTATTCATCATAAGTGACTAGTATTCTAGGTTTTTCAAAAAATAACTCATAACTAAGACCCGAATGTTTATGACCTAAGAATGTTAGAAATATGCACGTATTTATGACCTAAAGAATATGAAAATATGAACATAAATATGACAAAAATTGTTTGGTTGCATTTTCGAAGCCTTCAAAAACGTTCCAGTGTTTAAATAACCATTATATTGAAAATATACTTTTAAAATCTAGCTTATTCCCAATTCACATTTTCTCCATTGGCGCCCCGTCAAGACAATTCTACTTGCTAAAATTATTAAATAAATTTTGTAGAAGCGGTTGACCTTGGCACGAAATCTGAGAAACGTAAACTAATATTTCTTTCGTATTTGGTGCTTTCTACACTTTCTTTTTCTCCATCTCTATAGCTTACCCTCCTAATCCACGTACATATACTATATTAATGGGAAAGACACAATTATATATAACAAAAAATGTAAGAAATTAGATAACAATTAGAAGATATGAAAAATCTCTTTGAGACGACGGTAGATAAAATCACGCTAATCTTAGATTTTCATAGGCAATAACGCAAAGAAAACTAGTGGTGCTACAACAGCACTTACTTTCCCGTATTAGAGGAAACAGCTAAATAGTACTGTAATATTGCACTTTATACGCTACTAACATCTTCGCTTGGAACTCACTATTTCCATTGCAGTGTTGTCAGAACTATGTGAATTCTACAACTTCACAAAAATAGAATGCAAAAGTTTTGTAACCCTGTATTGGAAAAAGAAGCCTGATACCCTGGAAATATAGAAATGCCCTCCATTGGGCCATGATTAGGGAAGAGTATTTTAAAACCATGCAACAAATTCTCTACTCACTACAAATGGTACAGCATTTGGTACAAAACTAAATATTTGCCTGCAAATATCAACATAAATTAGACAATTACAACTCCTTTTCATACAGCTCCATTAGGTCACAACAATGACACTAATTCACAGATATTCGCGAGCGCAAAGTGAATTCCATTGTTGCAGACCCTGCATTGTCGCTATTCTGAGAGCTATTAATTCTTTTTACTTATTTCAAATATTTCAAAATAAACAATTTCTAAAATATTAATGTGTAAGTCTATAACAAAGTTCGAATGTAAGAAACGAAGAAAGAAATAATTTACAAAATTGCACATTCTAATTTACGACGCATCCAGCTGTCCGAAGCGCAGTAAATTTACAGCGGCCTATTACGTTCATCACAAAATTAAAGAAAAACTACTCGTATTTTGAAAAAATTAAGCATGACCGTATTTATTTTATTTATTTATTTGTCAATATTCGGAATTGCCACATACTCTTTCTTGCCAGCTACCATCTATCATCGCCAAAAGTACATTTTTTTTTGTCATTTTCTTAATTTTTCGGTTTCCTATTGGTAGAACAGAAACATTAATTTTAGAATATTAAAGAACACAAAAACCTAGCCGTAAATGACAATTTTCTTGTAAAAATTATGTGCCGTTTAAGAGAAAATGGCGTTTTAGCGCTACTAAAAATGCGAAATTTGAAGCTCATTTTCACAGAAAAGTTTTGAGTTTTCAAAATACTTTATTTGAAGTTATTTGAAGCACTTACACTCACAAATATAATCATCTTTACAAATTGCGGATAATGTGCATATTAAAGATGTGAGAGATCTTTCAAAAAATTTACATTTATATAATTTTTGAAAAAAAAACAAAAAAAAACTCAAAATAAACTTCACGCTATACTAATGAGTGTAATTAGCACTATCCGTTACAAACGTTTCAAGAAAAAAAAATGCAGCCATAAGTGAGCGCTGCGTTCTCCATCTGCGAGGCCGCCGCGCTAGGTTGCTGTTTAGTGAAAAACCAGTGCTAGTTTCACGTGTGAATTTTCATTGTGAAGAGATTTGAGAGATTTTGTTTTGTAATGACTGGTGGCGTGCTACTATCTTGGTGAACATTTTATATTACCCAAGAGGAGTTCGTTTCCAGCCGAATATATCCTCCCTCAAGAAGGGAAGACTCCCAATACAATGTCCGTTCAACAACCGGAAGGTAAAATGTTAAAAACCTATGCTAGTGCAACATCTCTAGAAATGTTCCCTTCAAAAGAACAGGCGATAGTTATTGAAAAACAAGATGGTTTGACAATCAAAGATTATGTAGGAAAATTGGCAACAATTATTTCACCAAATGATATAAGATTCGTATCACGAATTGCAAACAATAGAATCTGTGTATTTTTGAGTAGTAAAATCGTAGCTAAGAAACTCACAGATAACCATAGTACAATTAAAATAAACAATTTTGAACTAGGACTGAGACCCTTAATCAATAAACAACGAAGAGTGATCATCTCCAATGTATGCCCTGTTGTTCCACACAGTGTAATTGAAGCTGAACTTTCCAAATTAAATATAAAACTAGTTCTAAAATATCATTTATAAAAGCTGGGATCAGTGACCCTGGATATTCCCACATTATGAGCTTTCGAAGGCAGGTGTTTATAGATCCAAATGATATTGATAAATTGCCTACATCAACACCTATATTCTTTGAAGATACAACATATAGAATTTATTTTTCAACAGACAATGTGTGTTGCTTCATATGTAGTCAAGCAGGTCATTTAGCTAATCAGTGCCCTAAAAAAAACATTTCACCAGATGGGATAGAACAAATTGATCATTCAATAAGTGAAACTATTCCAAAAGCATCACAGGAAATAATTGACAATAAAACAAATGCAAATGTATTAATACATAATGATAGAAATTTCCCTGTAATCAACAGAATTCAAGTAACTGATGTAACATCTAAATCTGGAACAAAAAATGGTGCATTATACAATGATAATATACAAGAGAAAACCCAAAATAATGAAATGGAAACTGTCTCTGAAGAAACCTACAGTCAAGATCAAGAAATGAAATGTCTACCAGAGAACAAAGACAATAAAGTACCAAAAGACATTTTTAAAGGAACAAAAAGAGTCCACTCATCAACCAATTCACAGGTATCTACAATTACAGTGTTCTCACCCAACGAAACTGATGATGAAGAAATTGAACTACAAAACCCCAACTACTGACTTACAAGAAATTACCTTAAAAGTGGAGACAGATGAGAAGATTAAACCAAAAAAGAAAAAAAGAGCAAAAAACATTGATCAAAGATCTGATGGTGAAGAAATTGATGATGCTAATGACTCGAATGATGAAAGTCATAATATAGAAGAGATGCAACTTAGTAATTTATCAGGTGATGAAGTGAAGGAAACAATACAGGGAAGAAAGGAAAAAAGAACAAGAAACACTGACAACAGGACAGAAGAACAAGTGTGGGAAGAAATTGGAAAAAGAAATAAACTCAACCAATGAAGAGAAACTTTATCCTCTAAATTTAGACCAATTCAGTAGCCTCTTGGACAGAACAAAAGGAAACCAAAATATAAAACAAATAGTAGATGAGTATACAGATAAAACTGAAGATTTAATCAGAATGTGCAGAGATTTACATGGCAAAATGAACCCACAAATGAAAAACAAATGTACTCGCCTTTCAAAAAAATTACAACAATTAAGGAAAAACAACAAAGAGACAACGAGTCAACCTTCAGCCAGCTCTTCTCTCCATTAAAAAATCTAATTAATGGAAATAATACAATGGAACATAAACGGATTCTATAGAAGACTAGAAAACATCAAAGTAATAATAAACAAATTTAATCCAATATGTTTATGCATTCAGGAAACAAATTTCTCCAATGATCACTGTGCTCAGATCAGAGGATATTGCAACTTCCACAAAAACAGAAATCATTCAAGAATAGCTAGTGGAGGAGTAGCAATATTTGCCTTAGCATATACCTTACCTGAAGAAATTTCATTGAATACACATATAGAAGCAGTAGCTATCAAGATAAAAGTCCCTTATAAATTGACAATTTGCAATGTATATTTACCAAATAGCTACAGTTTTAATGAGGAAGAATTAATCAATCTGACGAATCAACTTCCAAAACCATTTGTCGTGCTAGGAGACTTTAATAGCCACCATATGTACTGGGGATCCAAAAAAAATGACCTAAGAGGAAATATAATAGCAGGTTGGTTGGAAAAAGAAGAAAACCTCATTCTCCTGAATTCATACCAACCTACTCATTTCAATAGCAGCAATGGCCACACAAGTAATATTGACCTCTCTATAGCATCAAATGAAATAGCCCCATCATTAGAGTGGAATGCTCTGAAATATTTATATGACAGTGACCATTTCCCAATAAAAATTAAAATCGCTGAGGCACCTTCATCACAAAACAACATTCCATTAACAGGAAGGTGGATATTTGACAAAGCAAATTGGAAATCATTTAAAGAAGAAATAGATAAATCACTTCTTGAGATGCCAGACTTATCAGATAGTACCACAAATATATCCGCAAATGGTCTCATAAAAACATTTTCTGATCTCATTATTAAAGCAGCAAATAGAGCAATCCCCAAATCATCTGATATCCCCAAAAAGAAATGTGTACCATGGTGGAACAAAGATTGTGCTCAAGCAACACTAGAAGCAAAGAGGGCACAGCGAAGGTACAAAAAGAATGCACATAATGACCCAGATTTAGTGTACAAAATTCAATACAAACAGAAGAGAGCACTAGCGAGAAGAATATATAAAGAGAGTAAGAAGGCATCCTGGCAAAATTTTGTATCAGCATTAACACCACAAGCACCTATTGCAACAATTTGGAAGAAAATAAATAATTTAAAAAACGGTCAGTACAAATCAGATAAAATTGTATTGGAAGATGCTGAGGGTAAATTCCATATGGAACCCTCACACAATTCAGATCTCCTAGCAGCAAACTTTGCAGAAAATTCAAATTCCAACAACTATAATAAAAAATTCTTAATTTATAAGGAATTGGAAGAAAAAAATAACAATTACGATACAGAAGATAATACAAACAACATAAATACAGAAATTAAAAGATATGAACTAGATTTAGTACTCTCCCAATTAAATAATTCAAGCCCCGGTCCGGACTATATACCTAATGTAATGATAAAACAACTTACAGACAAAGCCCTAAAATACCTATTAGCAATATATAATTTTATATGGAAAAGACAGGAATTTCCAGATACGTGGAGAGAAGCTACTGTAATCCCCATTCTAAAACCTGACAAAGTGCCAAGTTCACCTTCCAACTACAGACCTATATCACTTACCTGCAATATGTGTAAAATCATGGAGAAAATTATCAGTAGAAGAATTAGATGGTATCTGGAGGCACATAATATTCTAGCACCTCTCCAATTTGGTTTTAGGGAATCACATTCAACAATGGATTATTTAATAAATGTAGAAGCGGAGATATGTGAAGCCTTTTTAAACAAAAGTCATGTAATTGCAGTTGCCATTGATATAGAGAAGGCTTATGAAATGGTCTGGAAACATAGAGTACTTAAAATAATAGAGAATCTTAATCTAAAAGGAAATATTTTAGCATTTATTAAGAACTTTTTGAGCAACAGAAGTATTAGAGTCAGAATCAATAAAACCCTCTCTAAACCAGTGCAAATAGAAAATGGTCTGCCTCAAGGTTCTGTGTTAAGCGTTATTCTGTTTCTGATCAGTATTAATGAAGTGCTTCAAACAATCCACAAACCGGTTAAGGGATTTTTATTTGCAGATGATTTAACCATAATCTGCACTGGAAAAAATATTCAGCACACAGCCAGACTTATTCAAAACACACTCAACAACCTCCAAAAGTGGTCTGACAACACTGGTTTTAAATTTTCTAAAACAAAGACTGAATATATAATATTCTCTAGGAAAAAAGAAGAAAAAAGGGTAACTCTAAAGTTGGATGACAATATTATCAGAAGTGTTCCAGCTATTAAAATATTAGGAATGACCTTTGACAGCAAAATGAAATGGAAGATCCATATTGAAAAGTTAAGAACTGAATGTTTTAGACGAATTAACACCATAAAAGCCCTATCTGCATTACAGTGGGGCTCTGATAGAAAATGCCTTATACAAACATACCAAGCCATAATAAGATCAAAATTAGATTATGGATGCATATTGTATGACTCAGCTGGAAGAGACCTAATTAATAAATTAGAAACTATACAAAATACTGCACTACGACTCTGTATTGGTGCATTTAGGACAAGTCCAACGATCAGTATATTGGTTGAGACTAACATGATACCACTTAAGCTAAGAAGAAAAGAACAAATAATTCTATATGCAAACAAGATGTTGGTAAATAATCAAAATACTCATAAATACCCTTGGAAAAGAAATACCACAGAAGCAGAATATCTAGCACATCCAGGATTACCAAAGCCATTATATATTAGAGCATCTCTTTATACTAAAGAGCTGAATATGACCATCCCCTCACTACTACCTAAAAAGAAGCCTACATTACCACCCTGGAATAACATCCACAATAAAAGTAAATATGGATCTAGCAGTATATGAGAAGAGTACCACCCCCAAAGGAATATTTAGAAGTTTATTTTAGAAATGAAAACAAAGTACGATGATTACAAAATCCTATTACACAGATGGATCAGCAATGAATGGGAGAAGAGGATGTGCTATAGTAACAAATAATAAAACATACAGATTCAGATTACATGACACCCTCTCTATATATA